>OU015769.1:18141499-18194712 GCA_907173295.1 Fagus sylvatica | reverse complement strand
TTCCTGGTAGTTTTATTTTGATAAAAATATGGATTAAATTATTATTTTTCTTTCCTTTCATGACAGGACACCAAAACACAACCAAAAAGAAAGATCCAAGAGTAATTCAATTTTTTGTCCTACTTGATTGGAAGGAAGAAAAAAAAAACAAAAGAAAGAAAGACAAAATGGAAGCCTAGACTAGGAACAATTTCTTTAGAACTGTAGAAGGCTGAATGGCAATCCATTTAACTATGTTAAAATACTAGACAACTTTCCCAATGTGTATTATCAGTGTATATAATATTTAATAACAAGACCTGACCATAGTATACTTGCCATGATTAAATGGAGTAAGAGATACCACATCACATAGATGAAAAAATATGTCCACTTGTATCAGCAGTTACTAGTTAGTAACCCAAAACAAAAAGAGTATCCTCGAGACTTCTTACATTTGGACTTTTACTATTCCTACCCTCTGAAATTCAGTATAAAACCTAGATCCTACATTCAAACATCTTTTCTTTTGTTCTCTATGAGGGACAAGAAAGTATACATTGGCAACCATATCAAAGAAGTGCACTAAACAACACCTTAAACTGGGAACACAGAATAGTTCAAGACAAGATAAACCTTGAGCATCCGAATATCAACCTTCTTAAAATTCATTATCGAATTGACTAAGTTTTAGGGAGTCTCTGCAAAAACACTTCCTTACTGCACAAAGTGGAGCGTGAGATTTAGCAGATTCACTTCATAATACAATGTCTTCAATGACTTGGTTTAGGGGGCTTGTCCTCTGCAAAACCATATTCCCAGTGTGTTTTAGTTTAAGAATCAACAAAAATTTAGAACACACCGATGTCTTGTGTGTGTGTGAGAGAGAGTAACTGGCTATCCTGCAGATAATAAATTATTCCTCTTTGTTTTCCAAGAACAAACTAATCCTACAAAATATGGAACTGTTAAAAAAAGTAAAATTTTCTTATTTCAAAAGATATTGGAAGCATGATAATTAGATTTATGTTTAAGAATTAAAGTAACTCTGAACAAAGATGATCATATAAATAGGTATGAGTGGACATAATTCAAATAGTTATGTATAATGTGAAATGGACTAATTTCAAATGCCATTTAATGCATGATAGATAAATCTCATTCCCATTGGTTACCTGGCTAGCTGCCATTTATATAATTGCAAAATTATTTATTTTGTTGACAGCCTGAAGTACCAAATGGCACAAGTCTTCATGTAGAATGACAAGTTATTCAGAAAATGTTCAACGAAATCATATCCCAGATTTGTCAAATTTTAAAATATATTTAAAGCAATATAAGCAAGCAAAAGAAAAAAATATATAAATCCGTTCTTCTGATTTTGCAAAATCAATAGAGCTTGACCACTCAACAGAGAAAAGAGGTGATTACTCACCAATTGAAGAAGGGTCTATATGTACAAAGAAACTTGCAGCAACTATCAGGTAGCAAAGAATGAGCATTAGCCCTTTTAAGTAATTAGAAGATCCGTCCTGCATGGTCAAGATGGAACTTATGTAAATAGCAGTCCATAGAAAGTAAAAATGTTCAGACAAAAGCACTACAAATTTTAAAGTTTGTGTGTGTCTGTCATGGAATTCGAATCTGTCATATACATTTGTGTGGTAATACACTATTACGAACTTTATAATCAGAAAATGTCTTCTCATTGCTAAATTTTAATGTAGAAAAAGGCTCAACTGCCTACCTGCAGCATGAAGGCTACCACCAGAACAGTTATGAAAAGTGTGGCTGTCTCAAAAAGTTGAAAATTTAAGTCCATGGGATGCCCCATGACCCAACCAGCGACCACACAAAAGGGAATCTGCAATCATTAAACAATTGTATAGGATTTAGTGGATACTTAACCCAAAGAGGGCAAGAAAAGGCATTACATATAACTATGGACTACCCCATGGTACTGACAAGTGACAAGGTTCGTAACCAAGGCTCTTAAGCATTTTAAGCAGATTAAACGCTCCATAGGACTGTTATCAAACTATAAAACTAAGCTAATTGGTCAGACAACTCAAGAATATTTCCTGTCATAATACTAAAATAGTCATTCCAAGGTCTGCCACTATCAACATAGAGAAAAAAGAAGCAGCTTTTAACACATTTTCAGCAACCCATATGAAAGAGGAAAAAATGTACTTAGTTCACAAAGACCACATCTTATATTGAAAAAAAATATTACTTCAAAGAAAAAATAAAATGGAAAGGTTTTATTATTATTTTTATTTTTGGCTAAGGAAGATCAATATAAAATGGTAAGGTTGAATTCAGAAAGAAAATGGCATTAAGAAGAAAGAAATGATTACTACTATAATGTTTGAAACTCACCCCAAACATAGCTATCTGTGTTGATGAGCCTATTGCCACTCCCAAAGATATATCCTACATAAGACATTGAGTAAATTAAAAAAGCATGATTGGTCATCCATGGTCGTACCACTAGCAGTATAAGCACTTACAAGCTTGTCTTTCATGGCAAACATAATGGCACCTGCATGCTCTGCCGCATTCCCCACAATTGGGAGCAGAATAACACTGATAAATGCTACCGGGATTTTTAGTGAAGCAGATGCCCCCTGAACACATAATGATTAATGACTTCTACTGTAATAACATCCCAGAACAATATGAATGAAACACACCAATTCCCTCCACTATACAAAAACTAGTAACATATTTAACATATGAGAAGAATTTTTTTTAAAAGGAAATGAAAGTTATGTAGAAATTATAGGAAGATGAAAGGGTTCTTTTTCAAAATATATATATCTATTGGAAATCTAATGAACAAAATCCGTCATGATCAATAATAAGTTGGGTAAACACAGAATTTTAAAATAAAGAAATACAACTCAGTTTCCTCCAAGGAGTAAAAATATGACTTTTCATCTTCAAAAGTTACCCCTATCAATATCCCACTAGAAGATGTATAAAAGACATGCCAAGAACAGAACAGATTCACAACACATAATTACCTCGATGGCATTAACTAAATATTCTGAGAGGACTGAAACCCATGCAGTCAAAATAGATAGCCATATTATTGATTCCCACTTAGAGATCTCAGGATCATCTTCATCATCCGAACCTTCTTCAGTCTGAGTCTCTCCCTAAATTTATGTCATTTATCAGACAAACCATCAATAACAGATAAAAGTAGAACTTGAACAAGCTTAAGAAGTGAATGAATATTCTATAAGAACCTCACTACTCATACCAATCTACTGTTGGCTTAAGCTTACACATTAAATGTTTCTTATTTGATCATGGACAGGATCTTCTTAGTGAACCCTCCCGAAACTTATTCATTCCCATACGGGGTGCATCATGTGCGAAATTCAAAATAAATTAGAAACATACTTAAATGGAACAAATACTCATGTGTCCCAATATAAAACTCACATATAATAAGAAATACACAAACTTATCTAATACATGTGAGACATTTGTTGATCTGATGCAATTATAAGAAACTTACTACGGGTAGATACGGCAAGGAAAGTAATTTAAAAAATTTAGTATAAGTTCTAAGCAAAATTTTTGAACCTAAAGGATGTATTCATGTGTTTACAAAACAATAAATATGGTAACAGATCCGCATCACAAATTATGAATATTAAGAAATTCAATATTATTCAACCTTCGGCAATACCCTATAGAGGAAAAACAGGGTGTAATATTAGTAAACATTGTGTAATGTAGTCCACATCAAACATCAAAAGCAAAGAGCACATATGTAAGAAATTGATATCAAAGGATCAACCTCACCAACTGGGATGTATTGATTCTTCTGCCTCTTCAGCTGAAAAGCAAGATAGGAAGCATATGCCACAAGCATAATACAGCTACTAAACCTTGATAGAGCTAACTCGGACTTCCCAAAATGTAACTCTGTGTGTGTAGAATGAAGGACAGCTGGAAATAGCAGGCCCATGACCGCCATCAATAGCAAACTAGAGTCCACTGCAGCAGTTGCCTAAGAAGGATAGAATAATTTAAATTTTTATTGTCAACCAAGATTGAATGATTAAGTGAGAAAGTGTGGTCAACCAGATAGGGTTCTTTTGTTTCAAAGAGTAAATATGTTCCTCCAGTGATGAAAAAAAAATACCTTATTGAAAAATTGTTCCCTCCCATAAAACACAAGTCCACCAGTGAAGAATGCACATCCAAGCACTAACAACATGTTAGACAAAATTGAGCCCAGTAATGACTGTTGAACAACACGTATCATGCCACTTCTCAATGCATAGATTGATATTATCAATTCTGTAGCATTTCCAAATGTAGCATTTAGAAGGCCTCCAACTGCAAAGCTCAAATGAAGGGATAACAAGTTATCCAAAATAAAAAATTATCAGTGCTATACCGACAAAAAAAAAATGTAACTTGAATAAGTAGAGGTTTAATTCAGGCTCCATTAGTAAGCAATTAAGTATGGTTCGAGGTATATCCATTCCCAGATGCATAGCCTAATACATCCTAATTGGCATGATCTAATCCAAAATTATTGCCAATGGACAGGAGGGATTTCTCTAGATTATTTGAAGAAAGGATGATTTATTATCGAGTGAGCCATAAAACTAACATAAATTAACGCATAACACTTAGTGACACAAGAGTACCATAATGATACCATTGAATATTCGAAAAACACAAGAATCTATCAGAGGAGGAGAAATGGAAATAACTACTCTCTCTTGCAATATCATGTAATAAACTTCATACTACTGCCTACTGGTGCACACTTTCAGGATAGTTAGATTTAAGGTGTAATGTGGAACTTTCAGGGCAGCATTAGTATTTAAGACCAATGCAACAGCATATGAAGATTAAACTTTTTATCAAATAACATGTAACGAAGTGCCATACCCAGTTTATTGGTTCAATGCTCCAATGTTTGTATACTATTTATGCCTATTTTTTAGTTATTCTATCATGGTTTTATCAGCCAATTCTGGTAACCAAAACTCTTTTTCTGTGAATGTAACATAGCTTAAAATCACAGATAAAGTCAAGAGGTTAAAATAAAAAAAGGAGCAAGGACAAAAGTTCTGTTGAAATCTTGCATAACAGATCAAAATAAAACAAAACTTCATGTTTTTGAAATTTAAAGATTATAAAGTGGAAATATTTAGCAATAAAATTACCTGTAGGTCCAGTAAAGCAAGCCAGCTGCCTGCATCAAAGCAAGCCTAAGCTTTGTTAAATACTTGTCGTTTGTCAATCCAAATATACGCAAAGTTAGAACCGCATAAAACAAAAAAATAAATCTAGTGAACTAAGAATGCTATTGCCCTCTTCCCCTATCAGGCATGTCTAGTTTTTATTGGAGTAGAAGATTCTTAGACATATATCTTTATCTTTACTAACACTCACATTATGTAAGATCAAATAAGGAATTCACCTAAAATTATAGATAAGATGCAAGATAGCTTACTCTGTGGCATAACCTAAACGCTCGGCCAATGGTACAATACCCAATAAGCTAAAAAAGAAGACCAAACCCTGAAATGCAATTGAAGAAATCAATGAACAAAAACACAACTTAATGATGTATGCTATAAAAAACAATTAAAGGCAGCTCACATGATTGCCAGAAAATTTAGCGACCAAGATTGCTAGAGGGCCAAATGGCATGAGAATGTTGATTTTGGCTGAGAAGACTACAATCTTTATGGAATCAATAACACTATTCCTTATGTGTTTTTTATAACAATTGGCTGAACCACCATTAACAGAAGATATATGTGAAGCCTCATGAAATGAATGTTTGTTTGTAACAATTGATGCAGGACTAACTAAGCTCTCATCCTCAAACTCAATCACTGATCTTCCTTCTAAGGATCCCATCTGTCATTACAAATTTCAATTACAAACAAATTATATGCTTTAGATTTTAAAACAAAACAAAACAAAAAAAAGATGATGAAGAAACGAACCTCCACGTTGGATTGGATCCCAACTATTGGCGTTTGATTATCCATGAGGTGAACACGGGCATTTCTGCTTTACTCACGTTCTACGCTGATCAATACATATAAAAAAAACAGACTTTGTGATAGACAGTTTGAACATTAAAAAAAAAAAAAAAAAAAAAGACAATTTATTTTTTCTGGTACCATAAAAAAAAGAGTCTCCGATAATGAATTTCAGAGAGGTAATGGAATTTGAGAAGTAGGGTTTTGCTAATTTTCTTGTTTTTGTGTATCATTCATAATGAAACAGTGTGTGGGACCTGGAGTAGGAGAATAGCTATAATTGGAATGAAACGGTCATTTTAATCGCGTGGAAATAGCACGTATATAATCCCACAGCCACTAGATAGCGTCATAGTCGGGTTACATATTTCTATTCTCAGTTAGACATTGTTTTTATTTCGTTTTCTATCTGTTCATACTTCAAAACTCGTGAACAATATGAATCTTCTTGTT
This sequence comes from Fagus sylvatica, assembly GCA_907173295.1. Lineage (NCBI taxonomy): Eukaryota > Viridiplantae > Streptophyta > Magnoliopsida > Fagales > Fagaceae > Fagus > Fagus sylvatica. The sequence goes on along the minus strand of OU015769.1, from coordinate 18,188,245 downwards.
TGCTTTCTTTTTCTCCGTTTCTTTTGGAGGAGACATTCGAGGTCAATCAATCCCGCGCTCGCATTTTGCAACCTCTTTTGCTCTCTCTTTCTCTCTTTCTCGCTTTCTTTTTATTTTTTTATACTATTAGACACGTTGACCACATTCCGGCATTGTAGTAATGTCGAAATGGACAACCATAATTTATATGGTATTACATATGGTACTCTACGGTGATTATTAAGTAGTCACGGATTATAAATAAATGTGTAATCTCCTCTCATATGAATAGTGAGTCTTATTAATTAAATTCATGATGGAATCTATATGGTTAGAGGCTTAGAGCACAACAATCCAAAGTTATAAATAATAAGATTTCAGTTTCGATTTATTTATTGCAACGGTGGAGACAAGGGTCGAGATGGGGCAATTGCTCCATTTGTTATCTGCTTCGACCCACCACTCAAGCGAGGAGAAGAACTCTTCCTCCTAGTTGATAAAGTTTTTTATTTTTATTTTTTCAATTGTGAGCCACTTAAGGGCATTTTGGATAGAAATTTAACAAAAGGGTCTATTTGGCACATATTTAAAGTTTGAGTACTAAATCGGCTAAACTCAAAGTATACGGGGTCTAAGTGCAACCTCCTAAAAGTTCAAGAAATGTAGATGCATTTTACACAAAATAAATAAATAAAATTCCTTATAGCTCATAAAAAAATTCTCCTAGAATGATGACATAAATATTAATAATGATGGGATGATGACATCTATAATATCTATAATATAAATTAATCTATAATATCTATATCTATATATATATATATATATATATATATAAAAATTAAAACTCGAAGCTGAGAGAAAGTTTTTTGCCTTCTCCAAAACCTGCCACGTTAGATTTCCTCTTCTCAGAAAATTTCACCTTTATTTCACTCTCTCTCACACACTTCCTCTCTCTCTCTCTCTCTCTCTCTCTCTCTCTCTCTCTCTCTCACTCACACTCACACACACACACACACACACACACACACGTTTGCCCCAATTAATAATTAATTAATGCTTAATTATTTTTGTTGGGCTTTTATTATTTTTATGTTTTTTGTCTTTTGAGTTTTGACGTTTCATTTTTTTATTTTTTTTTTCATCTTCCCCATTTAATTAGATACCCTACCCTTTTCACTTATTAAAATATTTCACAGTTGAAAGGGAAATGTATTTTTGGGATTTTTGACCATAAGAGTCAAGTATAGTAAGCTTGATCTAAAAATCGAAATTATAGTACAATACATTCTAAAACTTGCTAATCTGGTATAGTACAATACATTCTAACGAATATAAACCATTGTCACCTTTCAATTCCCACTTTTTATTCAAACTGGATGACATCATGCCTCCCACAATTTAATTCCCTAATTTTTTTCCTAATTTAATTCTTTCCCATTTACAACCACAATTAATAGTTTCTCCTATTTTAATTCATTCTCATTAATTTTTATCCTTATCTATAGAGATTTCCTAACCAATCACAATTAATTTAGCAATCAAATTAATTAATTTTTTCCTCTCTTGCATGACTCCTCATCTAGCACTATCCCTCTCCAGTTCAAAGTTTCAAGCCTATTTTCTCTCACTCTAAATGTTTCTACTTCTTCTTCTTTTTTCCTTCCCCAACAAATGCAGCCTCCAAGAAAAACGGAAATTGGATTAAGTTCTCCCACTTTTTCAGCTTCCCATTTACTCCATCAACATCTAAATATTTCTAATTCAAACATTTAATTCAGCCCTCCTTCAACTCTCTGTCTCTCAACTCTTCATCTCACTGTCAAAACCAATTGTCTTTTCAAAATCCTTCAATTTCCACCCCCATTGGAGTATAAAACCTCTCTCTCCACTACCACAAAAATTGCCAAAATGCTTTCAAAATTAGGGAACTCTTCTTGAAGTGAGTTTTTTTCTCATTTTTATTTCATTTAATTTTTGTTCTATTTTCAATTTCTTTGCAAACATATGTTGTTTGGGATATATACAATATATATCCCATATATGAGTTACCATATATATATGGTATCTTATGTCTAATTTCTTTGCAGAAATATGCTTTTTGAGATATATACCATATATATATCCCATATATGAGAAGGGATCAAAATTACGTGGGAGCAGCAGGTTTGGAAACTGGAGAGCCCAGAAGGACGAAAATATTATTTTCAAAAAGAACCACTTTTGTTTTGTGAGAAGCTTTTCATTGAAGCCTAAAGAGGAAAAAAAAACAATGTTGGGTCATGCATGAGTATCGATATATATATGGTATCTAATTTGTTTGAAAACATGATACCATATATATCAACCACAATATATTTTTGTTCATAATTGCATATTACCAATTGAATTTTTTTCTTTTTATTACTTATATATTTGCATTATTTTCTGAAGTGGGTTTATTTCCTCCTCCTTTTTCTCCACCTTTTTCTATTAAGTGTCAAAACTCTAAATCTTCGGTTTTTATATATGTAGTATAGATAAAAATCGATTGTTTGATTGGAAAGTAATGATAAAGATGTTGAATTATGTGTAATTATAAATTATTATACCATTGTTTTTCATGAATTCCGTGCATAGCACGGGTTTGTGACTAGTAAATATTAATAATTGACTCTCTAGATCGAAAGTCGGTGTGCCATGTTATTTGTAAAGTCGTCACTTAATTTAATTAAATAAAAAATTAAGAAAATCCAAAGATAATAATGTTCTAATCCTCTTTTATTCCATTTTGAATTTGTACAATTGTTAATGAAATATTTTATGTAAATGTTAAAAATAAATTCTCCTAGAATACAATCTAAGAAAATAACATTGCAAATATTTCCTACTTACAATCTATGTAAAAAGAAAACAAATTGTTGTTGTTAAAGCACTATGTATGCAAACCAAAATTTTGGTTCGGAGGTTTGGTTGCAAAATGGGAAGGTATTATTAGACAACCCATTTTGCCCGATTAAAATCTGTCCCCTTATATTAAAAATGGCCAAATGTCATAACCCCATTTTAACCTAAGGAATTTCCTGGGTATTCGACACGTAAACCGAGGTGACCCAACCAAGGTTGGAACCAACCAAAATTATCCAAAGATGTTAAAATCCGTCGATCCAAGACCGTGTCTCAAGGATAAGAGGGTTTTAGCAAGTTTGACCCAAGTTTGATCAGAGCCATGATTGAGATCTGCCAAGAATTGGTCGACTGATATCATTTGAAGAAGCACATGAAGATCTTCAGATTGATAGTTCAAGGGCCCAAAACAGACTTGGAACGAGGAAGTTATGACTGAAACCGTGAAAAACGACACGACACTTAGTAAAATTTTATAAGTATTTTAAACAAAAGAAAACCCATTTTGAGGCCGCCTTTGCGCGCAGAATCTTCCTGATCCACACCATGAGTTTCTAGAAAGCAGATAGCTTTTCTAAGATAACGAGATTGCCTAGAAGCTGGTTGTCTCAGTTTGTCAAGAGCATCCCTGAGTTGCCCAGAATCTTCACCGGAAAATGGACCGTTAACAAGGAAATCACTTTGGTAGCCCTTATTCCGAAGACCGCAATTTCGCGACCGAAACTCAAAAAATTATAAGATTTGTTCCATCAGAAAGTAGGCATTGCAAGCTTTCCGAAAATACCAAAACTGCCTGAATCCAACATCGGGAGCTAGGTTCCCTACTTCTTGAAGCTACAGTTTCCTGCACAGAACTCAGAATCACGCAATGCCAGTCTCGTTGGAAAGAAGACAATGCATGCTTTCCATAGACGCCAAGTTCAACCAAATCCAAGCACGGGAAGACCCTCAACTTTCAGCCCAAAAGAGGTAAATCGAAATGGCTAAAATGGGAGGAAAATCGGGCAAAACACGGGAAGCAAGCAACCAAGCGAGCCCCTAAGGCAATCAAGCAGCATCATGTTGCGTGACGCAACTCCATGTTGTGTGGGAGCCTTTATAAATAGTACACTGATTTCGAGGCAGAAGGGGACATAAGTCATGTTGGGGTAAGCTTTGAGCAGCTCCGATTTGAGAGAAAACATCGTTGTAATCAAGAAATCGAGAGAGAAATCGAGCCTTTTTTGTCCTATTTGAAGCCCGGTTTCGAAACCGGTATAAAAGAGCGTTCTGGATTCCGAGCATTCCGAATCCAAAACCCTTGGGTCCAAGCCTTCCATCTCTACGTCGAAGCTCTGCTTAATTCTTGACCTGTGTCGATGTAGCAAAGAGTGGCCACTAATTAAGGCGAATGTGGTCATAGGGTGATTCGAGATGCATTTGAGTGCACATGATTATGTTGCTATGGCTGTGAAAAATGCACACTTGTCCAAATCCACGTGAATTGTGTCCTTAATAAGTTCTTTTAGTTGTGCACATTAGTGCTAATATGTGATGCCGTGATAGGTTCTTGATTAGCATGGGCTGGTACTTGTGATGAGAAGTTAAACCTTAATAAGGTCTGAAGGGAATATTTGTCAATTCCTCCCAAGTAAGAGATGACGACCTTCTACTAAGGGAAGAAGACCATCCGCTCCCTCAGGAAGATCAACTCCCTTCTACTGCTCACAATGGCTTAGTCACCAAGCTAAGATCCGTTCTTATCTTCTACGGGAATCAAGTGAGACACCTCACCGGATTAACACCTCATCGTGCACAGGTGTCCTCCGCGAATCCTGGGGATGAAGCCCTCGCAGCGTCTCCCAGCACCACGCACAAGCTGGCCACTACCTGCCAGATGAAGGGCCACAGACCCTCCACGCGTCCCAAGATCCAACGGCCTCCGGAAGGCCACGTGGATGACCGAAAGGCATAAAATGCCATTCTTCTTCCGTACTCAGGTATGAACAGTACATTAAAAATACCAAATTACTCTCTCTGCATTTAAACCGGGAAAACTCCGACTAACAAAAGCATCTGAGCCTCCTAGGCCGGCCCCAAACCGGTGCCACTCCGATCACCTCATTTGCCTTTTGCAGGTCTTCTGCTCCGCAGCTCATCTTGACTGCCGTCCACTGATTTCAGAGAACCATCAGTTGGCGCCGTCTGTGGGAAACGCGCATCTTTGCCTTTCACCGCACCGATACAAAAGGACTGCATGGTCAGGACGCAATCGATGGAAATTCACGCTCAAGTGCTCCCCTCTAGTAGCCAATCTCCAGAGGTGGCTGCGATGGAGAAACAAGTGCGAGATCTCACTGCCAACCTTCAGGAACTTACCCGGCAAAATGAGGTCCTCAACCAAAGGCTCTTGCAACTCGAGAATGAGAAGCAGAAGGAAAATGACAAGGGAAAGAATAAGGAAAGAGGCGATGCTGAGTCTCGGCAAAAGCGTCAGCAAGAACAACAACAAGAGCTACAGCAAGAGCAACAACAGGAGCAACGCCAGGAGCAAGAAGGTGAGACGAAGGGTGAAAATACCAGAATGACCATTGAAGATTCAACAGCTAAATGGGAACAAGAAATAAAAGCGATGAGGGCACAGATGGGGGAGATGAAGGACGAGTTTAAGGGGCGGGCAGCCAAAAATCTTGACAACCTTGTCCATGGAACGGATTTACCCTTTACGAAAACGGTAACATCCTTTCCCCTACCAACCAAGTTTAGAATGCCTACCCTGGAGACCTTCGACGGATTAAAAGACCCTCTTAACCACCTGGAGTCCTTCAAGACTATGATGTGTCTTCAGGGAGTCCCAGACGAAATTATGTGTCGTGCCTTCCCAACCACCCTCAAAGGGCCAGCTAGAATATGGTTCAAAAAGTTAACGCCCAACTCAATAGGATCCTTCGCTCAACTTAGCCGTTTGTTTTTTAACCATTTCATCGGTGGACAACGGTACGGACGACTTACCACACACCTCTTGAATGTCAAACAGAAGGAAGGGGAAACCTTAAGGTCTTACCTCACCAGGTTCAATAAAGAAACGCTGCTGGTTGACGGAGCAGATGAGAAGGTGGTATTGACGGTGTTCATTTCTGGCCTCCAATCTGGAGATTTCCTATTCTCGGTCTATAAAGATCCCCCTAGCACCATGGCGGAGATGATGTATGAGGCTTAACGGCATATGAATGGGGAGGAAGCCCTTCAAGCTCGAGACCAGACCTTAGGAAAGAAGAGAAAATGGGAACATGCCGATCGTCCGACAGAGTCCCATGAAACAAAACCCAAAGCATAGAGGAACAGGAACAGGAGACAAGAGGACAGGAGTGGAAGGGGGTTTAATGAAAGATTTAACCACTTCACTCCTCTAAACGCTCCTGTGGACCATATTTTCATGCAAATACGGAATGACCCAGCTCTGAAATGGCCAGGCAAATTGTTGACAGACCCCGACAAAAGGCCGAGAGACAAATACTGCCGTTTTCATAGGGACCACGCTCTTCACGAAAAGCTTATGCTCGCCAAATACACAACGTGTTGGTAACACAGAAGATGGACAAGAAGCCAAGACTGGAAGACCTTCCCATTACTTTCACAGAGGAAGACGCCCGAAAAGTCTTCCACCCTCATGACGACGCGTTGGTCGTCACATTGGAGATTGCAGGCTATTCCACAAGACGAGTCTTGATTGACAACGGCAGCTCTGCGGACATCATATACTTGATGGCCTTCCAGCAAATGAAAATTGGCAAGGACCAGCTGCAACCCATCGAAACCCCATTAGTCGGCTTTGCAGGAACCAATGTCTACCCCCTTGGAGTAATTTCCCTTCAAGTCGTGGCGGGTACCTACCCGAAACAAGCAATCAAGAAGGTCGACTTCTTGGTGGTGGATTGCCCTTCCTCCTATAACGTAATAATCGGACGCCCTACTCTTAACCGCCTTTGAACCGTCACCTCAACATACCACCTCCTAGTCCGCTTTCCAACAGAGAATGGCATAGGGGAAATGAGGGGAGATCAAGCAAGGGCCAGAGAATGTTACTTAACCTCCACAAGCACAGAGCCGGTCCATCAAACATTGATCGTGGAAGAACGACAAAACATTGCTGAGCTAACCGAAGAGCTGGAAGAGATCATATTAATAGAAGGTCATGAAAAGAAGACGACACGAATAGGGACCTTTATGACGAATGAAGTACGGGACTCGATAGTGCGATTCTTAAAAGAAAACGCCGATGTTTTCTCATGGAGCCATGACAACATGCCAGGCATCAGCGCCGAAGTAATAGCCCATAAGTTAAATGTCAACCCTTCCATCCCTCCCGTCAAGTAGAAGAGGCGGGTCTTCGCCCCTGAGAGAAACACAGCTATAATGGAAGAAGTAGACAAGCTACTGATGGCAGGCTTCATAAGGGAAGTTTATTACCCGGAATGGCTTGCTAACGTGGTGATGGTCAAAAAATCCACGGGAAAATGGCGAATGTGTGTCGACTTCACGGATTTAAACAAGACTTGCCCCAAGGATAGCTATCCCCTCCCAAGAATAGATCAACTAGTGGACTCTACGGCTGGACACAAGTTACTTAGCTTCATGGATGCCTTCTCGGGCTACAATCAAATTCAAATGGCAGAGGAAGACCAAGAGAAGACGGCCTTCATCACAAGCAGGGGTCTTTTCTGTTACAAGGCAATTCCTTTTGGTCTCAAAAATGCTGGGGCTACCTATCAGAGGCTAGTAAACAAGATGTTTCATGATCAGATAGGAAGAAATGTGGAAGTATATGTGGACGACATGCTAGTGAAAAGCAAGAAGGATGACGATCACCTTGTTGATTTAAAAGAGACCTTCCAGGCACTAAGAAGGTACAACATGAAGCTGAACCCTGCTAAGTGCGTCTTTGGAGTCTCTTTCGGTAAGTTTCTCGGTTTCATGGTGTCTTAGCGCGGGATAGAAGCTGTCATAACCCCATTTTTACCCACGGGATTTTCTCGGGTGTCGGTGCGCAAAACGGGACAGCCCGAACCGAACCGGCACGATCTGACGACACTTCGCCACATCAAATACTCCCAAGAAGAAGGTCCGGGACACATTTCCCGAGGTTTGACCAAGTTTGACTAGGGTTGACCAAGTTTGACTAGGGTTGACCGAAGTTTGACCGAAGTTTGACCGGGCCGTTTCCAACCCGACTGGGACCCCCCGTGCCCAGAAACCCTTGAAATGTAGTCCGGGATACATCTCCAAGAGTTTGGAGAGCTTTGACTAAGTTCGACCAAGTTTGACCAAGGTTGACCAAGTTTGACCAAGGTTTGACCGGACCATTGACCAGACCAAAAACTGGATCGAACTGACCACCCCTTGACCAATGTATAGAGAATATCAAGAGCTTCGATTCCGTACTTTACGGGTCGAAAACGGACGAGAAACGAGAGAGTTGTGGCCAAAACTGCGAAAAAACGGTCCGACACTTAGCCAAATTTTGGTAAGTATTGTTGACAAAACAGCCCATTTGGGAGGCAGCGTTTGCGCAAAGATTCTCTCCGACCCGCTGCAACTTGGTCCAAGAGCCAAGACCCTTAGGCAAGAGGTTCACTTCAGCTACCACATGCAACTTTCGGATCGTCAAGAGTTCCTCCGGTCAAGCCGGAATCTCAGTCAGAAGATGACCCCTTGGCATGAGGAACATTCCGACGGCCTCCGTTCGCAAGATCATATCTTGCGAACCCAAACTCGCCTCTGTGCAAGGCCTGTACCGTTGAAAAGTAGGTAACGCAAGCTTTCCGACGATACCAAGATCGTCGGAATCCGACATCGGGAGCTACGTCTACCACGCGCGTGAAAACAGGCCGACAAAATAAGGTTTTGCTGAAAGTTCCGGGATTTTCCCACCGACGTTGCCACGCTTGCGCACAGAGTCTTCCTGACTCGCAACAAGTTGATCTGCGAGCCCGGGCACATTGGAAAGAAGACACATTCATGCACGACAAGGAAACTCTCGGATCGCCAAGAATTTATCGGGGCCAGCCGGAATCCCGATCGGAAAACTGCCCTCAAACGGACCAAAAACACCCCGGTGGCCTCTGTTCGCGGGGCCATATCTCACAAGTCCAAGCTCGGATTTCCGCAAATCCGGAACCTTGCAAAAGTAGGCAGCGCAAGCTTTCCGACGGTACCAAGAACGTCAAAATCCGACATCGGGAGCTAGGTCAAATATGCGCGCGAACTGGGACAAGATTTGAGAAAAAACGCGCTGGGAGCAAAACGCATTTTTTCTCCCGGACAGCCGCCTTCGCGCGCAGAGTCTTTCCTGCTCGCAACAAGTTGATCCGCGAGCCCGGGTGCGTTGGAAAGATAATGACTCCGGCTACGACGTGGAACTCTCGGTTCGCCGATAGCATTCCCCGTTTGACCGGAATCTACATCGGAAGAGTGCACAAAAACAGCTCCGACACCCCGACTTCCGGGAGCCATAACTCCCTCGTCCGAACTCCGATTCGCAAAAACTTTATATCGTTGGAAAGAGGACGTCGAGAGCTTTCCGAAGATATGCCGCATGACCCATTTTGAGTTCCGGAAGACCTCCAAAACTGCCCCCGAAAATCGGATAAAAAAGGATACGCGCACGGAAATCGAGGAGGATTCGAGGAGCTGCTGGCGTGGAAGGATAAGACTGCCACGTGGCAGTACCACAACTCGCGCAGGACCGTCATGCGCCGCGCATGATGGACCTGCGCGAGGCGTGCACGGTTTTCTATAAAACCGACCCCCCCCTCACTTCAAGACAGTTTTTGCTCGGGCACTAGGCCTTCTAGAGCGTAGTTTAGGCAGAAAATAGGGGTTTAGGGGGTTTTAGGAGGGGATTTTTGGGTAGTTTTAGAGAGAGAGACTCCTCTCTAGGTAATCTCTCTCTCTCTAAGCTCTTTCTCCTTCTTCTTTTTCTTTAGGGATTTTGGGGGGTTTTTAGAGTGAGAAGCATCTATTAGGTGCTTCTCTCTCTAACCTCTCCTCATCCTCCCCCTCTCTCTCTCTCTCTCTCTCTTTCTCTTACATTCTTTAGTTCATTTTAGTTCATTTATGCTTTACTAGTTTATTTATTGCTTTATTTGCATTTCCTTGTCTATTTATTGCTTTATTTACATTCCCTTGTCTATTTATTGCTTTATTTACATTTCCTTGTCATTTATCGCTTTATTTACATTTCTAGTCATTTATCGCTTTATTTACATTTTATACGCACTTGTGAATATTTGTTGTGATTACCCCCCTCCCCCGGTGTGTTTTAGTACGGCAATATTGAGTGGCTTTGGCGGCTCGCGTAAGACCTCTAACGAGGCCGTGACAACCATGTTAGCCCACGAGGTCTTGACCCGAAAAATACACCGGTTTCCTCGTGTTTTAGTACGGCAAATATTGAGTAGCTTTGGCTCAGTTGCGTAAGACCTCTAACGAGGCCGTAACAACCTTGTTAGCCTACGAGGTATTTGACCCGAAAAATACATCCCCCATGTTTAAATATTGTCATTTATCGCTTTATTTACATTTACTACGTTGTGCGTATTATATTGTGAATATTGTGAATATCCCCCATTTTTCCTTTGTGATTTGGGCGTGATAATCCCGATTGGTCGTGATGGTTTATGTAAGACCTCAAGGAGGCTTTAGCCATTACGTAATTCCATAGGCATTGGACCCGTTAAAAACCCCCATGTTTAAATATTGTCATTTATCGCTTTATTTACGTTTACTACGTTGCGCGTTATTATATTGTGAATATTGTCATTTTCTCCCCATTTCCCTTTGTGATTTGGGCGTGATAATCCCGATTGGTCGTGGTGGATTATGTAAGACCTCAAAGAGGCTTTATCCACCATGTAATCCCATAGGCATTGGACCCACAAAATTTCCTTGTAAATTCCATTAATTTATTGCTTCCCGTTATGCTCTAAATTTCTTGCCATTTTTACTACGTTGTAAATATGATTTATCCGTCATCATTTTGATTTGGGCATGAAAATACCGAACGGTATTGGTGGTTTTAGGTAAGTCTTTCAATAGCACTAAACCCCATGTAAATCCATGAGGCGTTGGACCCGTAAATTGCAAACATACTTTTCAAAACGATTTTTCTCATTTAAGTCCTATTTGGCTTCGCGGGTTTAGGTAAATCTTTTCAAATAGTACTAAACCCCCGTGTAAGCCCGAAAAGGCGTTGAAACTCATTTCCAAAACGATTTTTCTCATTTAAGTCCTATTTGGCTTCGCGGGTTTAGGTAAATCTTTTCAAATAGTACTAAACCCCCGTGTAAGCCCGAAAAGGCATTGAAACTCATTTCCAAAACGATTTTTCTCATTTAAGTCCTATTTGGCTTCGCGGGTTTAGGTAAATCTTTTCAAATAGTACTAAACCCCCGTGTAAGCCCGAAAAGGCATTGAAACTCATTTTCAAAAACAGTTTTTCTCATTTAAGTCCTATTTGGCTTCGCGGGTTTAGGTAAATCTTTTCAAATAGTACTAAACCCCCGTGTAAGCCCGAAAAGGCATTGAATCCTTTTCTAAAAAAATTGCTTTGTTTTAGTCATGTAAATCCTAAGGTGGTGTCGAGATTCGAGTAAGTCTTTCAAATAGCATCGAATCCCGACCCCACGAGGTCTTGACCCTTTCCCTAAAAATTCTCATGAATTATACCTTGCCATTTCGATTAGGTGTTGCATGTATGTCATTTCACATTCATGATTAATGTGCACGCAAATACACCATGATCATCCCATATTATGTCATACTTGTGATTTATGTGCTGCGAACATGCCGAGATTACTTGTTTGAACATTCTATTCGCTTTCATACTCGTTCTTGTAATTATGTGTTGTGAATATACCGTGATTACTTGTTTGAGTGTTTATCGCTTTGATATAAAAATGTGATTAAAATACACTTTGCCATGAAAACTTTAAAAAGAGTAAACATGGTAATGTGGGCGTTAGAAACGAAGGTATGAGTCCTTTACACGGGGGCGTGGCTGGTACGTGCTTTCGTGTAAGGGATTCTACACGTTCTAACTCCCATAGGATCATGGTCTAAAATTCCCCAAAGTGTGAATTAATCATCCAAAACCCCGCCATTTGACGGACCGCTTTACTCTTGGAAATCAAGGGTAAAGAGATCCCGAATATGGCACCAAAAACATTAATTGTTTGTCCCGGCACTAGGTGTTAGGATTTCAAGTATATCCTACCACCGAAATGCCCGGAAATTTAAAAGATACAAAGATAAAAGGGATGGTGAAATAAAGAGTCTAATCAAAACCAAATGAGGTCAAAATGCATTTGCCACTCTTGGTATATTGCTCGACCAAATTTGGGACATTTGTACATAATTAAAACCAACAAACCTAGGCTTAGCAAATAAAGAAAACATTAGAAAGGAGGTAACCGTTTTTTTAACGGATGTCGTGGGGTGCCTAACACCTTCCCCACGCATAAGCAAACCCCCGAACCCATCTCTGGTTCAAGACCATTTTTTGTTATAAATGTCTAAATAAGATAAAATCTATTAGACATAGGTGCCCAATCACACCTTAGAATTTCCCATGGTTGGTGGCGACTCCAAATTGCGCTCATACGCACACACACACACAAGTTCCCACACACACACAACTCATATCTCAAAACGGAAAAGAGATAGAGACCACACACAACACTCGCCAAATGGGGGTCGGTATCTAGGAAAATAAAAAAGAATAATAGATAGAGCTTTTCCGCCGGTGTCGACAGAAGCCAACCTGGATAAGATTAAGGCCATCTTAGAAATGAGTCCTTCGAAGACCATCAAAGAAGTTCAGAGTTTGACGGGGAAAGTAACCGCCCTAAACAGATTCGTTTCCAGATCCACAGACAAATGTCTCCCCTTCTTCAAAACCCTAAGGAAGGCCTTCCAGTGGACAGAAGAGTGTCAACAAGCTTTTGAAGAACTGAAGGCCTACTTGACTTCCCCGCCATTACTCAGCCCTTCCTAGACAGGAGAGGAATTGTATCTGTACTTGGTTGTATCCGCTTCTGCAGTTAGTTCCGCTTTGATCCACGAAGAAGAACGCATTCAAAAGCCTGTCTACTACACCAGTAGGGCCTTAAGAGGTGCCGAAGAAAGATACACCAACATGGAAAAATTGGGTTTTGCTCTACTGATTGTGTCAAGAAAACTTAGGCCATACTTCGAAGCCCACTCAATTATAGTTATGACTGACTATCCCATCAGGAAGGCCATGAACAAGCCAGATGCGGCTGGAAGATTAGTGCAGTGGTCCATAGAAATGAGTGAATTCGATATAGACTACCGGCCATGCACCGCAATAAAGGCCCAAGCCTTAGCTGATTTCATTGCCGAATTCACACACCCGTTGAAGGAAGATGAGGAATTGGAAGAAGGTGAAGCCTGGACGGTGAACATAGATGGATCAGCCACTAAAGAAATGAGTGGGGCCGGGGTCATCCTTGTTTCCCCTGAAAAAGACAAATTCGAGTATGCCCTTCAGCTTCGCTTCCGTGCCACAAACAACGAAGCAGAATATGAAGCCCTTCTAGCCGGGCTAAAATTATCCAAGAGTATGGGAATCAAGGTCTTGACCGTCAAAAGTGATTCTCAGTTAATTGTAGGGTAAGTGAAGGGTGAGTATGAAGCTAAGGAGGATAGAATGAAGAAGTACTTGACGGCCATCAAGGCTCTGTTGACACATTTCGAGAAAATAGAATTGCTCCAAATTCCAAGGGAAGACAATGTAGCTGTCGATCGTCTAGCTAGGTTGGCATCATCAGGAATTGAGATAGATGGCTTCATTGAGATCCAAGGAAGACCTTCCACGGAAGAAGAAATAGTGAACTCCATCACCGTCAACACGACGTGGATGTCACCCATAACTCGTTATCTTAGGGAAGGGACACTTCCAGTAGATAGGGCAGAAGCACACAAGCTCAGAATAAGAGCTTCTCACTTCCGGTTGATGGGGGGCATCCTTTATAAGATGGGTTTTTCACGACCCTACCTTAGATGTTTGTCACCAGAAGAAGCAAACTATGTCATCAGGGAGGTCCATGAAGGGATTTGCGGAAACCATTCAGGGGTAAGATCTTTGGCGCATAAGCTCACAAGAGCAGGCTACTACTGGCCGTCTCTCCTACATGACGCCACCCAATATGTGAAAACTTGTGACAAGTGCCAACGCTTCGCCAACGTTCCAAGGGTACCACCGGAGGAAATCACGCCCATAACCTCACCTTGGCCCTTCGCACAATGGGGACTAGACATCATGGGTCCATTTCTGGTTAGGACAAAACAAGCAAAATTTTTAGTGGTTGCGATTGACTACTTTACTAAATGGGTGGAGGCAGAACCTTTGGCAACAATTTCAGAAAAGAATGTCAAGAGTTTCGTCTGGAAGGCCGTCATCTGTCGATTCGGGATCCCGTGAGTCCTGATTTCCGACAATGGGAAACAATTTGATAACGGACCCTTCAGGGAAATGTGCAGTCAGCTGAACATAAAAAACCACTATTCCTCCCCCAGGCATCCACAAGTAAACGGTCAAGTCGAAGTTACAAACCGGACCTTACTCAAGCAGATTAAGACCCGGCTTGAAGGGGCAAAGAATATGTGGGTGGAAGAGCTTCCCAGTGTGTTGTGGGCATACCGAATAACCGTTAGAACCCCAACAAAAGAAACCCCCTTCAAGCTCACCTTCGGCACGGAAGCTGTGATCCCCATTGAAATCGGGCTAACCACCTTGAGGACGACCTTCCACAAAGAAGAAGAAAATGAAGGGCAGCTTCGTTTGAACCTTGATCTCCTGGATGAAACAAGGGAAAAAGCAGCACAAAGAATCGTACTTTACCAAGGAAAAATGGCCAGATACTATAACACCAAGGTAAAGCTCCGACGTTTTGAAATTGGTGACTGGGTCTTAAGGAAGGTCACCCAAGCAACTAAGGACCCGTCACAGGGAAAGCTGGGCCCCAATTGGGAAGGTCCTTACAAGATCATCCAGTATTACCGAAGGGGCACCTATCACCTAGAAGACCGTCATGGAAAGAAACTGCCTCATCCCTGGAACGCTGAACACCTCAAGAAATACTACCCTTGAGGTACGCACATCAGTTACCTTTTTATTATAAAGAAGTTTGTATACTCAAACAATATCTTTTATCTATGAATAGAAGACCGTCTTCACTTAAATAATTGTCTAAGTATGCTTGTTATTGCCCGAATATTATCAATCATTATCTTGACAGGCGTCTCCCTAACAAAAAAAGAAAAGAAAATCAGACACCCATGAGGTGCATTCATAGCAGACGACCGTCAAGAAGATTGCCCTTCCACACAAGTCAGACACCCACGAGGTGCAAGTCAGACACCCACGAGGTGCAAGTTAGACACCCACGAGGTGCACAAGTTAGATACCCACGAGGTGCACAAGTTAGACACCCAAGCGGTGCAAGCTAGACACCCACGAGGTGCACAAGTTAGACACCCACGAGGTGCGAGTTAGACACCCATGAGGTGCACAAGTTAGACACCCACGAGGTGCATAAGTCAGACACCCACAAGGTGCAAGTCAGACACCCACGAGGTGCAAGTTAGACACCCATGAGGTGCAAATGTTAGACACCCACAAGGTACATCTACAACAGAAGACCTTCAAGGAAGCTCTTCTACATATTATCAAGTTAGACACCCAAGCGGTGCACTCATGGAAGAAAACCTTAAAGAAAGTGCTTCTACATATTATCAAGTTAGACACCCAAGCGGTGCACTCATAGAAGAAGACCTTCAAGAAAGTTCTTCTACATATTATCAAGTTAGACACCCAAGCGGTGCACTCATAGAAGAAGACCTTCAAGAAAGTTCTTCTACATATTATCAAGTTAGACACCTAAGCGGTGCACTCATGGAAGAAGACTTTCAAGGAAGTTCTTCTACATATTATCAAGTTAGACACCCAAGCGGTGCACTCATAGAAGAAGACCTTCAAGAAAGTTCTTCTACATATTATCAAGTTAGACACCCAAGCGATGCACTCATGGAAGAAGACCTTCAAGAAAGTTCTTCTGCTTATTATCAAGTTAGACACCCAAGCGGTGCATTCATAGAAGAAGACCTTCAAGAAAGTTCTTCTACATACTATCAAGTCAGACACCCAAAGGGTGTATTTATCGAAGAAGACCTTTAACGAAGTTCTTCTGTATATTATCAAGTTGCTTTCGTGCGACACGCTCCTTGCCAGAAGGCCGTTAACACCACTGTGAGCATCGCAATGTAACAATCAACGTTTTGATTGACAAGAATGAAAAGGAATAAAGCAACAACTTCGGAAGAAATAGAAGAAATAAACTAGCACATGAACGATCACATAGTTTGAAATTGTCTACAAAAGTACGGGCCACACCCCTTCCACAAGGAGTAAACATGGCCCAGGTCAAAAGATTGTTCAAGTATGGGTCACACCCCTTCCACAAGGAGTAAACATGACCCTAGCCAAAAGACTGTTTTAAGTACGGGTCACACCCCTTCCATTAGGAGTAAACATGACCTTTCTTAGAACAACATTGTTTGTCTTTTCAAAAGAAAAACCTCCTGGATGGGCTATACAAGGAAAAATAAAACTAAGATGCTTCATTATCAGTTGAAGGAATGGTAGCTTCCTCATCCATGGAAGCAGCTGGACCTTCCGTAGGACCTGAGGCCAGACCACCACCTTGGTCATTACCAAGAAGAGCAGAAGGGATAACAGGCGGAATGGCTACCTGCTCCCTTGATTGAACATCGTCCCCTTCCTCTTCTTCCTCGCTATCCCCTTCCGCAATAGTAGTTTCCTCATCATCAATGATCTTCACCGTGGCCTAATCCTGAACATCTCTGAAAACGAGAGCAACCCTCTTCCTGAAGTGCTCGAAGCCTGCTACATAGTAGCGATGAGTGTCGTCCTCGAACTCCTCAGAAGTCTTGAACTCATTGACGGCCGTCTCCCGTGCATTTAAAACCTGTTGTTGAAGGCCCACGATTTTCCGCAACAATTTATCACGCTCCTTCTCCAGAGCAGACAGACGGTCATCCTTGGCTTTAAGGTCGATCTCCAGCTTCTTGACTTGGCTCTTCAGAGTCCCCTTCTCAGCGTTTAGAACCTCTGCAGTCTCTTGGTGAGCAAGGGTCTGAGCCTTGGCCTTCTCAAGCTCTGCCTTGAGCTTCGCAGACTCGCGCGCTGATACACGAACCCGGTTGCCCAAGATGAAAATTTGCCCTGCAGCCTGCACAAGAGGAAAAAGGTCAAAAGAAGAACTATGAAGGATATATTCAAAGAACAAAAAAGGAAGAAGACGACCTTCAACGAGTCTTGGATTGATAAGCGGAGGAGATCCAAATCCTCAACATGATCATACACTTCCAAATCTACCGCTCGTACATCTCTTTCACCTTATCCATTACCCTGGTTGAGCTGTTGTAAATAGTTGGTTGAATCTCGTCAGAGGCCACCCCCTTCCCCTTCAATGCACCAACAGGTGAAGGAGGGATCTCATGATACACGTGGACCTTCTCAGGAGCCTTACCCTTAGCAGCAGGAAGGGATTTTTCTTGACGACCTCCCTTCTTGGAACTGGTCCCCTTCTCCATAGGCACCTTATTTTCAGACTTGGCTTTCTTGGAAAATAGAACACTCGCATCAGGAAGGTCATCCACCTTCTGTGCCACTTCCCTCAGGCGCTTGCGCTCAGCCCTGGTCGTCATGCCTGTAACAAAAAGAAGCATCAAGAAAAGCCTCTACAAACCTTCATCTAAAAACCTAGGGAGAAAGTCACCCACTTCGGTTGTATGCCTGGATGGCCTTCTCGACCTCAGCGTTAGGCTCGGGGCCCAAAGATCACTGTGCTAAAGTAAAGAGAGATAGAAGGTCAACTAATCCCACCGCTCTTTCCTTCTGAAAGTCGGTGACTAATGAAAGACGTTGTTTTAAACGATTGGATTGGGAAGGACGGTGAAAAGCTGAAAAGAAAAAAGTTCACGAGATAAATCCTCAGAAGGCCGTCAATTGCAATGTCAAAAAGAAAAAGAAAAAAGAGGTAAGTGAACCATTAGCGGTGGGAATCCCCCAGGATCGACGAAGGCCATAAAGCTTACCTGCTGCCTCCCCAGGGGTAAACTCAAAGTTATTGCCACATAGGAAGAAGAACTTCGGCTTCCAGCTCCTATTGGAATTTGGGAGACCCAAAATAAGCTTCGGTGACCCCTTATGACGCATGAAACCCCAAATCCCCGGTGTGGAAGGCATGTAGGTTAGTTTATACAAAGAGAAAAACTCGTCAACAGTCAAGTCGTACTCCCCCTCAGTAGCCATCCTCCAAAGAACTTGAAGGCCTGTTATAATCCGCCAGGCGTTTGGGTTTAATTGACTGGGGGATACGCCGATGAAGGATCTCCCTCTCGAAGGGTTTGAAAGGCAACCTCAAACCACCAACTAGGCTATCTTCATAGAGGGCAACATCTTCCCCTTTAGATGAGCACGCCCATTCACGGTCCTCAGGTAACCTAACCACTATATTCTCAGGAATTTGGTACCGGCTCCTCAACCTCCCAATATCCTTGTTTATAAGCTTAGAAGACACCCCTTCAGCTATGAAGGGCCTGTTTAGGTCCCAGACCGAAATGGGTATACGAGGCTCTTAGGACAGAGAGTCTGAAGAAGACGATTCAGTGGTCTCGGAAGACCGTCCCTGGCTTCCGAGATCCTCAGATCCGGACATTGGCGCCGGTGAATATCCCTCACCAGAGGACGACGACTCCAAAGAGTCACCCATGCCTAGATCCATAAAGACTCGGAATGAGGGTCCTAAAAGCAATGTTGCACTCAACCTCGCCGCAAGAACCTACCGAAATGAAGAAAAGAGGGTAAAGGCGAAACCTTTTGCTCCACAACCACTCAAAATACAACTACGGTGCAGGGAATAAAGTAAAAAAGAAAAAGGAAGTTAACTTACCGATGGAGAAGCAGTTGCCGTGAACAAGAGTCTCTGAAAGCGGTCGCCGGAGCAAAAACTTCCCCGAACTAGCAAAACTCCAAGCAAGTCGAAAAAAGAAGAGTACAGAAAGCCAAAATTTTTTTTTGAAAAAATAAGAAAGACGCTGACATAAATGGAGCAGTTCCAACATTAAGAGAGACGGTTGAGCATTAGAGCTTGTACCCATCCCCCAAGCGACACGTGTCCCAGCAAAATGGAAAACCGTCGCATCCCATTATGGCCACGAAGCTCAATGAAAAGAAAAAAAGGGAGCGGACGAAATTACTGACCTGACCCCGACTTTTTGTATTCCGAAGGCCGTCTAGGCAAAACGACCACGGAATAGGGAGGCAACTGAAGGGAATATTTGTCAATTCCTCCCAAGTAAGAGATGACAACCTTCTACTAAGGGAAGAAGACCATCCGCTCCCTCAGGAAGATCAACTCCCTTCTACTGCTCACAATGGCTTAGTCACCAGGCTAAGATCCGTTCTTATCTTCTACGGGAATCAAGTGAGACACCTCACCGGATCAACACCTCATCGTGCACAGGTGTCCTCCGCGAATCCTGGGGATGAAGCCCTCGCAGCGTCTCCCAGCACCACGCACAAGCTGGCCACTACCTGCCAGATGAAGGGCCACAGACCCTCCACGCGTCCCAAGATCCAACGGCCTCCCGAAGGCCACGTGGATGACCGAAAGGCATAAAATGCCATTCTCCTTCCGTACTCAGGTTTGAACAGTACACTAAAAATACCAAATTACTCTCTCTGCATTTAAACTGGGAAAACTCCGACTAACAAAAGCATCGGAGCCTCCTAGGCCGGCCCCAAACCGGTGCCACTCTGATCACCTCGTTTGCCTTTTGCAGGTCTTCTGCTCCGCAGCTCGTCCTGACTGCCGTCCACTGATTTCAGAGAACCATCAAGGTCCATGTGACTATTGTTCTAGAAAGCGTTTTAGAAGAGTCTAGTTCAAGCTGAACAAATATGTGCCAATTTTCCAAATCCACCATTATGTTTGCTTGGTTCAATGAGAAGTCAAATTATGATTCATGCAAGAAGAACCCAAAACACGAGCTGACGACGCTTAGCATGTGAGCGCGGCATAGCCATACGCAACTTTTGCCCATAAAGTCCTCATGCAACTTTTGCCCATAAATTCCTCATGGCCATGGCCGACATGGTTTGGTGACCGTAAATCCGTAACAATAAAATATTGAAATCTCAAGAACCAAGTCAGATGGGACCGTGTGACTCAACTTTCGGTCCAAGTAGCAGCGAAGCTCTGCAACGGCGTACGAAGATTGATCTTTTCCGACGGGTTGGATGCGCAACACACTCGAGATGGGCTGTGACATATTTTGAAAGTGGCATGAGAACCTCGGCGATGTTGCTTTGTTGTTGGATCTAGCGTGCTAGTATTGATCAAAAGTCCATGGCTCACGACATCGCGAACTGGGGCTTTGCGAGTGAGAAAAAACCTTGGTGGCAACGCGGCAGTGGAGGACAGTGAACTGAGTGTTGAAGATTGGAACCTTGGACAAGATTTGCAAACTGCTGTGGCCGCATGATAATGAAGAACTCAAGTCCTTCAAGATCTTCACGTGAAGGTGAATGTGCTTTGATGTTTGCTTGCTATTTGGCAGTGGAAACCTTGTTGATGAATGGGAATTAAGAATTGAGAATTGAGAAACAATTCGTCCCAAGGCTTGGGCAAGAACAAACCTTGTGCGACGTGCCTAGTGAACAAAAAGGGTTCAACGGATGTGTGTGCAAATAGAATTTGACTCTGATACCATGTTAAAGTTGTTGACTGATTGAGTGAGCGGAAGTGAAAATAATGAAGCGGAAGCAAAAAAAATTAATGTGGTTCAGTCTTGGAGAGCCTTGATGCTACATCTTTATTATATAATTTTCTTGTATTACCCAATGCAGAGTTTATATACTAGATAAACCTATACTAGTTTTATACTGGTTAGTACTAGATTTGTTTGTTCTACAAGTACATTGATTTGTTTGTCCTACACTAAGTTGGGCCTCATGGACAATATATCTCTAACACATTGTCACAACCAAAAAAGAGAAGTAACATGTCCAAGGTTCAATATTTTACACGTTGCCATCTGACTTTATCAAGTACTCTCTTATGATGTAGGAAGAAGTGCAAAAAAGAAGTGGAAAAACATGACAGGCACTTTTTTGAAGAACAAGTGGAGAAACATAATGGTACTTTTCTGAAGGACAAATGGAGAAACATGACGGCTGTTTTCTGAAGAATAAGTGGAGAAACAAGACTGACACTTTTTTGAAGGACAAGTGGAGAAACATGACAGCACTTTTCTAAAGGAAAATTGGAGAAACATGGCCCTTTTTTGAATGACAAGTGGAGAAACATGACGGCCGTCTTATATTTTTGAAGGGCAAGTGGAGAAACATGATTCGAATTTGGTTGCCATGTCTTTGATATAAGAAATACCGACAAGTGGAGAAACATAACTTCAGTTATCTGCAGGACAAGCAGGGGCAAACATGACTTCGGTTCTGAAGGATAGGTAGAAAAATATGATGGCAATTTTCAATTTTCAATAATTAAGAAAGAGATGTGTTCAAGTTAGTCTTGTGTTATTTATAATTTTTTTTAGACCAATACACTACTCATTTATTAATCTGCAAACACCATTATTTATAGCAATTTTCTTACTCTCTTACTAAACGTGCCAAAGACAGAAAAAATTAAAACAAAAATCCATAACTTTTCCTCTCCCTCTCATCTCCCTTTTTCTCTACAACCCCTAAGAAAATGGAGATAAAAAAGAATCAAATGCCATATGGCCTTGCAGCTAACAAAACCCAAGAATCAAACATTGAGCCCATACCACTTGATGTATTTACTCTGTTCTCTGCCAAATTCTTTCCCTTGCTGCTTTTATTTTTGCTAATTTGTTCTTGGAATGGATCCTTTTATTCACTTGGAAGACAACTCATCAAGATGTAACAAGATTCATCAAAAAATTACGAGATCAAAAGACAACTCATCAAAAAATTTACGGGATCATCATGTAAAAACACTCTACAAGACAACTCAATATAAAAAATAATTAGATTTTATAAAGGTGTCCATCCCTCAATTTTTTGGATAATTCTACGATACCCACACTTTTTTTGTGTGGGTATGATACCTCTAATAGAATGAAATATCACATTAATGATACTAATGTCATACATGATAGGTAATTATCTCACATATAAAACTGGATAGTACCAACATCACAGTTGGATAGTAACTACATCATATTTGATAATAACAATTGAGTGGATATCAAACCCATAAAAAAAAGTGTGGGAGTTGTAGAATGACTCCTAGTTTTTTTGTTATTTATAAAATTACTAAAATAATAATAATAATAATAATACCAAAAAAAAAAACTCAAGAAATGATAAACTGAAGTCACTATTATGTCGAGCTATTTTATGTTATTATAGATATGCAAACTCCAAGAGCCACATAATCATTTTACAGAGTCGAACACTGAATTGCTTCTTTGTGTGTCATGTTTGAGTCTATTTGATTCTTTTGCTACTTGTGACAAGCTAAAATTGATTCGCCTTTGTTTTATCCAAAAGCTTCTTCATCGGAACTCATGATACTTTCTGATAAGCTTGATAATTATATTTTTGATGTATGCTCTAGTATTGAGTTTTCAAAACTGGAAGGGATTTGTGATCTTGATTAGAAAATGGTTGAGACTAAAAAAAAAAAATTGTTGTATATCAATTGGTTTACTTATTTGTGAGTTTGACATTTATCTTATCAATTGCGACTGCGCGCTACAATGGAAAGAACATGTTTAGCTTATGAAAATTGTGAATAATCGATTGCATAGTCGAATAAATGATTAATGGATAAATGATAATTTGATTGTATACATAGAGAAAGACATTTCTTGTAGCATTTTAATGATGCAACAGTTTCGAAAATATGAAAACACGTCGAAATCAACTATAATGAGCTTCTTCTTTGTTACTTTTTGGTTATATAAACAATGTATATGAACTTTTGGTATTTTTTGTATTATGTCTATTAAAGTTTGAGATCAAAAGTACCCATCCCTAGATTGAATTACTGGCTCCGTCCCGTACTCACCAGCAAAGTCACTCACACCCTAAACAAAGATGTTAGAAATATCTATGCGAGTATAGATGTTTCTACGTCCTTTTGACCCTTTACGCTGGGCTCCAAACTTTATTTGATATCAATGATAAATTGATAATATTTTTGCTAAATGTAAATTGATATAGTTTTATCGGTTTGCGTTGGACATCGTGATTTGTTAACTAAACAGTTTGTAAATTGAAGTGCTTGATTTGTAAGTGTTCTTGACAGAATAATTAATTAGGAATGTGATGGCTTCTAGATTTTTTATTACTATTGAAGGGAATATTTATCAGATTCTCCCAAGTAAAGAATGACGACCTTCAACGTCAAGAGGAAGACCGTCTCAACCCTCAGAACGACTGACGCCCTTCTATCCACGAACAATCGCTTAGTCATCCAGTTGTGACTCACCTCTTATCCCTTACGAGAGCTGGGCAAGGTAACTCACCAAGCCAATCGTGCGTCACATACAGGTGTTCTTCAATGCGAATATAGGGGGTTGAGGCCTCGTGACTTCACCCAGCACCACACTCTGGAACGAGTAACAACCTTCCAGACGAAGGGTCACCAGCTCACCACGTGTCCTCAGATCTGACGAAGCCTGGAAGGCCACGTGGTCTGATCAGAAGGTATAAAAAGCTATTCTCTCTCCTATTCTCAGGTATGAACAGTACACTACAACACTAAATGAAAGAGAGAGTTTTTAACAAAGAGACTCCGACTAACAAAAGCATCGGAGCCTCCTAGGCCGGCCCCAAACCGGTGCCAGGTCCGATCATTTCCCCCTTTTTGCAGGTCTTCCAGTTCGCGATTTGACTGACTACCGTCCAGTGATTTTCCAGCAACATCAGTTGGCGCCGTCTGTGGGAAACACGCATCTTTTCCTTTCACCGCACCGATACAAAAGGACTGCATGGTCAGGACGCGATCGATGGAAATCCATGCTCAAGCGCTCCCCTCCAGTAGCCAGTCTCCAGAAGTGGCTGCGATGGAGAAGCAAGTGCGAGATCTCACTACCAACCTTCAGAAACTTACCCGGCAAAACCAGGTCCTCAACCAGAAACTCTTGCAGCGTGAGACTGAGAAGGGGAAGGAAAAGGACAAGGGAAAGAGTAAGGAAAGAGGCGATGCTGAGTCTCGACAAGAGCATCAGCAAGAACAACAGCAGGAGCAACAATAGGAGTAACAACAAGAGCAACGCCAAGAGCAAGAAGGGGAGACGAAGGGCGAGAATACGAGAATGACCGTTAAAGATTCATCCGCTAAGTGGGAATAAGAAATGAAAGCAATGAGGGTACAGATGGGGGAGATGAAGGACGAATTTAAAGGACGAGCAGCCAAAAATCTTGACGATCTTGTCCATAGAACGGATTCACCCTTCACGAAAACGGTAATCTCCTTTCCTCTACCATCTAAGTTTAGAATGCCTTCCTTGGAAACCTTTGACGGATCAAAAGACCCCCTCGACCACCTGGAGTCCTTTAAGACTATGATGTGCCTTCAAGAGGTCCCAGACAAAATTATGTGTCGTGCTTTCCCAACCACCCTTAAGGGACCCGTTAGGGTATGGTTTAAAAAGTTAACGCCCAGCTCGGTAGGATCCTTCGCTCAACTTAGCAGTTTGTTTTTCAACCATTTCATCGGTGGACAACGATATGGACGACCTACCACACACCTCCTGAATGTCAAGCAGAAGGAAGGGGAAACCTTGAGATCTTACCTCACCAGGTTCAATAAAGAAACGCTGCTGGTTGACGGGGCAGACGACAAAGTGGTGTTGACAACATTCATTTTTGGCCTCCAATCGGGAGGTTTTCTGTTTTCGGTTTATAAAGATCCCCCGAGCACCATGACGAAGATGATGTATGAGGCTCAACGGCATATGAATGGGGAAGAAGCCCTTCTAGCTCGAGATCAGACCACAGGAAAGAAGAGAAAATGGGAACATGCCGACCGTCCGACGGAGTCCCATGAGACATACCCAAAGCCCAGAGGAACAGAAACAAGAGACAGGAGGATAGGAGTGGAAGGGGATTTAATGAGAGATTCAACCACTTTACTCCTCTAAACGCTCATGTAGATCATATTTTCATGCAAATAAGGAACGACCCAGCTTTGAAATGGCTGGGTAAGTTGTTGACGGACCCTGACAAAAGGCCGAGAGACAAGTACTGCTGTTTTCATAGGGACCACGGCCACAACACAGAGGATTGCTACGACCTGAAGAGACAGGTCAAGGAGCTGATTAAGCAAGGAAAGTTGCAGAGATTTGTTGAAAGGGGTCAAAGAGAAGGTCGTCCCCAAGGGGCCCGTCAACAACGACCTCTAGTGGAAGCACTTCCGAGACCCCCACTAGGAGAAATTCATGTGATAACTGGAGGAATGGCAGCAGGAGGAACCTCTCGTTCATCACAAAAAGCTTACACTCGCCAAATACATAATGTGCTGGTAACACAGAAAACTGACAAGAAGCCGAGGTTGGAAGACTATCTTATTATTTTTACAGAAGAAGACGCC
Source organism: Fagus sylvatica (assembly GCA_907173295.1). Classification (NCBI taxonomy): domain Eukaryota; kingdom Viridiplantae; phylum Streptophyta; class Magnoliopsida; order Fagales; family Fagaceae; genus Fagus; species Fagus sylvatica. Next base: position 18,162,647 of record OU015769.1, on the reverse strand, counting down.
CGCAAAGTCTTCCACCCTCATGACGATGCATTGGTCGTCACATTGGAGATTGCCGGCTATTCCATAAGACATGTTTTGATTGACAATGGCAGCTCTGCGAACATCATATATTTGACGGCCTTCCAACAAATGAAAATTGGCAAGGATCAGCTGCGACCCATCGAAACCCCATTAGTCGGTTTTGCAGGAACCAGTGTCTACCCCCTTGGAATGATCACCCTTCAAATCATAGCAGGTGCCTATCCGAAACAAGCTACCAAGAAGGTCAATTTCTTAGTAGTAGATTGCCCTTCTGCCTATAACGTGATAATCGGACGCCCTACTCTAAATCGCCTTCGAGCTGTCACTTCAACATACCACCTCCTAGTTTTTTTTTTTAACTATATATACAAAACAGTTGATAGTAATTCACAATCTAGGAAGACCAGGGATAGCATTTAAGTAACAGAGAAAGAAGTTGGTACCCTCATAGCTTTGAGTTGCTCTCCTTTGGGTTTCTCTGCAAATTCAATAATGCGACCTTCTTCATCAATCTTCATCAAACCGAATGCAGTGGCACGCTTTTCATCCATGGGCAGTGCAGCCACAGTGATATCAGCATCAGTTTCCCTGTGCGCTTGAATAAACCTCTCATAATCCATTCGGTACAAATGGTCCCCAGCAAGAACCAGGAATTCCAACACATTGTGCTCTTCAAATAGCCACAAGTACTGCCTTACCGCATCCGCAGTACCCTGTAAATATCACCAAAACCAAGACCCATAGTGTCCCATTGACAACATGTAAATTAATTTAATTTATTAATCTATTATAATTTATGGGTCTTGTAAAGATGTGAGAAAATGAAGTAATAATTTAGAATGAAAGTAAATTGATAGTAGAGAAAAAGGGGACCTGAAACCAATTGGGATTCTCGGGGCTCTGCTGGGCAGCGAGGACTTCGACAAAGCCCTCATTCTTGTATCCACCCATATTGCTGGCATAAGCACGGGAGAGATGGCGATTGAGAGAAGCGGAATTGAACTGCGTAAGCACATAGATCTTGGAAACATTACTGTTGAGGCAATTGCTCACTGGGATATCTATCAGCCTGTAATTCGCTCCTAGAGGAACTGCTGGCTTCGCTCGCTTCTTCGTTAGCGGGTACAGTCTCGTCCCAGCTCCACCTCCCAGAATTATTCCCAACACGCTCTGAAAATAACAAACACAATTACACAATCCACTCAATTACAAATTTTGAAATGTATTCATGGCTTACTCGGCTGGCGTCTGGTTCTAGACAAGTCTGCGAGTTTCTCGAATCGGAAACGGCTTTCGGAGACACGATTCTAGGCTTTCTCTTGTTTTCTGTTTCGCTACTGCTACGGCGACTGCGACCGATTCCAAAAGAAGCTATGTTGATGTTGTTGTTGTTGGAAGCTGAGAACGATAGACTTCTTCTACATTCACTACTACGACCGCCTTTCCAATTCTGCTTCTCTCTTGAAGCGTTGGATCCAGTGGATGATGATGGCACTCTCACCACTCCAATCGCTGCCATCGATGCCATTTTTTAGTTTCTGAGAGATGAGGAGAGTAGAGAGTAGCGAGAGTGTGGTCCAGAAGCAACTCTCACACTTCGTACGGTACGTGTGTGTCGACTATTTGTAGGAGTGAGAGTGGACCTCCCTCTTTCAATTTTGGTAAATTACACTCACATCCTGAGTTTATATTAAAATCATACTTGGCATCAAAAAACAATATGCTTCAAAAATACCAAAATAATTGACACTCAAATTTAAAATAATTCACACTACACCTCAATGAGGTATTTTGAAAATTTTAGATTGAAGGTCATTTGTTGAAAATAAGATGTAACTGTCATAACCAAGGTTTTAAAAACCGGACCGGACCGGCCGGTTCAACCGGTTCAACTGTGAACCGGACTCTAATCCGGTCCGGTCCTTCTTAAAAACCGAAAATTCATCAAAAATCAAGAAAAACCGGAAACCGGTGGTTTAACCAACAAAACCGTGAACCGGACTAGTTTGACCGGTTCCAGACCGGTTCGGAATAGGATGCCAAAACCTTGTAGTTTTGAGCAAAAGAGGAGGAATAGCTCAAATAACAATCTTTTTGCAGCATTTGATGTTGAATCCAAACATCTTCAAATGGATATGCTCCAAAACGGCAAAACCCACTTATATTCTTTGTATTTTGACATCCCACCAATCAAATTAGTAGCAAAATAAAAACTTTATCTTCCATGGATCAGATGGGTTGGAGCAGCTTTAGAGGGAGAGAGAGAGAGAGAGAGACTCAGAGAGGATGACTTTTTAAGATTTAAGATTTATTTGGAGTCTTGTGAGGTTTGGGTAAGAGGCGGCAGCAGAAATTAGAGAGGATAAGTATAGGGTTTTGTTTCTTTGTACGTGTTATGGGTGTGTTTGGTCATTAGTGTTGTGATTTTTTTTTTTTAAAATGGCAGGTGTTGAAGTGGAGTTAAAGTGGGGTGTATAATGTGAATTTGTGATGACTGAATGTGGGCCGTGCATGTGGTGTGGGCTTGTTTTGATTTTTTTTTTTTTTTCCTTTTTTGTTAACGTTAAATAATTTATTTTATTATTTTCTATTATATGTTTTAATTTTTAAGTATGATTATTTTTATAATATTAATTACATTTTTTTTTTTTATCTTCTTAACTTAATATATGTTGTGAAAACTCATATAAAAAACATTTTAAAATGTAAATATTTCTTATTATATGTAATTTGCTATATATTCATTTATTTTATTTTATAATTATTAATTAATTAATTTATGACGTCATCGGTTCGACCACCGGTCGGACCAGTGATACGGGAACCACTCTCATTTCCGGTTCTCTTCCCAGTCCGGTTTTTAAAACCATGGTCATAACCCCATTTTTTACCCCTAGGATTTTCTCAGGTGTCGGCATGCAAAACGAGGCAACCCAAACCGAGCCGGCCTGATCCAATAAAGGCTCACCACATCAAAATAACCTCAAGACGGGGTCTGGGGCACATTTCCCGGAGTTTGACCAAGTTTGACCAGGATTGACCAAGTTTGACCGGGGTTGACCAAGTTTGACCAAGGTTTGACCGAGCCGATCCGACCCGACAAGGACCCACCACATCAAAAGAACCTCGAGACGGAGCCCCGGAGCACATTTCCCAGAGTTCGGAGAAGTTTGACCAAGTTTGACCAAGGTTTGACTGAGGCATTGACAAAACCAAAAACTGGATTGGGCTGACCGCCCCCTGACCATTGGATAGAGCATATTGAGAGCTTCGATTCGATACTTTACGGGTCAAAAATGGACGAGAAACAAGGGAGTTGTGGGCAAAATCGTGAAAATCGGTCCAACACTTCACCAAATTTTACTAAGTGTTGTTGACAAAACAGCCTATTTGGGAGACAATGTTTACACGTGGATTCTTTCCAACCCACGGTGACTTGGTCCGCAAGCTGAAACCTTTAAGCAAGAGGGTTACTTAAGCTATAACATGCAACTCTTGGATCGTCAAGAGCTCCTCCGGTCAAGTTGGAACCTCGATCAGAAAATGACCCCTTGGCATGTGGAACATTCCAACTGCCTCTGTTCATAGGACCGCATCTCACGAACCCAAGTTCGCCTCTGTGCAAGGCCCATACTTTCAGAAAGAAGGTAACTTAAGCTTTTCGGCTACACCAAGATCGCCGAAATCCGACATCGGGAGCTACGTCTACCACGCGCGCGAAAACTGACGGATGAAATAAGACTATGCTGAAAATTTCGTAGTTTTCCCCCGACAATGCCGTGCTCACGCACAGAGTCTTCCTGACTCACAACGAGTTGATCCGCGAGCTCAGATGCCTAGGAAAGAGGACATGTTCAGACACAACGTGGAACTCACGGATCGTCAAGATTTTCCCCGGTCTAGCCGGAATCTCGATCGGAAAAATGCTCTCCGACGGACCAAAAACACCCCGGTGGCCTCCGTTTGCGAGACCATATCTCTCCAGCCCTAGCTCAGTTTCCCGCAAGTCCAAAAATTTAAGAAAGAGGGTAGCGCAAGCTTTCTAACGGTACCAAGAACGTCAAAAACTGACATCGGGAGCTAGGTCAAACACGCGCACGAACACAGACAAAAAGTAAGAAAAACGCGCTGAAAATCTGACGCGTTTTTCCTCCCGAACAACCACCTTCGCGCACAGAGTCTTTCCGGCTCGCTGCAAGTTGATCTGCGAGCCCGGGTAGGTTGGAAAGATGGCAACTCCAGCTATGACGTGCAACTCTCGGTTCGCCGGTGGCTTCCCTCGTTTGGCCGGAATCTTCGCCAGAAAAATACAATAAAATAGCTCCAGCACCCCGACTTTCGGGAGCCATAACTTTTTTGTCCGAACTTCGATTCGTGTAAAATTTATATCGTTGGAAAGTAGACGTCAAGAGCTTTTCGACGATATGCTGCATGACCCATTTTGAGCACCAGAAGGCCTCCAAAATTGCCCCCGAAAATCGGGTCAGAAAACAATACACACGCGAAAATCGAGGAAGATTCGGAAGGGGGCTACGTGGCGGATAAGATTGCCACGTGGCAGCTACAGTAACTCGCGCGGCACCATCACGCGCCACGCGCCATGATGCCGCGAGAGGCATGCAGCTACGTCTATAAAAGAAGCCTCCCCCCCCCAGTCCAGGCGCGATTTGTTCCGGCTCTAGGCCATTTTGAGCGTAGTTTAGGCAGAAATAGGGGTTTTGGGGTCCTTTTTGGGGCTTTTGGGTAGCTTTTAGAGTGAGAGAGGCCTATTTAGGTAATCTCTCTCTCTAAACTCTTTCTCTCTCCTCTTTTCCCTCTTTTTCTTTCCTTTTTTAGTGGAAGTGACTAGTGATGATCCCTAAAATGGGAAGGGATTCACAAGGATCCACTTTTATTTATGCTCTTTTAGTTCATTAAATGTTTATTTATGTTCTTTAGGTTCATTATTGCTTTATTTACTTGCTTTAAGTTTACCTATTGCTTTTATGCTTTAAGATTCTTTTATTACTTTCCATATTTGTTTTAAATACATTTATCGCTTTCCCCAATGCTTTAAATTTATTTATCGCTTTCATATTATGTTGTGATTATCCCCTTTCCCCGTGTATTTGGGCGTGAAAATCCTTAGTTGGTCTTGGCGGATTATGTAAGACCTCAAAGAGGCATTAACAACCATGTAAACCCACAAGGTATTGGATCCAAGAACACATCCCTATGTTTAAATCCCGTCGTTTATCGCCTTACTACGTTGTGAATATTTATTTTATTCCCCTTTCCCCTTGTGATATGGGCGTGATAATCCCGATTGGTCGTGGCGGATTATGTAAGACCTCAATGAGGCATTAACAACCACGTAATTCCATAGGGCATTAGATCCAAGAACACAACCCCTTGATTAAATTCCGTCGTTTATCGCCTTACTACGTTGTGAATATTTATTTTATTCCCCTTTCCCCTTGTGATATGGGCGTGATAATCCTGATTGGTCGTGGCGGATTATGTAAGACCTCAATGAGGTATTAACAACCACGTAATTCCATAAGGCGTTGGACCCATAAAATCCTTTGTCTTAAACCCCGTTATTTTCATTATTTACAATGTTCTTGTAAGTATTGTCCATCTTTCTACTTTGATTTGGGCATGAAAATACCGACCGGTATTGGAGGTTTTAGATAAGTCTTTCAATAGCACTAAACCCCATGTAAATCCATGAGGCGTTGGACCCGCAAAATTGCCAAGTCTTTCAATAGCACTAAACCCCATGTAAATCCATGAGGCATTGGACCCATAAATTTCCCAATGTTCTTTTAAAACGATTTTTCACTCATATAAGTCCTATTCTGCCTCCAAAGATTAGGTAAGTCTTTCAATAGCACTAATCCTTCGTGTAAGCTCGAGAGGCGTTGAACTCCCTTTTAAAATGATTTTATCTCATATAAGTCCTATTCGGCCTCGAAGGTTTAGGTAAGTCTTTCAATAGCACCAATCTTTCGTGTAAGTTCGAAAGGCGTTGAACTCTCTTCTAAATTGCCTTATTTTATTCATGTAAATCCTAAGATGGTGTCGAGATTCGAGTAAGTCTTTCAATAGCATTGAATCCCAGCCCCACGAGGTCTTGACCCTTTCCTTAATTCACTCATATTGTCACAAACTACACTTCGTCATTATGATTAAGCGTTGCATTTACTTCATTCCATACTTATGATTAACGTGCTGCGAACATGCCATGATCATCCCATATTTGATGTTTTAGTAATTTATGTACTGCAAACATGCCGTGACTACTCATTTGAACTTTTTACGATTCATGTGCTGCGAACATGCCATGATCATCCCATACTTGACGTTTAGTAATTTATGTGCTGCAAACATGCCGTGATTACTCATTTGAACTGCTTTTTTTTTGTGATTAATGTGCGGCGAACATGCCATGATCATTCCATACAAGTTAGGATTATTTTAGTAATTTATGTGCTGCGAACATACCGTGATTACTTGCTTGTTTGTTTATTCGCTTTGATATATAAAAATGTAATTAAAATACACTTTTTCATGAAAACTTTAAAAAGAGTAAACATGGTAATGTGGGCATTATAAACGAAGTTGGTGCAACCCAAGGGCTACGGCTCGCCCTGGCTTTTGGGACACCATGGTATGAGTCCTTTACACGGGGGCGTGGTTGGTACGTGCTTTCGTTGTAAGGGATTCTACATATTCTAACTTCCACAAGATCATGGTCTAAAATTCCCCAAAGTGTGAATTAATCATCCAAAACCCCGACATTTGACAAACAGCTTTATTCTTGGAAATCAAGGGTAAAGAGATCCCGAATATGGCATAAAAAACATTAATTGTTTGTCCCGGCACTAGATGTTAGGATTTCAAGTATATCCTACTACCGAACTCCCGGAAATTTAAAAGATACAAATATGAGAGATGGTGAAATAAAGAGTCTAATCAAAACCAAATGAAGTCAAATTGCATTTGCCACTCTTGATATATTTCACGACGGAATTTGGAACATTTGTTCATAATTAAAACTAACAAACCTAGGCTTAGCAAATAAAAGGGAACACTAGAAGGGAGATAACCGTTTCTTAACGGATGTCGTGGGGTGCCTAATACCTTCCCCACGCATAAGCAAACCCCCGAACCCATCTCTGGTTCAAAACCATTTTCTTTAAATGTCTAAACAAGATAAAATCTATTAGACATAGGTGCCCAATCACATCTTAAATTTTCCATGATTGGTGGCGACTCCAAACTTATGCTCACATGCACACACACACACGTGTTCCCCTACACACACACACATACACAACTCATATCTCGAAACCCAAAGAGATAGAGATCTCACACACACTCGCCAAATGGGGGTCGGTATCAAGGAAAAAGAAAAGACCTACTTAGTATATTTTTCCGTCGGTGTCGACAGTAACAAATCTAATTTCATCAAATATCAAGAGTGTAAGTATAATTTTACCCTTTAATTTTTTATAGGGTAGTTTACACTGATACTCCTGAGTTTATAGTGAAATTACATTCGGTATACCCAGTTTTTAAGAAAAACACTCTACCTTCAAGATGCTCAAAATAATTGACACTTCACCTCTAAAATAATTCACAATTCGCTGCATGTCATAACCCTATTTTTACCCCCGGGATTTTCTCGGGTGTCGGCACGCAAAACGAGGTGGCCCGGCCCGAACAAGGATAACCCAACAGGGGTCCACCACATCAAAAGAACCTCAAGACGGGGTCTGGACTATGTTTCCTGGAGTTTGGGGAGGTTTGACCAAGTTTGACCGGGGTTGACCAAGTTTGACCGGGGTTGACCAAGTTCGACCAAGGTTTGACCAAAGCTTTGACCGGACCAAAAGCTGAATTAGGCTGACCGCCCTCTAACCATTGGATAGAGCACATCGAGAGCTTTAATTCGGTACTTTACGGGTCGAAAACGGTCGAGAAACGAGGGAGTTATGGGCAAAACCGTGAAAATCGGTCCAACACTTAGCCAAATTTTGCTAAGTGTTGATGACAAAACAGCCTATTTGGGAGGCGGCGTTTGCTCGTAGATTCTTTCCAACTCACAGCGAGTTGATCCGCAAGCTAAAACCCTTAAAGAAAAGGGTAACTTCGGCTACAACGTGCAACTCTCGGATTGTCAAGAGCTCCTCCGGTCAAGCTGGAATCCCGATCGGAAAATGACCCCCCGGCATGAGAAACACTCCGTCGGCCTCTATTCGTGGGATCGTATCTAGCGAACCCAAGCTCGCCTCTGTGCAAGTCCTGAACTTTAGAAAAGTAGGCAGCACAGGCTTTCCGGCGACACCAAGATCGCCGAAATCCGACATCGAGAACTACGTCTACCATGCACGCGAAAACGGACAGACGAAATAAGACTATGCTGAAAATTTCGTAGTTTTCCCCCCGAGGATATCGCATTCGCGCACAGAGTCTTCCTGACTCACAACGAGTTGATCCGCAAGTCCATAACTTTACGAAAGAGGACATGTTCAAACACGACGTGGAACTCTCTGATCACCAAGATTTTCCCCGGTTTAGCCGGAATCTCGATCAGAAAATTGCCCTCCAGCGAGCCAAAAACACTCCGGTAGCCTCTGTTTGCGGGACCATATCTCGCGAGCCCAAGCTAGGTTTCCCGCAAGTCTAGAACTTTAAGAAAAAGGGTAGCGCAAGCTTTCCAACAGTACCAAGAACATTGAAAACCAACGTCGGGAGCTAGGTCAACCGTGCACGCAAACACAGACAAAAAATAAGGAAAACGCGTTGAAAATCTGATGCGTTTTTCCTCCCGGACAACCGCCTTCGCGCGCGCGGACTCTTTCCAGCTTGTTGTGAGTTGATTGGCGAGCTTGGGTGCGTTTGAAAGACTGCAACTCCAGCTACGAGACACAACTCTGGGTTCGCCAGAGGCATCCCTTATTTGGCCGGAATCTTCGTCGGAAAAACACGAAAAAACAGCTCCGACACCCCGACTTCCGGGAGCCATAACTCTTCTGTCTGAACTCCGATTCGTGTAGAACTCCGATTCGTGTAAAACTTACATCGTTGGAAAGTAGACGTCGCGACCTTTCCAGAGATATGCTGCATGACCCATTTTGACAACCAGAAGGCCTCCAAAAGCTTCCCCGAAAATTAGGTCGAAAAACGGTACACGCGCTAAAATCGAGGAGGATTTAATGGAGGGGCTGCATGGCAGAGAAGATCGCCACGTGGCGGGTAGCACGCCTCGCATGGCCTCACCACGTGCCGCGTGGCATGAGGCCGCGCAAAGCGTGCCACTCCGCCTATAAAAGAAACCTTTCCCCCCTCATTTCCAGGTGCAAATGCTCGAGCTTCTAGGCTGCTCTAAGCATAGATTAGGCAGAAAATAGGGGTTTTGGGTCTTTCTTTGGGGGTTTTTGGGTAGTTTTTAGAGTGAGAGACACCTACTTAGGTAATCTCTCTCTCTAAACCCTCTTTTCCTTCTCTCTTCACTCTTTTTCTTTCTTTTTAATGGAAGTGACTAGTGATGATCCCTAAAATGGGAAGGGATTCACAATGATCCACTCTTGTTTATGCTCTTTTAGTTCATTAAATGCTTGCTTATGTTCTTTAAGTTCATTATTTTCTTTATTTATGTTCTTTAAGTTCATTTATTGCTTTATTTATTTGCTTTAAGTTTATCTATTGCTTTATGCTTTAAGATTCATTTATTGCTTTCCATATTTGCTTTAAATACGTTTATCGCTTTCCGCAATACTTTAAATACATTTATCGCTTTTATTTACATTTACTACGTACTTGTGAATATTATTGTGATTATTCCCTTTCCCCGTGTGATTTGGGCGTGACGATTTTTAGCGATTTTGGTGGATTATGTAAGCCCTCTATGAGGCATTAACAACCATGTAAACCCGCAAAGTATCGGATCCAAGAACACGCCCCCTTGATTAAATTTCATCATTTATTGCTTTACTACGTTATAAACATTTATTATTTATCCCCTTTTTTCTCTTTTGTGATTTGGGCGTGATAATCCCGATTGGTCGTGGTGGATTATGTGAGACCTCAATGAGGCATTAACAACCACGTAATTCCATAAGGCATTGGACCCATAAAAATCTCTTGCTTCAAATTCATTATTGCTTTAAATACATTTATCGCTTTCCACAATGCTTTAAATATATTTACCGCTTTCATTTACATTTACTACGTACTTATAAATATTATATTGTGATTATCCCTTTTCCCGTGCGATTTGGACGTGACAATCCTTAGCGGTCTCGGTGGATTATGTAAATCATCTACAAGGCATTAACAACCATGTAAATCGGCAAGGCATTAGATCCATGAGCACACCCCCATGATTAAATTCCGTTATTTACATTATTTACCGTATTGTCGTAAATATTGTCTATATTTCCACCTTGATTTGGGTATGAAAATCCTGACCGATCTTGAAGGTTTAGATAAGTCTTTCAAAAGCACTAAACCCCATGTAAATCCATGAGCCATTGGGCCCGCAAAATTGCCAACATATTTTCAAAATGATTTTTCATCATATAAGTCCTAACCAGTCTTGGAGGTTTAGATAAGTCTTTCAATAGTACTAAACCCCATGTAAATCCATGAGGCATTGGACCCCCAAAATTGCCAACATACTTTCAAAATGATTTTTCACTCATATAAGTCCTAACCAATATTGAGGGTTTAGGTAAGTCTTTCAATAGCACTAAACCCCATGTAAATCCATGAGGCGTTGGACCCGTGAAATTCCCAACACATTTTAAAAAAATGATTTTTCGTTCGTTTAAGTCCTATTCGGCCTCAAAGGATTAGGTAAGTCTTTCAATAGCATTTGTCCTTTGTGTAAACCCGAAAGGCGTTGAACTCCCCTCTAAATTGCTTTATTTTATTCATGTAAATTCTAAAGTGGTATCGAGATTCGAGTAAACCTTTCAATAGCATTGAATCCCGGCCCCACGAGGTCTTGACCCTTTCCCTAAAACACATCATATTGTTATGAATTATGTTTTGTCATTTCGATTGAGCGTTACATTCATGTCATAATACTTTGTCATTTTCATCACATCCCATATTTGTGTTTGTGATTACCGCGCTGCAAGCATGCCGTGATCATTTGATAGAATTGTTTTTTATGATTAATTTGCTGCGAACATGCCATGATCATCCCACACTCGTGTTTTTAGTGGTTTATGTGTTGCAAACATACCGTGACCACTCATTTGCTTTTTGTGATTAATGTGTTGCGAACATGCCATGATCATCCCATATTTGTTAGAATTATTTTTAGTAATTTATGTGCTGCAAACATGCCATGATTACTTGTTTATTTATTCGCTTTGATATAAAATGTAATTAAAATACACTTTGCCATGAAAACTTTAAAAAGAGTAAACATGGTAATATGAGCGTTATAAATGAAGTTGGTGCAACCTAAGAGTTATGGCTCGCCCTGGCATTAGGACACCATGGTATGAGTCCTTTACACGTGGGCGTGGTTGGTACGTGCTTACGTTGTAAGAGATTCTACACGTTCTAACTCCCACTAGATCATGGTCTAAAATTCCTCAAAATGCGAATTAATCATCCAAAACCCCACCATTCGACGGACCGCTTTGCTCTTGGAAATCAAAGGTAAAGAGATCCCGAATATGGCATCAAAAACATTAATTGTTTGTCCCGGCACTCGATGTTAGGATTTCAAGTATATACTACCATTGAACTGCCCGAAATTTAAAAAATACAAAGATGAGGGAAGGTGAAATAAAGAGTCTAATCAAAACCAAATGAAGTCAAATTGCATTTGCCACTCTTGGTATATTGCACGATGGAATTTGGGACATTTGTATATAATTAAAACCAACAACCTAGACTTAGCAAATATAAGGGAACACTAGAAGGGAGGTAACCGTTTCTCAACGGGTGTCGTGGGGTGCCTAACACCTTCCCCACGCATAAGCAAACCCCCGAACTCATCTATGGTTCAAAACCATTTCTTTATAATGTCTAAACAATATAAAATCTGTTAGACATAGGTGTCCAATCACACCTTAAATTTCTCATGGTTGGTGGCGACTCCAAAATTGTGCTCACACGCACACACACACGTGTTCCCGTACACATACACACAACTCATATCTCGAAACAAAGAAAGAAATAGAGACTTGACACGCACCTCGCCAAATGGGGGTCAGGATCAAGGAAAAAGAAAACACTTTCTTTCTTTCTTTCGTAGCGAAGTTTAGTAAGTAGATCTTTTCAGCCGGTGTCAACACTGCAAAAATAGACCGGAATAAGAATTTTAAAGCGAAGTATCATTTGTTAAAAATATGATGTAATGAATTTAGTTTCGTCAAAATATCGGGTATCAATATAATTTATCCTTCATTATTTTATATTTTGTTTTAACTTTTAAGAGAGAGATGCGTCCTCGAGAATCGTTTAAGTCACACATTTCCCTTCATATTACGCAACAGACCTGACCGAATATTTTCTTTCAGATCTGCGTACCGTTGAATCTCTGGCTATTATGGGTACTTTCGGTATTTCCTGTTTATTTCACTGATATGATTTTCCCAAAGAACAAAGTCACATATGTGGCCATTGGCCAAACCAGATTTTTTATATAGTCTATATGTGTATGATTGTTAATCAATTGGTGGACGTCATATCGTGATTTGAAAACGCCATCCTCACATGACACATTACTTCACCACCATCCATTCTTTCCTAGGTAAATACAAATAATATATTATAATAATTTATATAATATTCAAACAAAAAAACAATCTCTATATTGAGAGCATGCATGACCAAATTAAATGAAATGAAAGCTACCCATACAAACGAGTTCTACTTATTATTATTATTAGGCAGAAATACACTTTTGGTCTCTGTGTTTAGGGGGTGTTTTCAATTTGGTTCTAGTGTTTTAATTTCATTCGATTGGGTCCCTGTGTTTTTAAGCCGTTTTCAATTTTATCCCTGGAGCTAACTCCGTTAGTTTTAATCCTACGTGGCAAACGGAAAATTGACATGGAATACTATAAAATGACGTGGCAAAACAAAAATAATTAATTAATATTTAAAAAATCCACGTCAGCCACACTTTGTTTTTCTCTCTCTTCTTTTTATTTTTCTTATTTTTTCCTTTATTTTTTCTTTTCTTTCTCTCTCCTCTGTTCTTAACCCTCACCAGATCTGGGCATCTCGAAAAATCTCTCAGTTGATGAGGAAGACGACGATGAAGAGTTCCTCCGACACCGATCTACGGCAGCGTCGCTCCTAAACTCAAACCATCGGGGCGTTCTCGCTCCGGCGAATCCAACCATGTCGAGAAATTGGAGGACGACCCGGCCGATTTCTCGCTCACGAATCTTTGCCTTTTGAGAATCAAGGGATCGGACTCGGAGCTCCGGAAGAGAGATTCACTCGTCTTCCTCCTCGCCTTCGTCGCCTGGCTCTTCCTCTTTTTCTCTCGCTCCGAACCCCTAGCCCTCTTTGGCTTCACCATCGACGCGACAACAAGTCCAGCTACGGCTCGTCTGGGTTTTGAGCTTCTCTCTCTCTAGCCTCCACGACACAAGTGAGAGCGGAAGCTCGAAGATTCGAACCCGAACCCAGTGAGTCAGGTTCGATTTCTTTGTGAGAGTTGCAATTTTTTTTTTTTTTTGTTGAGATCTGGTGGAGGATGAAGATAGTGTTGATGTGTTGATCTGGTGGTTATAGGTTGATATAATTAAGTTGTTTGTGAAAATTCTTGGTGCTCTCTAGAGAGGAGCTCGAGGTGTGGTCGGTGCTGTCTTGGGCTATTTGGAATTAAGTTGTTTGTGAAATCAAGTTTCCAGTTGGTGTTTTGTGGGGGAAAGTGGTAGAAGTGAGTGTGTGTGTTGTGTTTGGTTGGCAAGAAAGTGAAAGAAAATGAGAGAAAATAAAATTTGGATTTTTATTTTATTTTTTGTTTTAATTTAATGTGATTTTTATTTATTTATTAAAATGATGACGTGGATTTTTTAAAATATTAATTAATTATTTTTTAATTATTTTTGTTTTGCCACGTCATTTTATAGTATTCCATGTAGTTTTCCATTTGCCACGTAGGATTAAAACTAACGGAGTTAGCTCCAAGGGTAAAATTGAAAACGGCTTAAAAACACAGGGACTCCAATCGAATGAAATTAAAACACTAGGACCAAATTGAAAACACTCCCCTAAACACAGGGACCAAAAGTGTATTTCTGCCTTATTATTATTATTTTATTCAAAAAATAAGTAGGAGAAAAATGTTGAAATAACAAAACTTAGGAAAATATCACATCTTACGTGATAAGGGTAAATTTGTCTAGGGCCCTTGTCTAGTAGGCTATGGTGCACCAATGCCCGACACATATCCAAAGTTAATAGTTCATCAACTGTATGCAGACTCCTCAGCCAAGCCCTTCTAGAATTGACAGCAATTGTTCGCTCCATACAGAAACAAGGTCATAGTAGAAGAAGTAGAGAAGCCTTTCTCAACATGCTTTGTTCATGAGGTCCACTACCTTGAATATCTATTGAACGTTGTGATATTCAAGAAGTAAAAAAAAAAACAAGTGGAAGAAATTGGAAAAATTCTATGTGATGAGGATAAGTCCATCGTATAAGAATGACAATTGCACACAACCACGACCAACGTCCAAATAAGTCTTTTCGTCTATCAGCAATTAAGGTTGATAAAGAGAGAAGACCGTTGCACCATTTATTTGGCCCGTTTAAATATTGGATATGTTACCCATCTTAAAATACGCCAACAATACCATGGTTATTCCTCTCCCCAGATTATGCAATCAACGAGGCAACTACTTCCTAGCCTTATATAAAACAACCCATCACACCTAAACAAGGTATGAGACATATTGACATACTTTATGCTTTTTGAATTTTGATAGGTCAGTATAGTGAGTTCTTACAAAAGCATTGGAGAAACTTAGGCTAACACTCCACCGGTGCCCTCCAATAGTGTGTTCTTTCTTCTTCGTTTCAGGTCTCTCTAACTCAAGTATTGGATGGACGAACCCACTGATTTTATTTCATCATCAATTGGCGTCGTCTGTGGGAACGCCTTGTCCATATCACTATTCTCAACAAACAAAAAGGTTCGTACATATACCAATTGAGCAATGAAGGATCACGATAATGAACAACATGTGTCTGCATCTGAGAGGCAAATGCAGCCCTTGATGACTAGCATTCAAGAATTGACTCGAAAAAGTGCAGCAAATCTCTAGGAGATAACTTGATAGAACTAAGAGCTTATTCAAGCCATTTGCAAGGAAATCCGAACACCTTCACAGATAGTCCATGAGGGGGAAAACTGAACACGAAGTTGGGGGGAGTCGACAACCCCCCACACAGGACAGAGAAGGAGAAAAGGAAAAACAAGAGGGTGAGAGTAGTTCCACCTATTCAAGCAAACTTCTGAAGACGACACAGCCCGTACATTCATCAAGGGTTCCCATTGATGTGGCAATTAAGCTAGAGGAGGAGTTATATGAAATGAAAGAGCAAATGAAAGCAATGAAGAATCAATTCAAGGTTAAGGTCGCACAGAATCTGGATGATCTCGTCCATTCGTCTGATTCATCATTCACAACCCAGATAGTGGATTATTCATTACCACCCAAGTTTTGGATACCTCAACTTGAAAGTTTTGACGGATTGAAAGACCTGATCGATTGGAGTCCTTCAAAACCATCATGCATCTACAAGGAGTACCTAAAGAAATAATGTGTCAAGCTTTTCCCATGGCCCTGTGGGGATTCGCCAAGGTGTGGTATAAGCTCAAGGCAGGTTCTATTGGCTTTTTCGTCTAGCTAAGTAGGGCCTTCTTCATCAATCATTTCAACGGCAGCCAACGTTAAGGACACCTGCCTACCCACTTGCTTAACATCCAACAAAGGAAGGTGAAACATTGTGGGCTTATATAGTCTGGTTTAATAAAGACTCTCTTCAGATCGACTGTCTAAATGATCAAGTGGCCTTAATCGCATTCATAGCAGGGCTTCGAAAGGGAGACTTCATGTTTTCCCTGTTTAAAGAACCTCCAGAATCCATGTCTGAGCTTATGTATGAGGCACATAAGTTCATGAATATGTAAAATGCTCTTGAAGCCCGAGATGTGCCTCCTGCAAGGAAGAGAAAACTGAATCGCCTTAAAAAGGCAGATAAAAGCTCTTATCAGGCAAGGCAAATTGCAACACTTTATTGGACGAGATCGCATGGACGCTAGTCCACCCAGACAGCAAGACCCAAAGGGACACTTAGATAGCTGTCCTCGGGGACCTATCGGGGAAATACACACAATCATGGGAGGCCAGACATTAGGGGTTACCTCACGTTTGTCTAGAAAAGCGTATGCCTGTTAGGTTCATAACATCCTCATCATTCAAAGACCAGGAAAGAATATGCATGCGGTAGATGATCAAATAAAATCTTTCAGTGAGGAAGATGTCAGGGGAATCCATCAACCTCACGATGATGCGTTAGTCGTTACTATTAATATAGTTGGCTTTGCCACGAGGAGGGTGTTGATTGATAATGGTAGTTCCGCTGATATTTTATATCTTCTTGCTTACCAGCAAATGAAGATAGAGAAAAGCAAGTTGCGTCTCATTGGTGCTCCATTCGTCGACTTCATTGGAGACAAGGTATGCCCTAAAGGCATCGTTTCTCTTCCCATCATAGTTGGCACACATCCAAAACAAGTATCGAAGATGGTCAATTTCCTTGTCATCAACTATCCATCGGTGTACAACGCCATTATAGGGAGACTGATTCTCAATAGACTACGTGTCGTTACCTCCACTTACCATCTCATTTTCAAATTCCTCACTGACTAAGGGATAGAAGAACATAGAGATGACCAAGCGAATGCACGAGAATGTTACCTTGCCTCACTAAGTGCAGAAAGCAAGCATCAGACTATGACAGTAGAAGAAGGAAAGATTTTCGTCGAGCCTATCAAGGAATTAGAAACTCTCATCCTGGACGATGTAGTCCCCAAGAAGATTATGAAGATAAGGACAAAGTTGTTTCCACCTGTCAGACAAGCACTAACACAGTTCCTAAGATCCAATAACGATGTGTTTTCTTCAAGCCATGATGACATGCCCGACATCGATCCTATGGTCGTTGCACACTAGCTTAATGTGGATCTGTCTTTGCGTCCAATTAAATAGAAGCGACAAGTCTTCTCTATAGATAGGAACAAGGCAATAATGGAAGAAATGGAAAAGTTTTTTACGGCGAAGTTCATTAAGGAAATCTTCTTCCCATAATGGCTAGCCAATGTAGAAATGGTGAGTAAGTCAAATGGGAATGGAGGATGTGCGTGGATTTCACTGACCTGAACAAAGCCTATCCTAAGGATAGCTTTCCCCTTCTACGAATTGATCAACTTGTAGTTTCGACGGCTGGTCACAAACTGCTAACCTTTAAGAATGCATTTTCAGGATACAATCAAATATTGATGGAGGAGAGCGACTAGGTGAAGACATCTTTCATCAACAACAGAGAGCTTTTCTACTACAAAGTCATGTTGTTCGGCCTCAAGAATGCAACAACAACCTATCAGAGGCTGATGAATACAATGTTTCATCATCAAAATTGGTGGAACGTCGAGGTGTATATTGACGATATTTTGGTGATGACTAAAGATGAGAAAAATCACTGGGACGACCTCGAGGAAACCATCAACACTCTTCGACAATACTGAATGAAGTTGAATCTAAGTAAGTGTGCTTTTGGAGTTTATTCAGGTAAATTTTTGGGTTTTATTGTGTCGCATAGGGAAATCAAGACAAATTAAGACAAGATCAAGGCAATCATTGAGATGACGACTCCAAAGACAGTCAAGGAAGTCTAGAGTCTGATAGGTCTAGTGGCAGCACTCAACCGATTTTTCTTCGGAGCTACAAATAAATGTGTGCCTTTCTTTAAAGTCCTAAAAAAAGCTTTCATATCAATGAACAACTTTCAAAAGGCTTTCGACAAACTCAAAACCTACCTCTCTTCAGCATCATTGCTAAGCCCTTCTAAGCAGGGCAAAGAACTCCACATATAATTTGAACCCCTACTAACATAATTTTTTGTTCCTTTTAACAAAAATTTAGCCCAAAACAAAATAACCAAAATTAGACTAACAATAAATCAACCTAAATTTCAAACAAAAGCCATTTGATTCTGTTTTCAATTGATCAGAAACTTAAAGAAAAACATTTCAACTGATTTTATCTATTAAATTAAAAAAAAAAACAAAAAAAAACAAAAATGTTACAGAAGAGTAAAGGTAGTCGAGTTGAGAGAGAGAGAGAGAGAGAGAGAGAGACAATAGAGAGCGTCGATGTTATGTTGCCGTCCACCTGACCACGTACCACTTGGTCTACAGCGTTTGCCACATTGACCGTTCCCTTCGCATGGAGGCTGGACCGCTGGAGCAATCGAATCACACCTTGCTGCTTGACTGTCTCATATCCCTCAATATGGTGTTCTCTCTCGACTCTCATATCCCTCAATCTCTTTTTTAGTCGTTTGACTGTCTCTCAGTTTGAGACTTTGAGTTTAAATGGTTAATATATCTCACAGATTAAAGACTACAATCTACCTAACATTGACTCAAAATCTTATACATACCTGGATACCCCACTCTCTCTCTCTCTCTCTCTCTCACACACACACACACACACAAATCAAGGCCTGCTTTTTTTTCTTTTCTTTTTTTGCTGAGTACTTTTATACTTTCAATAATTTTGATTTGTCTTTGTGTGTTGGGGATGGGTGAACCAGTGGGTAAATTGAATATTATAATAAATTTGTGTTTGATTGTTAATTGTTGTGTATGTGTACTAGGTTGTGGGTCATGGGTGTTAGTGTTATTACCGTGTGATGTGTATTAGTGCACAAAATTACTTTGTTTTGTCTATTAACTTTGATTAAGAGACAATGTGCATGTCAAATACAATTGAATCAACAAAAAACAAATTATATGGGTAATAGTATATAGTGGCTTCCTCAAAAAAAAAAAAGAAAAAAAAAGAAGGTATATAGTGGCTAGTGCATTTAATTAGTCAAAAATTCATAATTTAATTTAATAACATATTAAATTCATAATGAGAAATAATAAATTTATAATTAGTGATAGTTGGTGGGTTAGAATAATTTTTTTTTTTTAACTTAATAACTTAAAAACTTTAATTCTGTTATAAAATAAAGGAAATAGTATGATAATGAGAATATATCTTTAAGTGGTCATCCACCTGATCTATATAACTAATTGTATCTGTAATGGTTTTGTACGTCTTTTATAGAAGGAGATTACATATGTATATATAGCCTTCAAAAGTGTGGAGTTACTTCTCAAGTATTAAGGCTATAAAGACCTCAATCTTTAATTGATAAAACCTAACGTCACCAATTAATATTTCATAACACTCCCCCTTGGATGACCATTTACCAAGAATATGCCTCATTAAAACCTTGCCAAGGAAAAACCCAGTGGGAAAAACCAATGCGAAGGAAAAAGAGTACAGTATTCTTGTGTCTCTTTGAGTGCCTTAGGATTGCCTCATTAAAACCTTGCAAAGGAAAACCCTGTGGGAAAAAACCTTAGCGAAGGAAAAAGAGTACAATCAGCACATATCCTTCAGAAAATTTTACTCCCCCTCATGAATGCATAGAGTTTCAATTGTTCAAAATTAGAAGATCCTTAAGTCGACGCATGCCAATGCTGTGAACTATCTTCTTGAATGTTGTAGTTGGTAATGACTTAGTGAATATATCTACCAAATTTTCACTTGATCGTATCTGCTTAACATCAATGTCACCGCTCTTCTGGAGCTCATGTGTATAAAAGAATTTTGGTGAAATATGCTTGGTTCTATCACCTTTAATATAGCCTCCTCTGATTTGAGTGATACAAGCAGCATTGTCTTCATATAGTATTGTCGGGTTATCTTTGATTGAGGATAATCCACACTTTTCTCGAATATGTTGAATTACCGATCTTAGCCAAACGCATTCACGACTTGCTTCATGAATTGCGATAATCTCTGAATGATTTGAGGAGGTGGCAGATATAGTTTGCTTAACAGATCTCCATGAAATAGCAGTGTCGCCACAAGTAAACAAATACCCTGTTTGTGATCGGCCTTTGTGTGGATCAGAAAGATAACCAGCATCCGCATATCCAACTAACTGTGGATTTGATTTATTTGGATAAAATAATCTCATGTCAGTCGTTCCACGGAGGTAACGCAATACATGCTTAACCCCATTCCAATGTCTCAAAGTTGGTGCGGAACTATACCTTGCCAGTAAATTGACCGAAAAAGCTATGTCAGGTCGTGTGCAATTTGCAAGGTACATCAAAGCACCAATTGCACTGAGGTATGGTACTTCAGGACCAAGAGTTTCTTCACCAACTTCTTGAGGGCGAAAAGGATCTTTCTTGACATCAAGTGATCGAACAACCATTGGAGTGCTCAAAGGATGAGCTTTATCCATGTGAAAGTGCTTCAGGACTTTCTCTGTGTATGTTGACTGATGAATAAGAATACCATCTGGAAGGTGTTCAATTTGTAAGCCAAGACAAAATTTTGTTTTACCGAGATCCTTCATCTCAAACTCATTCTTTAAGTAATCAGCGGTTTTTGTGAGCTCTTCAGGAGTTCCCACAAGATTTAAATCGTCAACATACACCGCAACAATAGCAAATCCGGATTCTGATTTTTTAATAAAAACGCATGGACAAATAGGATTATTCTCAAATCCTTCTTTCAATAGATACTCACTGAGTCGATTGTACCACATGCGACCGGATTGCTTTAAACCATATAAAGATCTTTGTAGCTTGATGGAATATACTCCTCAAGATTTCAAATTATATGCTTTCAAGAATTTTAAATCCTTCACGGATTTTCAAGTATATGCTTCAGGCATTTTAATCCTTTAGGAATTTTTGAGTATATATCATAGTCCAATGATTCATATAGATATGCGCATATTTCGTAGCTACAAGGCTAATCAAAGATCTAAATTTAATTGCATCCATTACAGGAGCATA
>OU015769.1:18058287-18141399 GCA_907173295.1 Fagus sylvatica | reverse complement strand
ATCCCCATATCATCCAAGCCAAGACAAAGAATACTTCCCCTTTTAATTTTCCGGTCTTCATTAGGACATGGCCTACCAGGTCGATCCAACTCGTTGGTCTCAAGGCATTCCGATATGTGGGATAAAGGTGAATTCTGCCAACATTCTTTTGCAAACCCACAATCCCATAAGGAGTGCAACATTGTTTCTGCTTCATCAAGGCAAATAGGACACAAGCTGAAGGAAGTCACCCCTCGCGTGAACAAACTTGT
This sequence comes from Fagus sylvatica, assembly GCA_907173295.1. Classification (NCBI taxonomy): domain Eukaryota; kingdom Viridiplantae; phylum Streptophyta; class Magnoliopsida; order Fagales; family Fagaceae; genus Fagus; species Fagus sylvatica. The sequence continues at coordinate 18,141,148 of OU015769.1, read as the reverse complement.
TTTGGTAGGGAGACAAGAGCTACATGCTCGCCACATAAACACACAAATTTTGTGTGGAACATTTACACGCCATATACTTTTCCAGAAAGCATGAAGTCGCTCCGGGTTACTGGATGAACCCATTTGACCATTTTTGTCCTCAGCCAGCATGTGATATGCACTGCGGGTGGTGAAAGTCCCAGTTGGAGTTCCCATCCACACAAGAGAATCCGACCTGGTTGAAAACATCGGAATTGACTTGATTTGAGCTGCTTCTTCTGGCCAGAAAATTGAGTCAATTAGTTGTTCTTTCCATTGGTTAGATTTCGGGGTCCACTAGATCACTTACCATAGCTGAGTCAGGCAATATCCTGGTGTGGGGATAATATCTTGCAAGGGTGCATTAGAGTTTATCCATTTATCCCGCGCCATATACTTACTTCCGATTCCATTTCCAATGCGCCATCTTGTTCCTCGCCTAATGACATGCCTAGCTTGCGCTAAACTTCTCCAAGAATACGACGAATGACTTGGAATCTTTGCCTCCAGGAAAGAACAATCGGGAAAATATTTGGCCTTGAGGACCTTATGAAGGAGAGTATTGGAGTTTTGTAATAAACGCCAGCCTTGTTTTGCCAAAAGAGCTTGATTAAATAATGAGAGGTCTCTAAAGCCCATACCACCATCCACTTTGTTCCGACATAATTTACTCCATTTTTGCCAATGAATCTTCCTCACTGTATTTCGTTGTCCCCACCAAAAATTGCTTACATAGAGTTTATCTCATTACAAAAACTATCTGGAAGACGAAAGCAACTCATTGAGTAAACTGGGATAGCTTGAACAACTGATTTGATAAGAATTTCCTTTCCGGCTTGCGATAACATCTTGCCTTTCCAACCATGAAGTTTTCGTGCTACCATTTTGTTTGATTTCAGTGAATGCTTGCTTCTTTCCTCTACCAATAATTGAAGGAAGACCCAAATATTTTCCTAGATCCCCTATGGATGTTGTACTCAGTGTAGAACAAATGGCATTTCGGCTGGCTTAGGGCGTGTTGGTACTGAAGAATAATGAAGCCTTCTCATAATTTAGCTTCTGACCCGATGCTTTTTCATAAATGTCCAATATAGAGAGGAGAGCCCGACATTCAACCATGGTGGCCCTACAAAATAATAAGCTATCATCGGCAAAGAATAAATGACTGATCTGAGGGCCCCCTCTGCTGATAGATAATCCTGAAAGAGTTCCGGTGACAGATGCATTTTTCAATAAAGCTGTAAGGCCTTCTGCACAAATAAGAAATAAGTACGAAAAGAGAGGATCTCCCTGGCGAATGCCCCTGGATGGGCGAATATATCCCACAGGCTCTCCATTTAGAATGGCCGAGTAGCTGACTGTTTGAATACATTGCATTACAAAATTCACACAACTGACATTAAAACCCAATTTTAGCATCATGTTCCGTAAGAAGTTCTATTCCACTCTGTCATATGCCTTGCTCATGTCTAATTTCACCGCCATATGTGTAGATCTTCCCTTGCGCTTGGTTTTTAAATAATGTAGAGCCTCAAAAGCGACCAATATGTTGTCAGTTATGAGACGACCAGGTACAAAGGCACTCTGGCTGCTGGATATGATGTGATTTAATATAGGCTTGAGGCGGTTTGCCAGCACTTTTGAAATTATTTTGTAGAGGACATTGCACAAACTAATAGGGCGGAAATGGGTCATAGAATCTGGAGCTAGAATTTTGGGAATGAGAGCTATATGAGTGTAGTTTATACTCTTTAGCATTTGTCCAGACTGAAGAAAATCCAGGATCGCACTAGTTACGTCATTGCCTATAATGTGCCAAAACTTCTGATAAAAGAGAGCATTCATTCCATCTGGTCCAAGAGCCTTTGTGGGATTCATCTGAAAAAGAGCTTCACGAATTTCTGCATTGGTATACGATTGCAATAATGATGCGTTCATGGCCGGTGTGATCAGAGATTCCACATTGTTCACCACCTGATCGATTGTTTGAGGGTGGGAAGTGTGAAAAATATCAGAAAAATAACTCTCCACAATTCTGGACATATCTTCTTGTGTATTTTCTAGAAGACCAACTGCATTACGGAGCCCAGAAATTTTATTTTTTTGATGCCTTTGCGTGGCACTTGCATGGAAAAAATGTGTATTTCGATCGCTATCTCGAAGCCAAGAGACACGAGAATGTTGGTGCCAATAACACTCTTCCTGAGCCTGCAGATCATTTAAGTTTTTTCGAGCAGTACTCCTATTTCTGATGGTCACCACATCTCCCGGATTATTTTGGCATTTTTTCTCCAAATCTGCACATATTGTTCTGAGCTGTGTAACACGCTTTTGAGTGGGCCTCTTTTATTGTGTGACTCCATTGAAGAAGCGCAATCCTGCAAGCTTTAATCTTTTGACAAACTTGGAAGAATAAATGACCTGTTTGGGGCAAGAACCAGGCATCATGAACAATTTTCTCACAACCATCTATGTGAACCCAATTATTCTCAAATCGAAACATTCTTGGTCGTCTCATAACTTACGGTTCCGATTTTTTAATAGCCACTATCAGCACATCGTGATCTGAGTTGGAAAAAGGCACATGTAGGACTTGAGAAAATGGAAACAGAATTTTCCACTCTGCTGTGCAAACTCCACGATCCAACCTTTCATACACACAGTCAGCCCCGTACCTCCCATTCCACCACGTGTATTTATTCCCTTGGAAACCCATGTCTTGGAGAGTGCAATCTGATAAAGCCTGCCTAAAAGTCTCCATTTGATACCAGTGCCTCTCAAGTCTTCCTGATTTTTCAGTAGACTTCAATATTTCATTGAAATCACCTGCTACAAGCCATGGCATGTCATCATATCTTTTTAGTCTTTTTAGTAGAGTCCAAGAATCACACCTTTTTGCTGTTTCAGGGTGTTCATAAAATCCTGTAAAGTGCCACTCTCGGGTGCCCAACGCATGCAAGATTGCATCAATATGAGCCACAGAATGACTATGAATTGATACTTGAATTTCCTCTTTCCATAGGAGAGCCAGACCACCCGCAGTACTTGATCGGTCAACCCCCCAAGCTCCATGCATTCCTAACTGCCTACGCACAAGATCAAGATTTTTTAGCTCCAGTCGTGTTTTAGTGAGAAACACAACACTAGGATCTTCTTGCTTCACTAGAGCGTGAAGCTCACGAACTATCTGTGGGTTCCCAAGCCCACGACAGTTCAGGCTTAAGAGATTCATAATTCTCGGCAGGGCTGCTCCGCAGCCTCCGCCGATATCGATAGCTTCATGTCATTCTTACGGACTCCAGTATTTCTCTTCTTTGTCATTGGTTCTTCAACATCCTCCCCATCCTCCTCAATCACTGAATTGCACATTGAGATGTTGTTGCTATTAGTATTATTGTCAGGAATAGTATGACTTGCCATTGTGTGGAGTGCTCGTTTCTTCCACTTTGGGATTCTTGTGGATGCTCGAACTCCACTCGTATTGTCAGAAGGAGGGATCACCATAGCAGTTTCGCAGGTAAGTAGTTCATCCCGGGTCGGTGTGAAGGCAAAAGGTTCAGATGTCACCCCGTTCGTGGTGGTGGTAATGTATATCATTGTATCAGATCTCGCAGAGACTTTGACATTATCATGAGATTCCTGAACTTGATCCGCCAATGCACTAGTAAGTTGTGCAACCTTCTCTATTGTTGTATGTGGTTGTTCTAAGCCCATGGTTCTCAACCCCAACTCTTCATCAATCCGTGCCAATTCTCGTTCAAATAAGGCGTTTTGTTCCTCTCTGCTAATAGCTGAGTTTGCATTGGTTTGAATGAAATCAGAATCAGAGTTATTATTCATGTTAAAGGTTGCAGAATTCTCCTGAGTTTCGGGGTTTATAAAGGTTTCCTGGACATCCATAGGGGCTGGTGGTTGCTCCTGAGGTGTTATTGGTTCTGTTGTCTCCTCTCTCTCTTCTAGATGCAGAGTTTCTGGTGATTGTCTACGGTGGCCTTCAACTGTTACGGTAGAGTGTCTTGGTCCCCTCTCAGAGATTGCTCTCATCCACGGTCCAAATTGTTGATCAGATGCTTGCAAGGTGTCTGAGTTAGCAAGCCACACGGAGCAATCCTTCTCCCCATGTGATACCTTTCTGCACCAATAACAAAAATTCGGCAAGCGCTTGTATTGGAAAGATACCCAGCGTTCGATATTATCTTCCAGAGAGATTTTTCATCCTCTGCATAAAGGTTTAGTAATATCGATTCGCACCCTGACTCGCATACAAGGTCCGCCGCCTCGATCTTCTACAGATTCTGGTGCATGTTCCACAAAACCCAGCGTGCGTCCAATCGTCTCACTAACTTCTTGTGTCATACTTAAAACCGGGAGACCATGAATTTGAACCCAAAATAATGAATGGCTGAATTGGATTTCGTGAATCGGGATGTTGGTCTCGACTCTTTCGCAAATTACCAGACTGCGATCATACGCCCAAGGTCCATGTTGAAGAACCCGTTCAACATCTATTTCAGCTTCAAACATAAAAAGGGCTTTATTATCACCCATGTCACGGATGGAAAAATCTTTTTCAGTTTTCCATAAAAGGTCTGAACGTTCGAGCAACAGCATCTATGTTAATTCTTCGTCGAGTTAAGAACAGAGCTGCTAAAGTGTCCCTGCGGTTTGGTCGATTGGTTGAAATTGGGATGTTTCGAGATTCAGGCCCTGAGAGAGAGAATGTGTTCCAGCGTGTAGTGATGTCCTCCATCATCATAGGAGTCTATGGTGAGGGATGGGTGATGTGCCACCTGCCGTTGAGGGGATTTAACGAGAGGGGAATAAAGGCCTACACAGAGGTAGGAGAGGTTTGCTACTGGCGGCTAGGGTGAGCGCTCTCGCCCCAGGACCAGAGAACATTATATTATTTTTATTTTTTGGAATTATTAGCCAAGGGAGAGAAGGAAAAAAAGAAAAGAAAAGGTTATTAATGGTGTTTTCTAATATGTTGGTTAATAAATGAGTACGTGTTTTTTAACCCTTAGTTAGAGATCAAATGTCTAAAAAAATGTGTAATTCTTATGAAATTAGATCGGGTGTAACTTGAACTTATCTTATTAAGAAAAGTTTGCTTTAATTATTTAGGAAATTTACGTAAAGAGAGAAGGGTAAACTTTATTGATAAAAAGATGATCCCTATTGATGAAAAGATGAGGGAGTTGTATGAGATGGTGTGGTCTTGTGTAGAGAGGAGTGATTAATGATTAATATATTAATGAGAAAGAGTAAGTTGATTCACGTTAAATGAAAAAAAATAAAAAAATAAAAAATAACTAGAGGAAGATATAAAACAACATTAGTAGAAGTAGTAAAAAATGCATGACTTCGGATAGGAGAATGTACTTCATCTCCAAATTGTGGGATAAGGCTTAGTAATTATTGTTCTTTGGGAGCAGGTGGGTCTCAAGGGTGGAAGATTGTAGCTAGTGTTCTATATATAATCTAAATGAAAATTTTAAGATTTGTTTTTGTTAATTGGGTAACTTTCTCCTTAGTTATTCTAAAACAACCTTAGTAGTGGGGTTGATATTGCAATGTTGCCAAAAGTAATATCTCTTGAACTAATAAATCTGGAATGATGACAAGAGTTCAGACTTCAGAGGGAATTGTGACCGGCAAATTTCCAACATACCGCAAAACATTGAAAATACGAATGTTGTGGTTTCAAACATACCGCCAATGATAATTGTTGAGTAGATTTTAACATAGTAAATTGGATCTTCATGACTAAAACATTGAAATAGAACCAAATTTAGGTAACCACATCACATGACATTACATAATTTTTTCAAATAGTATTAATGAAACCCACGTGTATCATCGGATGTTCCAACAAGCTGCACGGCTTCACCGTGCGTTCCTGGTTCTCTTTTTCCTTTTTTTCTTGTTCTTCAGTTTGATTGTATAAAAGATTACACGATCTTGGTTTGCCTTTTCTGCACTCAATGACACTTAAAATAAATAAATAAATAAATCCATTGTTACACACTAGCATTAAACTTCCGTTTGCTCAGCTTATTTGTGTAACACTCCATTTGGGAGGAGAAAAGGAATGGAATGGAATAAAAAAAAATAATAATAAAAAAAAAAAAAAAATTTTAAGAATATTCTCTCATTTCCTCATTTGACAATCCCACTCTTTATGAAATAACCATCTGTTTCCCTTGCTGCTTCTTGCACATTGTCACTGTTAATAATCTGAAGAATTTTCCGTAGTCAGCAGGGACCGGTAAAAAGTGTTTCTAGATTACAGTTCCACTGGGAATTAAGGCATCTTTGATCACTGTGACAATCCCACTCTTTATGAAATAACCATCTGTTTCCCTTGCTGCTTCTTGCACATTGTCACTGTTAATAATCTGAAAATATTTTTATTACACATTGAAATTCAAGTTAACAACTGACAGATATATTCACATCTTTATGTGATTAAGGTATCCAGTGAAAAAGAAAGATGAGAAAAAACCTAAGAAACGTAAATGATGAGCACAAAACTGCATTACAGTGTGCGAATACTCATATAGGCGCAACTCTGAAGTATTTTCTTACTCAGAAAATTTAATACCTATAAATTTCACTAGAAAGTAACTAGGAACTCCAAAAACTAAGTTAAGGAAAGAGTTGCCAATTTAACATTGACTTCCTTGCAGACAAATGAGGTTTTGGTGGAATATCAGCTGATTATATATATGTATATATATATATATAACTCTGCTTGCTTCCTCCCACACAAACCAAAAAAGAAAAAATGAAAAAAAACAAAGTGAAAAGAGACATAGTAACAATGAATGAGACTTCAAAGAAGAAACAATAAAGATTTATGTTAAGTTAATAAGATCATAACCTTCACATTGTCCCCAATTCGAGCATTCTTGTCAATTATAGCTCTCTTGATGTGAGAGTTCTTGCCAATACCTATTGGAACACTACCCTTTGCAGCTAGAAACCTCCTGTCAGCATCCGTCTGAAGCAAAACAATAACAAGTTGACAATCATAATTAGTGCATCACTCAAGTCCATTAAACCCAATATCGTATCAACAGACAAAGCACAACATTTCTAAGCACAGCTACTCATCGCGATTTAGACACCAAACAGAAAGAGACAAAAATAAAAGGAAATTGATAAGTCACATCTCAACTCAAAAGATGAAAACAACAGGTTATAAATCCTTTAGCAGGAATTACCTCATAGTAATCAGCTCCCATCAATAGTGTGTCTTCAATGATTGCACCCTCTGATATGCAAGACCGGAGCCCAACCACAGAATGGTGAATTTTACAGTTCTGCATAAGGGGGGTAAAGAAGTGTAACTTAAATTATATGGTCACCACCAGATTTTCCACAATAGAAAATACATATTTTTTGAACATTGAAGAGGCAAAGAGACAAGGGTTTGAGACAATGAACATCTGAGTCAACTACAACCTCTCAGCATGTTGCAAACATAATCCACAAATAACTTACCTTTATTACACAACCCTCACCAATAACACTATCTGTGACATCAGCATCAAGCATTTTGGATGGAGGCAAATACCGGGGTTGGGTGTAGATGGGAGATGATCGATCATAGAAGCTGTAATAGAAAGTACAAAATCATGTGAACATATCATAATTAAGATCAAGGTGAGAGCATGAAAAACCATAAATGGGTGAACAAAAACTGCAGCATCCATGAATAATATCTAGAACAAGAACTACCTAAAATCGGGCACTGGCTTTTTGGTGATCCCCAAATTTGCATTATAAAAAGACTCAATTGTACCAATATCTTCCCAGTAACCATCATACAAGTAAGCTTGCACCTAAAGAGGTCAAGAAGCAAAACGAAATTAATCCTCTGGGAGTCGCAACTCTGGAGAAGTGAAAATGCACCATAGATATTAGACTGTAATGTAGCTCAAATTGCTGATTGCACAAATTAGAATATACTAGAACTTGGGAAAAATCTAAAGCGTTTGACATCTGCAAAGGATTGGACCAGCACACCTATGACCTACGCTTCTAACTGTGGATTCTTTCCACATATATGCATGTATGTGCAATGCAATGATGTCCACATAATACTCATTGGGATGGTCCCATACATACCGCACATGATTAAAGTAAGATAGCTTGGACATAGATAGATTGGCGAATAGAGAAATCCATTGAAGACAAAATTCATTCTTCCCTCCTGATGAAATCCTTCCTAATTGTTTTATTACTAGTTTTTTTATTATTAAAAAAGAAAGAACCTCATTGATTGATTGGAATGTATTAGAAGGGTAATTGCAAAGAAAAACTTGATAGAAATGCTACGTACTCTCATCCCAATGGAAGTAGCACCAGGAATAACTTCACTTCCAAAATCATTTGCTCCAGGGAATTTCTCTCGAAGCAGGTCTAACATCACATCTTTGCTGACAACATATATACCCATACTAGCAATGTAAGGCATCTCCTTTGCTCTCTCATCATCAAGACCTAAAATAGTGGTATCAACCTAGAAAAAAAAAACAAGGAAATGGGTTAAATACACATAGCTGCCTTCACTTACAAACTTTACAACTATAAATTCTATTTTTCTAAATAAATAGATTTTTTAAGAAGAATTTGTTTAATAAAAAAAAAAAAATTACAACATGTACGTCACCTGCAGCAAAAGCTGCAAACCACACAGCAACTAAACATTACATGCTACCCAATCAACTAGACAGCAAAACAGAGCATGAGATTCTGTTCCTTTCTTTTTTCCTGTTGATAAATTACACACGCAACTTATGGGTCACGACTTCACCCCCCACTCTACTGTTTTTTTATTTTTTATAATTCGATTGTTACAACTTACAATAATGGAAGAAGGGGAATTTGAACCTTGATTCTCCTCATAAAAGAGAGCAGGCAATGTCACTAAGCTACAATGATCTTGACTAACCCTCCACCTTACTCTTACAAGGGGAGAAGGTGCCATTTGAGCGATAGCTCATTGACACATAAGATTTTCCAAAACAACACAGCCCTATTTTTAATCAATTTTTTTTTAACTATATATACAAAACAGTTGATAGTAATTCACAATCTAGGAAGACCAGGGATAGCATTTAAGTAACAGAGAAAGAAGTTGGTACCCTCATAGCTTTGAGTTGCTCTCCTTTGGGTTTCTCTGCAAATTCAATAATGCGACCTTCTTCATCAATCTTCATCAAACCGAATGCAGTGGCACGCTTTTCATCCATGGGCAGTGCAGCCACAGTGATATCAGCATCAGTTTCCCTGTGCGCTTGAATAAACCTCTCATAATCCATTCGGTACAAATGGTCCCCAGCAAGAACCAGGAATTCCAACACATTGTGCTCTTCAAATAGCCACAAGTACTGCCTTACCGCATCCGCAGTACCCTGTAAATATCACCAAAACCAAGACCCATAGTGTCCCATTGACAACATGTAAATTAATTTAATTTATTAATCTATTATAATTTATGGGTCTTGTAAAGATGTGAGAAAATGAAGTAATAATTTAGAATGAAAGTAAATTGATAGTAGAGAAAAAGGGGACCTGAAACCAATTGGGATTCTCGGGGCTCTGCTGGGCAGCGAGGACTTCGACAAAGCCCTCATTCTTGTATCCACCCATATTGCTGGCATAAGCACGGGAGAGATGGCGATTGAGAGAAGCGGAATTGAACTGCGTAAGCACATAGATCTTGGAAACATTACTGTTGAGGCAATTGCTCACTGGGATATCTATCAGCCTGTAATTCGCTCCTAGAGGAACTGCTGGCTTCGCTCGCTTCTTCGTTAGCGGGTACAGTCTCGTCCCAGCTCCACCTCCCAGAATTATTCCCAACACGCTCTGAAAATAACAAACACAATTACACAATCCACTCAATTACAAATTTTGAAATGTATTCATGGCTTACTCGGCTGGCGTCTGGTTCTAGACAAGTCTGCGAGTTTCTCGAATCGGAAACGGCTTTCGGAGACACGATTCTAGGCTTTCTCTTGTTTTCTGTTTCGCTACTGCTACGGCGACTGCGACCGATTCCAAAAGAAGCTATGTTGATGTTGTTGTTGTTGGAAGCTGAGAACGATAGACTTCTTCTACATTCACTACTACGACCAGCTTTCCAATTCTGCTTCTCTCTTGAAGCGTTGGATCCAGTGGATGATGATGGCACTTCACCACTCCAATCTTGAAGCGTTGGATCCAGTGGATGATGATGGCACTCTCACCACTCCAATCGCTGCCATCGATGCCATTTTTTAGTTTCTGAGAGATGAGGAGAGTAGAGAGTAGCGAGAGTGTGGTCCAGAAGCAACTCTCACACTTCGTACGGTACGTGTGTGTCGACTATTTGTAGGAGTGAGAGCGGACCTCCCTCTTTCAATTTTGATAAATTACACTCACATCCCGAGTTTATATTAAAATCATTCTTGGCATCAAAAAACAATATGCTTCAAAAATACCAAAATAATTGACACTCAGATTTAAAATAATTCACACTACACCTCAATGAGGTATTTTGAAAATTTTAGATTGAATGTCATTTGTTGAAAATAAGATGTAACTGTCATAACCCCATTTTTTACCCCCGGGATTTTCTCAGGTGTCGGCATGCAAAACGAGGCAACCCAAACCGAGCCGGCCTGATCCAATAAAGGCTCACCACATCAAAATAACCTCAAGACAGGGTCTGGGGCACATTTCCCGGAGTTTGACCAAGTTTGACCAGGATTGACCAAGTTTGACCGGGGTTGACCAAGGTTTGACCGAGCCGATCCGACCCGACAAGGACCCACCACATCAAAAGAACCTCGAGACGGAGCCCCGGAGCACATTTCCCAGAGTTCGGAGAAGTTTGACCAAGGTTGACCAAGTTTGACCAAAGTTTGACCGAGGCATTGACCGAACCAAAAACTGGATTGGGCTGACCACCCCCTGACCATTGGATAGAGCATATTGAGAGCTTCGATTCGATACTTTACGGGTCGAAAATGGACGAGAAACAAGGGAGTTGTGGGCAAAACCGTGAAAATCGGTCCAACACTTCACCAAATTTTACTAAGTGTTATTGACAAAACAGCCTATTTGGGAGGCAATGTTTACGCGTGGATTCTTTCCAACCCGCGGTGACTTGGTCTGCAAGCTGAAACCTTTAAACAAGAGGGTTACTTAAGCTATAACGTGCAACTCTTGGATCGTCAAGAGCTCCTCCGGTCAAGTTGGAACCTCGATCAGAAAATGACCCCTTGGCATGTGGAACATTCCAACTGCCTCTGTTCACAGGACCGCATCTCACGAACCCAAGTTTGCCTCTGTGCAAGGCCCATACTTTCAGAAAGAAGGTAACGTAAGCTTTCCGGCGACACCAAGATCGCCGAAATCCGACATCGGGAGCTACGTCTACCACGCGCGCGAAAACTGACGGATGAAATCAGACTATGCTGAAAATTTCGTAGTTTTCCCCCGACAATGCCGTGCTCACGCACAGAGTCTTCCTGACTCACAAAGAGTTGATCCGCGAGCTCAGATGCCTAGGAAAGAGGACATGTTCAGACACAACGTGGAACTCACGGATCGTCAAGATTTTCCCCGGTCTAGCCGGAATCTCGATCGGAAAAATGCTCTCCGACGGACCAAAAACACCCAGGTGGCCTCCGTTCGCGAGACCATATCTCTCCAGCCCTAGCTCAGTTTCCCGCAAGTCTAAAACTTTAAGAAAGAGGGTAGCGCAAGCTTTCTAACGGTACCAAGAACGTCGAAAACTGACGTTGGGAGCTGGGTCAAACACGCGCACGAACACAGACAAAAAGTAAGAAAAACGCGCTGAAAATCTGACGCGTTTTTCCTCCCAAACAACCACCTTCGCCCGCAGAGTCTTTCCGGCTCGCTGCAAGTTGATCTGCGAGCCCGGGTACGTTGGAAAGATGGCAACTCCAGCTACGACGTGCAACTCTCGGTTCGCCGGTGGCTTCCCTCGTTTGGCCGGAATCTTCGCTAGAAAAACACAATAAAATAGTTCCGGCACCCCGACTTTCGGGAGCCATAACTTTTTTGTCGGAACTTCGATTTGTGCAAACTTTATATCGTTGGAAAGTAGACGTCGAGAGCTTTTTGACGATATGCTGCATGACCCATTTTGAGCACCAGAAGGCCTCCAAAATTGCCCCCGAAAATCGGGTCAAAAAATAATACACACGCGAAAATCGAGGAAGATTCGGAAGGGGGGCTACGTGGCGGATAAGATCGCCACGTGGCAGCTACAGTAACTCGCGCGGCACCATCACGAGCCACGCGCCATGATGCCTCGAGAGGCATGCAGCTATGTCTATAAAAGAAGCCTCCCCCCCCAGTCCAGGCGCGATTTGTTCCGGCTCTAGGCCATTTTGAGCGTAGTTTAGGCAGAAATAGGGGTTTTGGGGTCCTTTTTGGGGCTTTTGGGTAGCTTTTAGAGTGAGAGAGGCCTATTGAGGTAATCTCTCTCTCTAAACTCTTTCTCTCTCCTCTTTTCCCTCTTTTTCTTTCCTTTTTTAGTGGAAGTGACTAGTGATGATCCCTAAAATGGGAAGGGATTCACAAGGATCCACTTTTATTTATGCTCTTTTAGTTCATTAAATGTTTATTTATGTTCTTTAGGTTCATTATTGCTTTATTTACTTGCTTTAAGTTTACCTATTGCTTTTATGCTTTAAGATTCTTTTATTACTTTCCATATTTGTTTTAAATACATTTATCGCTTTCCGCAATGCTTTAAATTTATTTATCGATTTCATATTATGTTGTGATTATCCCCTTTCCCCGTGTATTTGGGCGTGAAAATCCTTAGTTGGTCTTGGCGGATTATGTAAGACCTCAAAGAGGCATTAACAACCATGTAAACCCACAAGGTATTGGATCCAAGAACACATCCCTATGTTTAAATCCCGTCGTTTATCGCCTTACTACATTGTGAATATTTATTTTATTCCCCTTTCCCCTTGTGATATGGGCGTGATAATCCCGATTGGTCGTGGCGGATTATGTAAGACCTCAATGAGGCATTAACTAACCACGTAATTCCATAGGGCATTAGATCCAAGAACACAACCCCTTGATTAAATTCCGTCGTTTATCGCCTTACTACGTTGTGAATATTTATTTTATTCCCCTTTCCCCTTGTGATATGGGCGTGATAATCCTGATTGGTCATGGCGGATTATGTAAGACCTCAACGAGGTATTAACAACCACGTAATTCCATAAGGCGTTGGACCCATAAAATCCTTTGTCTTAAACCCCGTTATTTTCATTATTTACAATGTTTTTGTAAGTATTGTCCATCTTTCTACTTTGATTTGGGCATGAAAATACCGACCGGTATTGGAGGAGGTTTTAGATAAGTCTTTCAATAGCACTAAACCCCATGTAAATCCATGAGGCGTTGGACCCGCAAAATTGCCAAGTCTTTCAATAGCACTAAACCCCATGTAAATCCATGAGGCATTGGACCCGTAAATTTCCCAATGTTCTTTTAAAACGATTTTTCACTCATATAAGTCCTATTCTGCCTCCAAGGATTAGGTAAGTCTTTCAATAGCACTAATTCTTCGTGTAAGCTTGAGAGGCGTTGAACTCCCTTTTAAAATGATTTTATCTCATATAAGTCCTATTTGGCCTCAAAGGTTTAGGTAAGTCTTTCAATAGCACCAATCCTTCGTGTAAGTTCGAAAGGTGTTGAACTCTCTTTTAAATTGCCTTATTTTATTCATGTAAATCCTAAGGTGGTGTCGAGATTCGAGTAAGTCTTTCAATAGCATTGAATCCCAGCCCCACGAGGTCTTGACCCTTTCCTTAATTCACTCATATTGTCACAAACTACACTTCGTCATTATGATTAAGCGTTGCATTTACTTCATTCCATACTTATGATTAACATGCTGCGAACATGCCATGATCATCCCATATTTGATGTTTTAGTAATTTATGTACTGCAAACATGCCGTGACTACTCATTTGAACTTTTTATGATTCATGTGCTGCGAACATGCCATGATCATCCCATACTTGACGTTTAGTAATTTATGTGCTGCAAACATGCCGTGATTACTCATTTGAACTGCTTTTTTTTTGTGATTAATGTGCGGCGAACATGCCGTGATCATTCCATACAAGTTAGGATTATTTTAGTAATTTATGTGCTGCGAACATACCGTGATTACTTGCTTGTTTGTTTATTCGCTTTGATATATAAAAATGTAATTAAAATACACTTTTTCATGAAAACTTTAAAAAGAGTAAACATGGTAATGTGGGCGTTATAAACGAAGTTGGTGCAACCCAAGGGCTACGGCTCGCCCTGGCTTTTGGGACACCATGGTATGAGTCCTTTACACGGGGGCGTGGTTGGTACGTGCTTCCGTTGTAAGGGATTCTACATATTCTAACTTCCACAAGATCATGGTCTAAAATTTCCCAAAGTGTGAATTAATCATCCAAAACCCCGACATTTGACGAACCGCTTTATTCTTGGAAATCAAGGGTAAAGAGATCCCGAATATGGCATAAAAAACATTAATTGTTTGTCCCGGCACTAGATGTTAGGATTTCAAGTATATCCTACTACCGAACTGCCCGAAAATTTAAAAGATACAAATATGAGGGATGGTGAAATAAAGAGTCTAATCAAAACCAAATGAAGTCAAATTGCATTTGCCACTCTTGATATATTGCACGACGAAATTTGGAACATTTGTTCATAATTAAAACTAACAAACCTAGGCTTAGCAAATAAAAGGGAACACTAGAAGGGAGATAACCGTTTCTTAACGGATGTCGTGGGGTGCCTAATACCTTCCCCACGCATAAGCAAACCCCCGAACCCATCTCTGGTTCAAAACCATTTTCTTTAAATGTCAAACAAGATAAAATCTATTAGACATAGGTGCCCAATCACATCTTAAATTTTCATGATTGGTGGCGACTCCAAACTTGTGCTCAAGACACACACACACTGTTCCCCTACACACACACACATACACAACTCATATCTCGAAACCCAAAGAGATGAGATCTCACACACACTCGCCAAATGGGGGTCGGTATCAAGGAAAAAGAAAAGACTTTAGTATATTTTTCCGTCGGTGTCGACAGTAACAAATCTAATTTCATCAAATATCAAGAGTGTAAGTATAATTTTACCCTTTAATTTTTTATAGGGTAGTTTACACTGATACTCCTGAGTTTATAGTGAAATTACATTCGGTATACCCATTTTTAAGAAAAACACTCACCTTCAAGATGCCAAAATAATTGACACTTCACCTTAAAATAATTACAATTCCTGCATGTCATAACCCTATTTTTACCCCCGGGATTTTCTCGGGTGTTGGCACGCAAAACGAGGTGGCCCGGCCCGAACAAGGTTAACCCAACAGGGGCCCACCGCATCAAAAGAACCTCAAGACGAGGTCTGGACTATGTTTCCCGGAGTTTGGGGAGGTTTGACCAAGTTTGACCGGGGTTGACCAAGTTCGACCGGGGTTGACCAAGTTCGACCAAGGTTTGACCAAAGCTTTGACCAGACCAAAAGCTGAATTAGGCTGACCGCCCTCTAACCATTGGATAGAGTACATCGAGAGCTTCGATTCGGTACTTTACGGGTCGAAAACAGACGAGAAACGAGGGAGTTATGGGCAAAACCGTGAAAATCGGTCCAACACTTAGCCAAATTTTGCTAAGTGTTGATGACAAAACAGCCTATTTGGGAGGCAGCGTTTGCTCGTAGATTTTTTCCAACTCGCAGCGAGTTGATCCGCAAGCTAAAACCCTTAAAGAAGAGGGTAACTTCGGCTACAACGTGCAACTCTCGGATCATCAAGAGCTCTTCCGGTCAAGCTGGAATCCCGATCGGAAAATGACCCCCCGGCATGAGAAACACTTCGTCGGCCTCTATTCGCGGGATCGTATCTCGCGAACCCAAGCTCGCCTCTGTGCAAGTCCTAAACTTTAGAAAAGTAGGCAACACAGGCTTTCCGGCGACACCAAGATCGCCGAAATCCGACATCGGGAATTATGTCTACCACGCACGCGAAAACGGACAGACGAAATAAGACTATGCTGAAAATTTCGTAGTTTTCCCCTCGAGGATATCGCATTCGCGCACAGAGTCTTCCTGACTCACAACGAGTTGATCCGCAAGTCAATAACTTTACGAAAGAGGACATGTTCAAACACGACGTGGAACTCTCGGATCACCAAGATTTTCCCCGGTTTAGCCGGAATCTCGATCAGAAAATTGCCCTCCAGCGAGCCAAAAACACTCCGGTGGCCTCTGTTTGCGGGACCATATCTCGCGAGCCCAAGCTAGGTTTCCCGCAAGTCCAGAACTTTAAGAAAAAGGGTAGCGCAAGCTTTCCAACAGTACCAAGAACGTTGAAAACCGACGTCAGGAGCTAGGTCAACCGTGCGCGCAAACACAGACAAAAAATAAGGAAAATGCGTTGAAAATCTGATGCGTTTTTCCTCCCGGACAACCGCCTTCGCGCACGCGGACTCTTTCCAGCTTGTTGTGAGTTGATTGGCGAGCTTGGGTGCGTTAGAAAGACTACAACTCCAACTACGAGACACAACTCTGGGTTTGCCAGAGGCATCCCCTGTTTGGCCGGAATCTTCGTCGGAAAAACACGAAAAAACAGCTCCGACACCCCGACTTCCGGGAGCCATAACTCTTCTGTCTGAACTCCGATTCGTGTAAACCTCCGATTCGTGTACAAACTCCTTGGAAAGTAGACGTCGCGAGCCTTTCCAGAGATATGCTGCATGACCCATTTTGACAACCAGAAGGCCTCCAAAAGCTTCCCCGAAAATCAGGTCGAAAAACGGTACACGCGCTAAAATCGAGGAGGATTTAATGGAGGGGCTGCATGGCGGAGAAGATCGCCACGTGGCGGGTAGCACGCCTCGCATGGCCTCACCACGTGCCGCGTGGCATGAGGCCGCGCGAAAGCGTGCCACTCCGCCTATAAAAGAAACCCTTTCCCCCCTCATTTCCAGGTGCAAATGCTCGAGCTTCTAGGCTGCTCTGAAGCATAGATTAGGCAGAAAATAGGGGTTTTAGGGTCTTTCTTTGGGGGTTTTTGGGTAGTTTTTAGAGTGAGAGACACCTACTTAGGTAATCTCTCTCTCTAAACCCTCTTTTCCTTCTCTCTTCACTCTTTTTCTTTCTTTTTAATGGAAGTGACTAGTGATGATCCCTAAAATGGGAAGGGATTCACAATGATCCACTCTTGTTTATGCTCTTTTAGTTCATTAAATGCTTGCTTATGTTCTTTAAGTTCATTATTTTCTTTATTTATGTTCTTTAAGTTCATTTATTGCTTTATTTATTTGCTTTAAGTTTATCTATTGCTTTATGCTTTAAGATTCATTTATTGCTTTCCATATTTGCTTTAAATACGTTTATCGCTTTCCGCAATACTTTAAATACATTTATCGCTTTTATTTACATTTACTACGTACTTGTGAATATTATTGTGATTATTCCCTTTCCCCGTGTGATTTGGGCGTGACGATTTTTAGCGATTTTGGTGGATTATGTAAGCCCTCTATGAGGCATTAACAACCATGTAAACCCGCAAAGTATCGGATCCAAGAACACGTCCCCCTTGATTAAATTTCATCATTTATTGCTTTACTACGTTATAAACATTTATTATTTATCCCCTTTTTTCTCTTTTGTGATTTGGGCGTGATAATCCCGATTGGTCGTGGTGGATTATGTGAGACCTCAATGAGGCATTAACAACCACGTAATTCTATAAGGCATTGGACCCACAAAAATCTCTTGCTTCAAATTCATTATTGCTTTAAATACATTTATCGCTTTCCACAATGCTTTAAATATATTTACCGCTTTCATTTACATTTACTACGTACTTATAAATATTATATTGTGATTATCCCTTTTCCCGTGCGATTTGGACGTGACAATCCTTAGCGGTCTCGGTGGATTATGTAAATCATCTACAAGGCATTAACAACCATGTAAATCGGCAAGGCATTAGATCCATGAGCACACCCCCATGATTAAATTCCGTTATTTACATTATTTACCGTATTGTCGTAAATATTGTCTATATTTCCACCTTGATTTGGGTATGAAAATCCTGACCGATCTTGAAGGTTTAGATAAGTCTTTCAAAAGCACTAAACCCCATGTAAATCCATGAGCCATTGGGCCCGCAAAATTGCTAACATATTTTCAAAATGATTTTTCATCATATAAGTCCTAATCCAGTCTTGGAGGTTTAGATAAGTCTTTCAATAGTATTAAACCCCATGTAAATCCATGAGGCATTGGACCCCCAAAATTGTCAACATACTTTCAAAATGATTTTTCATTCATATAAGTCCTAACCAGTATTGAGGGTTTAGGTAAGTCTTTCAATAGCACTAAACCCCATGTAAATCCATGAGGCGTTGGACCCGTGAAATTCCCAACACATTTTTAAAAAATGATTTTTCGTTCGTTTAAGTCTTATTCGGCCTCAAAGGATTAGGTAAGTCTTTCAATAGCATTTGTCCTTTGTGTAAACCCGAAAGACGTTGAACTCCCCTCTAAATTGTTTTATTTTATTCATGTAAATTCTAAAGTGGTATCGAGATTCGAGTAAGCCTTTCAATAGCATTGAATCCCGGCCCCACGAGGTCTTGACCCTTTCCCTAAAACACATCATATTGTTATGAATTATGTTTTGTCATTTCGATTGAGCGTTACATTCATGTCATAATACTTTGTCATTTTCATCACATCCCATATTTGTGTTTGTGATTACCGCGCTGCAAGCATGCCGTGATCATTTGATAGAATTGTTTTTTATGATTAATTTGCTGCGAACATGCCATGATCATCCCACACTCGTGTTTTTAGTGGTTTATGTGTTGCAAACATACCGTGACCACTCATTTGCTTTTTGTGATTAATGTGTTGCGAACATGCCATGATCATCCCATATTTGTTAGAATTATTTTTAGTAATTTATGTGCTGCAAACATGCCATGATTACTTGTTTATTTATTCGCTTTGATATAAAATGTAATTAAAATACACTTTGCCATGAAAACTTTAAAAAGAGTAAACATGGTAATATGAGCGTTATAAATGAAGTTGGTGCAACCTAAGAGTTATGGCTCGCCCTGGCATTAGGACACCATGGTATGAGTCCTTTACACGTGGGCGTGGCTTGGTACGTGCTTACGTTGTAAGAGATTCTACACGTTCTAACTCCCACTAGATCATGGTCTAAAATTCCTCAAAATGCGAATTAATCATCCAAAACCCCACCATTTGACGGACCGCTTTGCTCTTGGAAATCAAAGGTAAAGAGATCCCAAATATGGCATCAAAAACATTAATTGTTTGTCCCGGCACTTGATGTTAGGATTTCAAGTATATACTACCATTGAACTGCCCGAAATTTAAAAAATACAAAGATGAGGGAAGGTGAAATAAAGAGTCTAATCAAAACCAAATGAAGTCAAATTGCATTTGCCACTCTTGGTATATTGCACGATGGAATTTGGGACATTTGTATATAATTAAAACCAACAACCTAGACTTAGCAAATATAAGGGAACACTAGAATGGAGGTAACCATTTCTCAACGGATGTCGTGGGGTGCCTAACACCTTCCCCACGCATAAGCAAACCCTCGAACCCATCTCTGGTTCAAAACCATTTCTTTATAATGTCTAAACAATATAAAATCTGTTAGACATAGGTGCCCAATCACACCTTAAATTTCTTATGGTTGGTGGCGACTCCAAAATTGTGCTCACACGCACACACACACGTGTTCCCGTACACATACACACAACTCATATCTCGAAACAAAGAAAGAAATAGAGACTTGACACGCACCTCGCCAAATGGGGGTCAGGATCAAGGAAAAAGAAAACACTTTCTTTCTTTCTTTCGTAGCGAAGTTTAGTAAGTAGATCTTTTCAGCCGGTGTCAACACTGCAAAAATAGACCGGAATAAGAATTTTAGAGTGAAGTATCATTTGTTAAAAATATGATGTAATGAATTTAGTTTCGTCAAAATATCGGGTATCAATCTAATTTATCCTTCATTATTTTATATTTTGTTTTAACTTTTAAGAGAGAGATGCGTCCTCGAGAATCGTTTAAGTCACACATTTCCCTTCATATTACGCAACAGACCTGACCGAATATTTTCTTTCAGATCTGCGTACCGTTGAATCTCTGGCTATTATGGGTACTTTCGGTATTTCCTGTTTATTTCACTGATATGATTTTCCCAAAGAACAAAGTCACATATGTGGCCATTGGCCAAACCAGATTTTTTATATAGTCTATATGTGTATGATTGTTAATCAATTGGTGGACGTCATATCGTGATTTGAAAACGCCATCCTCACATGACACATTACTTCACCACCATCCATTCTTTCCTAGGTAAATACAAATAATATATTATAATAATTTATATAATATTCAAACAAAAAAACAATCTCTATATTGAGAGCATGCATGACCAAATTAAATGAAATGAAAGCTACCCATGCAAACGAGTTCTACTTATTATTATTATTAGGCAGAAATACACTTTTGGTCCCTGTGTTTAGGGGGTGTTTTCAATTTGGTTCTAGTGTTTTAATTTCATTCGATTGGGTCCCTGTGTTTTTAAGCCGTTTTCAATTTTATCCCTGGAGCTAACTCCGTTAGTTTTAATCCTACGTGGCAAACGGAAAATTGACATGGAATACTATAAAATGACGTGGCAAAACAAAAATAATTAATTAATATTTAAAAAATCCACGTCAGCCACACTTTTTTTTCCTCTCTCTTCTTTTTATTTTTCTTATTTTTTCCTTTATTTTTTCTTTTCTTTCTCTCTCCTCTGTTCTTAACCCTCACCAGATCTGGGCATCTCGAAAAATCTCTCAGTTGATGAGGAAGACGACGATGAAGAGTTCCTCCGACACCGATCTACGGCAGCGTCGCTCCTAAACTCAAACCATCGGGGCGTTCTCGCTCCGGCGGATCCAACCATGTCGAGAAATTGGAGGACGACCCGGCCGATTTCTCGCTCACGAATCTTTGCCTTTTGAGAATCAAGGGATCGGACTCGGAGCTCCGGAAGAGAGATTCACTCGTCTTCCTCCTCGCCTTCGTCGCCTGGCTCTTCCTCTTTTTCTCTCGCTCCGAACCCCTAGCCCTCTTTGGCTTCACCATCGACGCGACAACAAGTCCAGCTACGGCTCGTCTGGGTTTTGAGCTTCTCTCTCTCTAGCCTCCACGACACAAGTGAGAGCGGAAGCTCGAAGATTCGAACCCGAACCCAGTGAGTCAGGTTCAATTTCTTTGTGAGAGTTGCAATTTTTTTTTTTTGTTGAGATCTGGTGGAGGATGAAGATAGTGTTGATGTGTTGATCTGGTGGTTATAGGTTGATATAATTAAGTTGTTTGTGAAAATTCTTGGTGCTCTCTAGAGAGGAGCTCGAGGTGTGGTCGGTGCTGTCTTGGGCTATTTGGAATTAAGTTGTTTGTGAAATCAAGTTTCCAGTTGGTGTTTTGTGGGGGAAAGTGGTAGAAGTGAGTGTGTGTGTTGTGTTTGGTTGGCAAGAAAGTGAAAGAAAATGAGAGAAAATAAATTTTCATTTGGATTTTTATTTTATTTTTTGTTTTAATTTAATGTGATTTTTATTTATTTATTAAAATGATGACGTGGATTTTTTAAAATATTAATTAATTATTTTTTAATTATTTTTGTTTTGCCACGTCATTTTATAGTATTCCATGTAGTTTTCCATTTGCCACGTAGGATTAAAACTAACGGAGTTAGCTCCAAGGGTAAAATTGAAAACGGCTTAAAAACACAGGGACCCAATCGAATGAAATTAAAACACTAGGACCAAATTGAAAACACCCCCTAAACACAGGGACCAAAAGTGTATTTCTGCCTTATTATTATTATTTTATTCAAAAAATAAGTAGGAGAAAAATGTTGAAATAACAAAACTTAGGAAAATATCACATCTTACGTGATAAGGGTAAATTTGTCTAGGGCCCTTGTCTAGTAGGCTATGGTGCACCAATGCCCGACACATATCCAAAGTTAATAGTTCATCAACTGTATGCAGACTCCTCAGCCAAGCCCTTCTAGAATTGACAGCAATTGTTCGCTCCATACAGAAACAAGGTCATAGTAGAAGAAGTAGAGAAGCCTTTCTCAACATGCTTTGTTCATGAGGTCCACTACCTTGAATATCTATTGAACGTTGTGATATTCAAGAAGTAAAAAAAAAACAAGTGGAAGAAATTGGAAAAATTCTATGTGATGAGGATAAGTCCATCGTATAAGAATGACAATTGCACACAACCACGACCAACGTCCAAATAAGTCTTTTCGTCTATCAGCAATTAAGGTTGATAAAGAGAGAAGACCGTTGCACCATTTATTTGGCCCGTTTAAATATTGGATATGTTACCCATCTTAAAATACGCCAACAATACCATGGTTATTCCTCTCCCCAGATTATGCAATCAACGAGGCAACTACTTCCTAGCCTTATATAAAACAACCCATCACACCTAAACAAGGTATGAGACATATTGACATACTTTATGCTTTTTGAATTTTGATAGGTCAGTATAGTGAGTTCTTACAAAAGCATTGGAGAAACTTAGGCTAACACTCCACCGGTGCCCTCCAATAGTGTGTTCTTTCTTCTTCGTTTCAGGTCTCTCTAACTCAAGTATTGGATGGACGAACCCACTGATTTTATTTCATCATCAATTGGCGTCGTCTGTGGGAACGCCTTGTCCATATCACTATTCTCAACAAACAAAAAGGTTCGTACATATACCAATTGAGCAATGAAGGATCACGATAATGAACAACATGTGTCTGCATCTGAGAGGCAAATGCAGCCCTTGATGACTAGCATTCAAGAATTGACTCGAAAAAGTGCAGCAAATCTCTAGGAGATAACTTGATAGAACTAAGAGCTTATTCAAGCCATTTGCAAGGAAATCCGAACACCTTCACAGATAGTCCATGAGGGGGAAAACTGAACACGAAGTTGGGGGGAGTCGACAACCCCCCACACAGGACAGAGAAGGAGAAAAGGAAAAACAAGAGCGGTGAGAGTAGTTCCACCTATTCAAGCAAACTTCTGAAGACGACATAGTCCGTACATTCATCAAGGGTTCCCATTGATGTGGCAATTAAGCTAGAGGAGGAGTTATATGAAATGAAAGAGCAAATGAGAAGCAATGAAGAATCAATTCAAGGTTAAGGTCGCACAGAATCTGGATGATCTCGTCCATTCGTCTGATTCATCATTCACAACCCAGATAGTGGATTATTCATTGCCACCCAAGTTTTGGATACCTCAGCTTGAAAGTTTTGACGGATTGAAAGACCTGATCGATTGGAGTCCTTCAAAACCATCATGCATCTACAAGGAGTACCTAAAGAAATAATGTGTCAAGCTTTTCCCATGGCCCTGTGGGGATTCGCCAGGGTGTGGTATAAGCTCAAGGCAGGTTCTATTGGCTTTTTCGTCTAGCTAAGTAAGGGCCTTCTTCATCAATCATTTCAACGGCAGCCAACGTTAAGGACACCTGCCTACCCACTTGCTTAACATCCAACAAAGGAAGGTGAAACATTGTGGGCTTATATAGTCTGGTTTAATAAAGACTCTCTTCAGATCGACTGTCTAAATGATCAAGTGGCCTTAATCGCATTCATAGCAGGGCTTCGAAAGGGAGACTTCATGTTTTCCCTGTTTAAAGAACCTCCAGAATCCATGTCTGAGCTTATGTATGAGGCACATAAGTTCATGAATATGTAAAATGCTCTTGAAGCCCGAGATGTGCCTCCTGCAAGGAAGAGAAAACTGAATCGCCTTAAAAAGGCAGATAAAAGCTCTTATCAGGCAAGGCAAATTGCAACACTTTATTGGACGAGATCGCATGGACGCTA
Source organism: Fagus sylvatica (assembly GCA_907173295.1). Lineage (NCBI taxonomy): Eukaryota > Viridiplantae > Streptophyta > Magnoliopsida > Fagales > Fagaceae > Fagus > Fagus sylvatica. Next base: position 18,117,114 of record OU015769.1, on the reverse strand, counting down.
GTCCACCCAGACAGCAAGACCCAAAGGGACACTTAGATAGCTGTCCTCGGGGACCTATCGGGGAAATACACACAATCATGGGAGGCCAGACATTAGGGGTTACCTCACGTTTGTCTAGAAAAGCGTATGCCTGTTAGGTTCATAACATCCTCATCATTCAAAGACCAGGAAAGAATATGCATGCGGTAGATGATCAAATAAAATCTTTCAGTGAGGAAGATGTCAGGGGAATCCATCAACCTCACGATGATGCGTTAGTCGTTACTATTAATATAGTTGGCTTTGCCACGAGGAGGGTGTTGATTGATAATGGTAGTTCCGCTGATATTTTATATCTTCTTGCTTACCAGCAAATGAAGATAGAGAAAAGCAAGTTGCGTCTCATTGGTGCTCCATTCGTCGACTTCATTGGAGACAAGGTATGCCCTAAAGGCATCGTTTCTCTTCCCATCATAGTTGGCACACATCCAAAACAAGTATCGAAGATGGTCAATTTCCTTGTCATCAACTATCCATCGGTGTACAACGCCATTATAGGGAGACTGATTCTCAATAGACTACGTGTCGTTACCTCCACTTACCATCTCATTTTCAAATTCCTCACTGACTAAGGGATAGAAGAACATAGAGATGACCAAGCGAATGCACGAGAATGTTACCTTGCCTCACTAAGTGCAGAAAGCAAGCATCAGACTATGACAGTAGAAGAAGGAAAGATTTTCGTCGAGCCTATCAAGGAATTAGAAACTCTCATCCTGGACGATGTAGTCCCCAAGAAGATTATGAAGATAAGGACAAAGTTGTTTCCACCTGTCAGACAAGCACTAACACAGTTCCTAAGATCCAATAACGATGTGTTTTCTTCAAGCCATGATGACATGCCCGACATCGATCCTATGGTCGTTGCACACTAGCTTAATGTGGATCTGTCTTTGCGTCCAATTAAATAGAAGCGACAAGTCTTCTCTATAGATAGGAACAAGGCAATAATGGAAGAAATGGAAAAGTTTTTTACGGCGAAGTTCATTAAGGAAATCTTCTTCCCATAATGGCTAGCCAATGTAGAAATGGTGAGTAAGTCAAATGGGAATGGAGGATGTGCGTGGATTTCACTGACCTGAACAAAGCCTATCCTAAGGATAGCTTTCCCCTTCTACGAATTGATCAACTTGTAGTTTCGACGGCTGGTCACAAACTGCTAACCTTTAAGAATGCATTTTCAGGATACAATCAAATATTGATGGAGGAGAGCGACTAGGTGAAGACATCTTTCATCAACAACAGAGAGCTTTTCTACTACAAAGTCATGTTGTTCGGCCTCAAGAATGCAACAACAACCTATCAGAGGCTGATGAATACAATGTTTCATCATCAAAATTGGTGGAACGTCGAGGTGTATATTGACGATATTTTGGTGATGACTAAAGATGAGAAAAATCACTGGGACGACCTCGAGGAAACCATCAACACTCTTCGACAATACTGAATGAAGTTGAATCTAAGTAAGTGTGCTTTTGGAGTTTATTCAGGTAAATTTTTGGGTTTTATTGTGTCGCATAGGGAAATCAAGACAAATTAAGACAAGATCAAGGCAATCATTGAGATGACGACTCCAAAGACAGTCAAGGAAGTCTAGAGTCTGATAGGTCTAGTGGCAGCACTCAACCGATTTTTCTTCGGAGCTACAAATAAATGTGTGCCTTTCTTTAAAGTCCTAAAAAAAGCTTTCATATCAATGAACAACTTTCAAAAGGCTTTCGACAAACTCAAAACCTACCTCTCTTCAGCATCATTGCTAAGCCCTTCTAAGCAGGGCAAAGAACTCCACATATAATTTGAACCCCTACTAACATAATTTTTTGTTCCTTTTAACAAAAATTTAGCCCAAAACAAAATAACCAAAATTAGACTAACAATAAATCAACCTAAATTTCAAACAAAAGCCATTTGATTCTGTTTTCAATTGATCAGAAACTTAAAGCAAAACATTTCAACTGATTTTATCTATTAAATTAAAAAAAAAAACAAAAAAAAAAAAAACAAAAATGTTACAGAAGAGTAAAGGTAGTCGAGTTGAGAGAGAGAGAGAGAGAGAGAGAGAGACAATAGAGAGCGTCGATGTTATGTTGCCGTCCACCTGACCACGTACCACTTGGTCTACAGCGTTTGCCACATTGACCGTTCCCTTCGCATGGAGGCTGGACCGCTGGAGCAATCGAATCACACCTTGCTGCTTGACTGTCTCATATCCCTCAATATGGTGTTCTCTCTCGACTCTCATATCCCTCAATCTCTTTTTTAGTCGTTTGACTGTCTCTCAGTTTGAGACTTTGAGTTTAAATGGTTAATATATCTCACAGATTAAAGACTACAATCTACCTAACATTGACTCAAAATCTTATACATACCTGGATACCCCACTCTCTCTCTCTCTCTCTCTCTCACACACACACACACACACAAATCAAGGCCTGCTTTTTTTTCTTTTCTTTTTTTGCTGAGTACTTTTATACTTTCAATAATTTTGATTTGTCTTTGTGTGTTGGGGATGGGTGAACCAGTGGGTAAATTGAATATTATAATAAATTTGTGTTTGATTGTTAATTGTTGTGTATGTGTACTAGGTTGTGGGTCATGGGTGTTAGTGTTATTACCGTGTGATGTGTATTAGTGCACAAAATTACTTTGTTTTGTCTATTAACTTTGATTAAGAGACAATGTGCATGTCAAATACAATTGAATCAACAAAAAACAAATTATATGGGTAATAGTATATAGTGGCTTCCTCAAAAAAAGAAAAAAGAAAAAAAAAGAAGGTATATAGTGGCTAGTGCATTTAATTAGTCAAAAATTCATAATTTAATTTAATAACATATTAAATTCATAATGAGAAATAATAAATTTATAATTAGTGATAGTTGGTGGGTTAGAATATATATATATTTTTTTAACTTAATAACATAAAAACTTTAATTCTTAGTATATATTTGTTGATATTTTGTTAATACTAAATGGATGCTACTTTGGATTTTCATTAAAAAGTTTTAGTTGCTACACCGACCCCTTTAGTGATTGTTGGTGGGTTAGAATAATTATTTATTTATTTTTAACTTAATAACTTAAAACTTCAATTCTTAGTATATAGTTGTTAATGTTGTTGTTAATACTAAATAGGATGCTACTTTGGATTTTCGTGAATTTTTTTTGTTTCTACACCAGCCTCTACTTGCATAAAATCCTGACTATGTCCCTGTGTGTAGACGCCTTAGAATAGAAGGGATGCCTCCAAAGTAAATTTTTTTTTTTCCTACAACTACAAATTATGGGAGTAAATAAGTGTGCAAACACCTTAGCAATGAAGGGGTCCTATTCCTTCTAGAGTGAAGATTTTTTTGTTTGTTCTAGACCTCATTCTATGTGGAATTTTTGTGTTTTTTGGACTCCTTTGATGTCCACGGCACTCCTTACTGTACGGCCTTTAACGTCTACATATATTGCGTTTTTTCTCGCTAATGTTTCAAACGAGTGATATTAGTCCCTAACATTTGAAAATGTGCACTATTGATCCATGTGACCATTTTAGAGACCAAAAACGCTCCTAAAAAAAAAAATTTAGGGATTAAAGCTCTCATTTTTTTTTTTTAATTTATTTATTTTAACTTTTGGGCTAAAAATGCTTGTTTGAATATTGATAGACGAAAAACATTAAACAAGTAAATTTTAGGGATTGACAACATATTTTAGCCTTATAATATTTTCTCTTTAACTAAAAAAATTCTTTACTTCCCTATATATATGGATCGAGCTTAAAACGGTGAAGAAACCTCATACCAATCCCTATGTTCAAAACCCATCTAGGGAAGTTTAGGGCAAGAAACTTGTTTCGAGGTCAATTCTTTCCGGGAAAAAAGAAAAGAAAAAAAGAAGAAGAAGAAGGTTAAGCCATTCCGGGTTCTTCTCTCCAACTACAATCTATATAGCCCATTTGGTGACATGGACCCAATGTGTTGTTTGCCTCGTCAAAATCAATCCTTTTTACATGAAATTTGGGCCATTCCTCCAAGATGGCGAAACCCTCACGCAATTGAGCTCGTCCAGGAAACTCAATGGATTATAGCTATGAGGCCCATCTAGTGTAATCTAATAATCACACCTTTCTCTTTCTTTTTTATCTTTTTTTTTTCTTTTTTCTAACATTGGTCACACACCTCACGGTATTAGAATATTTGACCTTATATAAGAAGTGAGAGTGGAAGAATACCAATAATTCTATACAATCAATGCACCAACCAGAAAAAAAGAATGTTACAGTAACATTATTTATCAGAAACTTTTCTTGACAAATCTTTGATATATTTTGTTCGCACTTTATTTTGAATATAACGTACCAGATTGACAATTTTGATATTTGTTCTACACGGTTAATTTAGAAAAATATCTGCGATAGGAAGGATGAATCATCATGAATGGCCGTGCTAGGGGTGGCAAAAAAAGCCCACCTAAACCCACCCACTTATTTAATAAATGGGTAAATGGGTGCTGGTCCAATTAGACCCAATTAAGTTGAGTTTAATTGGGTTTTAAATGGGTTGTTTATTGGGTATCTAACAAATTTACCCAAACTCACTTATTAATTATTTGGGGGTATTTTTGTCATTTTTATAGGGCTACATTTGTCATTTTAGAAATTTTAAGATATTTTAACCATATAGATACATAAAATTGTTGGGTAAATGGGTGGATTGGATTTTACCTAAAATAATTGAGTTGGGTTGGATATGGGTAATAGATATTTTGTTATATGGGTTTAAAATGACAATTGGTTTTTAAAGACTTAACCCATTTATTACCCGTCCAAACCCACCCATTTGACACCCGTAGAGCCTTATGCAAACAAAGAATTACATATAACATGCATTCTGTGTTCGATTAATTTGGAGATGTACAAATTGGTAAACCGACTGCGCTAAAATTAAGCAAAATATTCACAATTGAACTTAACTTCTTCTCCAAAAATAAAAAATAATGTTACCATTGATATGATTATGGAATTTATAAACGGCAGTCTACCTTCATTTGTTTTTGTAAAAATGCTCTTTACATTTGGTTAGTTTTGCTAATAGTTTAAAATGAAATATTTTTATTACAAAAACACTTTTTTTACAAATATATTATCTTGCACAAATTTTACAGAGAACAAATTATACATTATATTTAATTCCAAAATAGTATGGCGCATAGGATTTTTATCTCTAGACTTCTTTTTCTTTGTAACACCCCTATGACTCTATGAGTCCATTCCATTATGGTCCTTTATTCTAACCACACGCACGGGTGAGAACTTAAAAATCCTTTTTATTGGTCCCAACTGGTCATGATTCTAAAGAGTGCCATCATAAATAGTTCCTTCTCATACCACTTCTCTCTATCTCTAGACTTCTTATTCTTATTTTCGGGTAATTATAAAATATTCTTGGAGTACATTAAATGCGTATTCCCTCCTCTTACATAAGTGATTGGTCCCGTTAATTAAATTCATGGTGGAACTTACCACTTATGTAAGAGGAGAGAGTACGCATTTAATGTACTCCCGGAGTATTCTATAATTTTTCCTCATTTTCATTAATCTGATAGTTATTTAGAAAAAAAAAATCTCATAGGGTTGGCTTAAGAATACTAAACGGTTAAAAACTACAATGAACAACCACCATTTTCTCATATCAACTTTCAAGTATGTTTTGGGTTCAACCAACGTGAACTTTAGTAATAATCCTACCATTGATTTGTTATTTTTTTTCTTCATTTGGGGTTCAAATGAAGAAGTATCTTTGAAAAATATTTTGGAATAACTCAAAATAAAATATAAAAACATATAAAGAAATATTAATTTTTGTTTATAATATTAAATAATTATTAATTAAATTTTTAATGTACTATTGACTTGCTCAGAATTTTTTTTTCTTTTTTTTTTCTTTTTTTTTTTTTTTTTTTTTTTTGGTTTTTAAAACCATGCTTATTATTTTATAAAAAATGAACGAAAAAAAGAAAAAACAAGCTCTCTTATCTCCAAAAAGAATTTTACTAAAATACCAGTTACAATTGGTTTTACAAAAAAATATTTTACGAGTTAAAATTGATAAAATTCTATTTAAGAATTTTTTTATGATGAATTATTTAATATTGACTGTCATAAGAAAGATGAATTTTTCTTTAATCTCTAACAAGTTTCCTCCTCTTAGTTTCTCTAGGGAGTGTCTTGGGTCCACCTGGGACTTGACTTTTGCAGGATAACAAAAATTGGTCGATTCCAAAGTATCTAAAAAAATAAAATCAAATCAAAGACTGGCATCTAGAAGGGCGCATCGTGCAGTAATTAGCATTTATTTTTACGGGGGTTATGATCGATTAAATAGAAACGATGCCAAAGCTGCTGAGATGCTAACCTGCATGGATATAGGCTGGGGTTAAGGTAGGTTGACCCTAGCTACTCGATCGTGGTCCTGTGGAGTAGATGCCAGATGCATTGTTTTGAATTTGACTTTGGGAAGGTTCTGACTCTTTAAGTATCTTATCCTATAGGGAGAATAGAAGAAGTAGCCACATGATGGGTAGCCTAATAATTGTAGTGGTTTTCTAAGCACCCATGCATGCATGTTCTTGCATGCTAATGATGGAAAACAACAAGAAGTAGTAGGTTGAGTTGTGGGGAGGATACTAGCTAGTACCAGGAGAGTATCGAGCCTATGAATATGATTAACCAAAAAATTGGAGAAATACACTCCCAATCCCCGAAAGATTTTGTACGATTTTGTGTCATAGTGAAGCCGTTGGGAGGGGCTCAAGTTAAGTCAACCAAAGACAAAGTGGAGGGTACCACTCAGGAGGACCATCCAGAATGCTATAAAATTTTACATGAGCACCCTGTCGGATTTTTCTATTTCAAATGCTGCTGTTTGGATTATTAATTGATAGAATTTTATATTTTAAGTATGATTAATTATACCATCGATGACCTCTTAATCCAATGACATAGAATAAACATTTGAGAAACCTTCAATGATAGTGAGGGGTGGAATATGCTTGGGCGACCACGGTCCCCAATTATTTATTTTTAATTAAAAGAAAATCAGTATCCTATTATGTATGAAATTTAAATTTTACCTTAAAATAAATAATTCCCTCTCCCCTCAAAATAAAGTGATCCTCTAAGGAACTCTATACTTTTATATATATAATATATACTATATATATATATTTTTTACATATATCAAATTTATTAAAAAAATAAGAAATATTTCCTATTTTATCAATGTTTTAATGTACTAAGTTATAAAATAAAAATCAAATAGAAAGAAAAAAAAAATGAAAAGTAAATTTTTAATTGAAGAAAAAAATACCAAAAAATAAAAATAAAAATAACTTTGACCTTTTAGAAGTGGTAATTGCTCAAATTTTCATAAAAAAAAGGTGTACAAATAATAAATTTTAAAAGTAAATATATAAAAAAATGTAATATTTTATATTGTTTTCAAGTTGAACTCTAAAAAAATTAGATGGACAAATGAGGAAAACTTAGGTACAGTTCTTTAGGTCAAGTATATTAGGTTTCTAGTTGAATTCAAATACATTGAATTTAAATATTCTTGGAAAAGATAACATTGTTTGTGTTTCATTGGTTAATGCAACTATGTGTTTGAATTCAATTGGAGAACCTAATGTGCCTAACCTAAGGAACTGTAACTAAGTTTTACCCGACAAATGATTACTATAAGGTTTAAAATTATTATTATTTAATAATTTTAACAAAAATGAACATAATTTGTACTTGAAGTTCATTTAATTATAAATAATTATTACATAAAAATTATAAGTGGACTTTTCACAATGAAAAAAATTAAAACCTCACAAGCTCATATATAAAAACCATAACAAATAAAAAAAACACAATGGATATGCTATCTTTTTAACATATAGTGTTACAATATTAATGACATTTTATTATGTGTGTTGTGAGCATGCACAATATGTATGTATATACATATGTCCATAGGTGTGTGGAGACTAGGGTTGTCCGCCTAGATCCAAACTCAACAAACCCACCCGACCCGGTTCATTCAAGCAACAAACCGTCCTATCCTAATGGTGCCTTAGTCGATGTCTAGTTTAGAATTTCAAAACCTGATAGAATTGGGTTGAGTGCCTGCTTCCCCACTTAGCAAAATTCGAATAAGATCGACCCGTCCGATATAACTGTCGTTCGTAGCTCCACCACTCTTTTGCATTCGAGATTTTGCTATGAAGATATATCTCACCAAATCCAACGAGATCTTTGCCATATCTAGTGAGATCTTCATTGATGATCTGATGAGATCTCCTTCGGATTTGGAGAGATTTCCACCATATCTGGCGAAGACCTTAATAGCTTATAGCCGTGCACCTTCATCAACGAGGATTTGATGGATTCAACCAATCCGACTGTCAAAAATAGGATGAATTACTAGTCAAAACCATGTATTCCTACTGTCAGCGATGAGTGTGCGTTTCTAAGACCCAATCCAATTGGGTTGGGTGGCGGTTGATGAGGAACCACTGAACCTGGCCTGTGGATACCCCTGGTGGAGACATATGTTAGTTATAATTTTACCCCCGAAATCAAATCCTAACTCTTTTACTATGTTTGTAACAAATTCAAAATTTATATGGAATGGTCGTCAATTTGTTTGAAGGAAACAAATAATTACATTGAGATTTTTTTGAAAATTTCGAATTATACAATGCAATCTAACTTCAAACGAAAATGAAATGTTTAGAGTTGCTTCAATTAAGAGGACCTTTTTCTTTCTTTTTTTTGTGAATAATGACAAATTAACTAAAGAGGATGAAAAGTAAGTGAAAACAATTAATCCTAACAAGAGCTCGAAGTTAGAAAGATCTAAGTTATCTCTAAAGTCATGGATATCTCAGTGACAATACAGATAAGCTCGAAGTGAATAAAACCAATGTAAGCCTTAGCTATTCTTCTCAATACTAAATAAGCTCAAAGTAGATAAAAATATGGATCAAGCTACATAAACAATTAAATACTTGCATTAAAGATTACAATTACAAAAATTAACTAAAGAACTTATAAGCATGTAGTTGGAAATAAAGAACAGATTGCCTAAGTAGAACAGTCGCCAATTAAACTAAACTAAAGATCTCCAAAATCAAATTTAAACCCTCGTTATGATCTCAAGTGCTCTTGATGCATGTGCTCGGTGTGTTCAATGGGTTTTTCTCATGGTTTTAAAAACCGAACCGGACCGACCGGTTCAACTGGTTTAACCGTGAACCGGAGTTAATACCGGTTCGGTTCTTCACAAAAACCGAAAATCTCAAAAAATCAAGTAAAAACCAGAAACCGCAGGTTCGACCGCCTAAACCGGGAACTGGTAAGGTCCGATCGGTTCTGAAACGGTTCAAAGAAAAATGACAAAACGTTGTAGTTTGGGCCAAAACTGCGATGTTTTCTTTAGAGAAAACGACACAGTTTTTAACCCAAACCCATCCTTAACTCTTCTGAGTCTTCTCTGGGTATTTGGCAGATCAGATTCGTAGTCTTTGGTGTTCTTCTCCTTCTATGCCCAAAGAACTGCTTTAGAGTTAAGAGGACGATGACTGACAACGTCTATACTGAAGTGGGTCTCAATGAGAATGAGGTCAATGGATTTAAAAATTTTGATGAGCCCCAGACCTTCTTGAGCGAAGAAAGGGACGGGAGGAGAAGATCTAAAGCCAGTGAACTCACTGATCTTCTAATGTATTCCTTCTAAAGTAAACGGATTTCAAATTGTTTTTAAATAAATGGTACAAAAGTGAAAGCTGTCAAGCATTAATCTTAGTTACTATCCTTCCCAACCACACACGTGTACTTCCACTATCTCTTTCTTTTTTTTCTTTGATTTTTATTAGCTACTATCTCATTCTTATCTATTCCCTATTTATCACATTTAAAAATTCATTTTTTCTAATTGTCTATATGATTATTTTATAATGTTAATAAGTTAGTTACATTTTATTATTTTTATTTTTTTAAAATAAGATTTGAAAAAAAGGTTCACATAAAATTGTCTAACTAACTATTATTATTTATGACTTAAACTTTAATAATATATATATATATAATATATATTATATATATATATATATATATATATATATATATATATATTTTAAAAATTTTAATTAAATTAATTATGATGTCACCGGTTCGACCATCGGTCCGACCCCGGTCCGACCACTAAACCGGGAACCACTCATTTTCCGGTTCTTTGACCGGTCTGGTTTTTAAAACCATGGTTTTTCTTTGAGGGGAAGACCTTTATTTATACTTAAGGGATGACAATTATTGCCAGTTTCCTTTCATCCACGTGTTCTTTTGAGAATAATCTGAGTCTTTTAATCTTGGTATAAATGACATTTGCCCTTGTTTTGGACCAGATCTCCAAACTACCTAGAACAAACTGCTATTAACATTTTATAAATTAATCATATGGAAGTAATATATTGTTATTAAAACTGACTTGGTCATGCCAAGGTATGTGGGCTTTAACCGATCAGTTAAATGCCAGTTTGGCAATCTTTCGGCGACATATTGGGTCTTCTTTAATTTTTAGATAAAAACTATTCTCGGCTCAAAAATATTTAAAATGGTACCGACACTGTTGTACCTGTGTATTTGTGAATTATGATTTGAGTTTCATAGTTGCATTTTAACACTATAGTTCAGTCCACCCAAAAAAAAAAATAATCCCTCCAAGCTTATCGCCTCGAGAAGAAAAGAGAGAGACACAGACCTAGTCAAAAACTAGTCTTGTTGAGTGGGCTGCAGGCATGCAAAGATAAAATCAGCGAGTCCTTTTGGGACGCATGTTAGGTGATATGAGAATCCAGGGAGGGATGTACATAAATTTGTAGCTCAGGTGCTTTCATTGTCATGTAGGGAGTCCAAAATTGAGAAAATTGAAAAGAGTTCAGTGTACGTAATTTTGTACAAATGAAAATGCTTGGAATGCTGTCCTGTACTTATTAGGTTGAGCATCACACATCCCAACTAGACCCCAAGGAGCAAACTGCCATTATATACTGTACAATGATATGATATGCATGAGTGACTCTCTTCGATCCCTATCCATATATATTTCCATGGTGTGAATTGGCTTTATTGTGCCTGTCCATAAAACAACAAAAAGCAGAATTAAATGGTGTATGAGAGAGGGTATAATGAAATATATATATATAATATATATATATATATATATATATATATATATATATATATATATATATATATAATATCAATAAGTATGGTGTTGAGTACATCTCACAAAATATTTCACATTATTGATATATCGAATTATATAAAAAAAAAATTATTAATGATAGGTTAAGAAAATTTATATATAAAAAATTAACAATTTAACTGTTATAAAAAAATATTGTGAAAATTATTGTGCATAGATGGAAGAGAAGACTGTTGGGGTAGCGGAAGCACTAATACCACTTATTGAGACCACAATCTAGTCTTATGTGAATTAAGAAATACTACAAACAATTATACTCAATTACTAAGATATCAATCACACACAAGAGCACAAATATTTACGTGGAAAACTCTTTATCCTTGAAGGGAAAAACCACGAGACAAACTCCGAATAAATCCACTATTATAAAATTAAATTACAATAATTCGTTAATGTCTAACTTGGAGTTCTCACCAAATACAATAATATTCTATCTAAGAATTAATACTCAACAAACTCTCTAGAGGAAATCACAAATACCTTTGTGTATGTCTGTGATCTTTTTTGCATTAATACAAGCGTCACAAATTCTTCTTGTTTTATACACTAACCCAAATGTCACAAATTCTTCTCGATTTGTGCACTAACCCATAAACCTATTATTTTTTTCTTCTTCTCACAGGGCAGGAATTCTAAGCCAAAGTCTTCTTTAACTTGGACTCTTCACATGGTACTCTTTCTTCTCTATAAGGGAGAAATCTTAGGACAAAGCCTCCTTTAAGTTGCACTCTTCTCATAATGCTCTTTCTTCTTCTCTCCCTATAGGGGAGAACCCCTTGGGGTCTCAAGCCATTAAATTCTTTGCAACCCTGTCTATTATAAGACTTCAATTTTATTTCTTTAGTAGACAAAAAATACATTAATTCTTTGTCAAAGAACAGACTTTTCTTGCACACCAAGGACTCACATTTCCTTTTACATCAAGAAAACAAAAAATAACCTAATTGATTTTTTTTTTTTCATTAAGAAAACTCAATTAGTTATTCAATTCATAATAAAAATTTGAGACAATTTCTTAACAACCACAAGAAACTGTACAGTAGTACGCACAGAAGTTTCACCTTTAAACTTGTATAGCATATCCTTTCTTTTACAATAATTCCTAAAAAAAGGAATAGGTGCGTGGACTAGAATCGAGTCAAACATTTTAAAGATGAAAAAAGGTTGTTGGTCCAACTGACATGTCCTCGTGCCATCTCGTGCAATGTGTATAGTTACTAAGAGAGAGAGACATGGTCGGATGCCCTATCATAAAGGCTAACCCGAAGTACAAGATGGGCTTGCATGTCAATTTCAGAATCATCCAAACTTGCAAAAGCTCGTAGCAGAGTCTCACCTTTGAATAATTTTTTTTTCCCGGGTACTTTTTGGCAAATGAGTTAATGATAAGTTTTTTTTTTTTCATTAAATTATGGGATTAACTTTGGTTCTTTCTTTCTTTCTTTTTTTCTTTCTTTTTTTTTGATAATGAAACTTTGGTTCTTTCACTAAACTATAAAATTGAACAATCATAGTGAATAATACATAAAATGTCTCCTAACATTAGGATCTTTTGTCAGAATTTTCGGTTAAAATTTTGAAATTAGCGGAATTTATTAACTATATGGGATATTTTATCAAATATCAATAAATCAGAGAAGTATTGTTCGAATTTATAATTTAGTGAGGGATTGAATTTAAATCCATTGTTTTGGGGGCAGAGTTGTAATATATTAACTCCTGTCTTTTTTTTTTTTTTAATTAATTAATTTATTTTTTTAATGAATAACAGGGATGCGTGGGAATGGTGAGATTATACTATATTTTGATGTGACCATAATCTTAGACTGGTTCAAGATCCATTAAATTTAGCTATGATTTCAATCAATGAAAAGGTAATAGTCATTAATCACAACAATGTTATTTCATTTCCCTTAAAAGATTTAATTGAAAACTTATCCCACACCAAAAGCTTAGTCATTTGACTATAATCCAGAATGGTGAATTAATGATAACTAACCAATTAGAAGTAGAATTGCATAACTTTCTACATTTTTCCAATAAAATGTTTTAATTTTTGCAAAGATATGCTAGAAAAAGAAGAAGAAATAAAACTCTCTAAAAAAAATCCGATTTGAGCTCGACTTCCTGGTCTCATCATTTCTATCGATCACATGGATGCAAGCATAGTGCTCCCTTGAAGATGAGTGAATTTGTTTAAGATAATGCTTTCTTAATTGACTTTAGCTAAGCTAACCTTGCTAGCTACCCCCAAAGAGAGATTATAAGACTAATTTTTTTAAAAAAAATTCCATGCATCGATCACTTTCTTTTATATGTTATTGTATTTCATCATTGATCTTTATATTTACATAATGCATGACATTGATTTTTCTAGAGATTTAAAAAATTAATATACACACATAGCTACTTAGGAAATAAAAAATAAAAAATTACCATACGCTTTGTATCTTAAATATTTGTCATCTAAAAAGTGATATATTCCATATCGTAAGAATATTTGAAGATATTGACATCATCCGATATGCAATTCCACTGTGAAAAGTGAAAATACATTATTAGGGGATTATATATATCTTTTGGTTCCACGAGGAAAATGGTCCCTAGAAAATAATACCATTGAGTAACCCAAGAAGAATATATTGCAAAATGTGCTTTGACTCGGTGGAATAAAGCCCAAGACATTCAAAAAATGTCCCTTGTTTTTTTTTCTTTCTTATTTTTAAGAAAGATATATAACCATTTCACTACAAGCTTACAACTGCGTAATCACTGTTTTAAATAATACATATGACATATCGTGAGTTGTAATAAATTGATTACAAATTGAGAAAAATTGAGAAAAATTATTCAGTATTTTCGAAATACAAATAAATGCGTACTGTCTCTTCTCACATAAATAATAGATCCTACTATAAATTTAATAAGTGATACATAAGAGCAAAAAGTATGTATTTAAATATTTATAGTACTTCTAAAATACTCATTTGTAACCCCACTCTATTAAAAAAATATATGCATGCACAAGTCAAATCAGTGGCCAAACACGTAGAGCCTCGATTTACAAGTTTTTGATTGACGATGGATGACAGCTTCACGCCCTGCCTGGCATTGCCTCCTCTCTCCATTTCACCATATTTGTGTAGGATCGAGCTTGGGTAGACTGAACAAAGGCAGTAGGTCTAGACCCAAGTAAACTCTAAATTATTTATTTTTGGATCGGCTTGAATGCAGTGCTTTTATACATTTGATATATCATTAATGTAACAGATGGTATGTCCATGTCGCGTTTAGTGCGAAAAGATATAAATGTTTCTATTCAATGTTCCAAGGTATATTAGATTCGAGATGGACGTGGACGTGCACGTGCACGTGCACATGTGGTATATCTCGTGTCAATTTGTCAGGATTCGGCTTGTTTAAAGTCGATATAAATATAATTGTATGGCCATCGACTTGGCACTAGGTGGATCCTCTTTGCCCATGCATTACCTTCGAGTTTCATACAAGAAATTATCACCAATAATGTTTTTATATGGACATTCATTTAATGCTCAATCAAAGTATACATTGTATGGTTAATGCATCAAAGATCAATAAGTTCACCTTAAAATATTAATTTATCGATGGTGTGGTTAGTTTATTGGTAGAGTGTCATATTAAATAATAATGATAAAAACAAGTTATTACTATTACATTATAGAAAATATTAAGGTTATTATTGATTTCACAATAAAATGCTTATAAGTTGACGTGTGTGGGTTTGGCAAGACTTATTTGCTTAGAAGTCAGATAAAAAATAACTTTAAGCAAATAAGTTGACTTATTGGTTTAAAGCAAAATATTCACTTAAACCACTTTTTATCTTACATTTAAGCAAATAAGCTAGCCAAACAGACATATAACGATAAATATGATTGGTGTCATATCAATAATTTAATACATAAATTTTTTATTTACATTTTTGTTTTATGTTTAAAAGTTGACACATCATTTTATAAGACTTACGTAATAAAATTTATAGTTTTCCTAACATCACTCTAACATTATTGGTTTCAAACTTATTTTTAAGTTAAGTCATGTCTCATATAACATGTTTTACAAAATCATATTTAATTTATAAAATATATTATTTTGAATAGGCTGGCTCAAGGCTAGCGCTTAACGCCCCAACTTGCTCAAAATTTTTAAAAGGATCCCAAATCCCTCTATTATATGAACAAAGACCCCCCAAAATTCTATAAAAATGTCCCAAAAATTGTAGGATAATAATTGATTTTTTTTCTTAAGGAAAAAAATATAGATGACCCTTAAAATATTTTTTTCCCTCTACTTTCAAGAAGACCCTCAAAATATTTAGTCAATAAAAATTTAATCCAAATAAAACCTTAAGTTATTTCATTAAAAATAATATTTAAATATTAAAAAAGTTTATTTAAATTTATCACCTTAAGTCTCAATATAATGAGATGACTTTGTATATGAATCATATTTACTTTTACTTAAAGAAGAAAATTAGATTGAATAATGGAAGATATGAAAAGTTATAACTTTTCAAAAAATAATTTTTCACCTCGATTAATCGGTTTAAATATATTTAAAAATGTTTTAAAAATTAAATTATTATTTTTATTAAACAGTTGAAATGAAAAATTACTTTTGCTAAGATGAAAAGCAAACAGTCCAATCTCCTTCAAGAAAATCATTATATGTCATTATATGTCAAAGAGAAGAAGTACGTACTATACTAAAATACATATAATATTAAAAAATAATAATGAAAGAGAAAGTTGCTCTCAGAAGTCAAAAGGAAGTCCTAGGCTAAAGGGACTATTACCCAACTAGTCCCTTTCGTGAATTTTATGGAAAGTTGATCATTTATAATGAAAAAGAAACTTCTGGATGCTGAGCTCAATACATTTTATAATTGCTGTCCAAATTGTACGACCATAATGGATGAGTTGATTGATATATTACTTTAATAATTGTAATGTTCCAATAATTTTAAAATATAATTTTTTTTTTGAGTTTAAATAAAAAAAAAAAAATTTTGATATTATTGAGATGTGAAACTATAATCGATAAATAATAAAGTTATGTAATTAATAAAAAATAAAAAATTTAATTATTGTAAAAGATATTATAAAAATTGTTATGCATATAACATTAATAATATTACAAAGTAATCAGCACCCCTCCCAAAAAAAAAGAAAAAGAAAAAAGAAAAGAAAAGTGCTCCTAGGTTATATAAACAAAACAAAAAAGTACCTGACTATTACTTTTGACATTCAGCACAAAGAGGAAAAAAATAACCAAAGACTTCTTCAGTAATGTTGACCATTTGTCGTATTATTTTTTTACCGATAATATTTTGTGTATACAGTGTGTGCAGATGTGTAAAATTACAAACATTGTGTGAAAGGATGAATATATATATTTAATATATGAGAATAAGAAAAACATGAATTCCTGGGCTACATAAACAAAACAAAAAATTATTACTTGACTACAATTAACTTTTGACATTCAAAAAATAAAAAAATAAAAAATAATATTAATATTGTTTTCGTTCCTAAACTTTGTATGAAATTTCGTTTTTCGTCCTTGAACTTTTGAAAAGTTCGTTTTTCATCCCTAAACTTTGAAAAAAAAAAAAAAAGATTCTTTGCAAGAATTCTAAGGGTTTCTTTTAAAAAATTCAATTCAAATTCCAAAAAACTGAAAAATCTTAATAATAGAGAGGGCAATTTTGTGTAATTTGTAACTAGAGTGCCGATTGACACTTTGGCAAACTTATTCGGCACTCTGGTATTGACTTGAGTGCCAAATGGCTCAAGATTAAAATTCCTACTTGTTTTGATTGTTTTTCACTTCAAACTGATTTATGACTTCTCTAATAAGGTGTAATTGTGGTTCTATCAATTCAATTAATTAAATAAATAATTGGATATTCATCAATTAAGATAAATATATATTATCTAAAATCAATTAATATTGCATTATCTTTTTGGAATTTGTCTCACACATTAATGTTCACCGTATTAGAGTGTTCCATCAATAGGAATTAATTGTTAATTAGCTTAATTTTAATCTTTTGAAAGACCAATCAAATTAATTTAAAAATAATCCTACGCATGTGAGTTAATGATGAAACTAGTTTTAAACCAATCAAAATTGATTTCTTCATAAAATTTTGGTTTTTACAATGATGTGGGATTAGAAAATTTTCCTTTCATCCCAAATATAGTATTGGCCAATTAAAACTTGATTTTTTAATCTGTGTATCAATCTTGGATTTTGGATTTTGTGAAATTACTATTTTACCTTTTTTCATTAAAGTGTAAAAAAGTGAAAATTATTGGTTGCAAAATGAGTCAATATCTTGCATGATTCAAAGGTATTCTATTAATTCATTTTGAAATATTTTGCGTTTATGACCCATGTATAATACTATTTATGTGTTATAATATTTAGGTTTTAATTATATTACGTGTCATCAAAAAGAGAGGAAATGTAAATGGTTAAGATTAATATATTTAAGAATATGAACGTCTTTCTAAATTGACAAATATTTAATTATTTCTACTAACTTAAGTACGCAATTATATTTTATATTCTTGATTGTTTGTGTTATTAAGTTTTCTTTTTCTTTTTGCTGGATTTTGTTTCAATTGTTGCCAATGCAACTAACCTTGAGTAATAACATATTCTAAATCAATCGTTTCTAAAATAAAATTTGGAAAATATAACCATACAAGTTATTTTTACATAAATAATCAATGTACCTCCTGTAAATAATAAATAATACATGGAAATAAATGAATTTATCCCATTAATACTCATTTCAATGGCATATTGCAAATATAGGAACGCCACATTCTTAATCAATTGTTTCTAAAATTTAACCATAAAACATATTATTATATAAATAATTAGTGCACAACTATAGATAATTAATCCATGGAAATAAATATATTAACCCCATTAATACTCTTTTTAATGGCATATCATAAATTTAGGTTACTAGAGTTCATATATATTATATTACATGTTACTAAAAAAGAGTAAGGAAGTTTAAATTTTAAGATTAATATGATTAAGAATATGAATATATTTCTTAAGTGAATTAAAAAATATTAATTATTTCAACTAAATTAAGCACACAATTATTTTTATATTCTTAATTGCAAATGTAATTAAATTTTCTTTTACCTTATGCTAGTTTTTATTTCAATTATTGTCAAGCACCTAACTATATTCCAATCATTTATTTTTTTGGATATTAAGTATTTCAAATAGCCAAGAGATTTTTAGCTCAGCGGCATTGCCTGCTCTCCTTCATGAGGTGAATTAGTCTTCAATTTCCCCTCCTCAATTGTAGTAACTATCAAATTTAAAAAAAGAAGATATTTCAAATAAATTATTTTTGATATATATTAGAAAATAATCATTCATATTCCCTTAACATTAATAATTAGTGCAATATTATTACATGAAAATAAGACAGTACTCCTATTAATAAATGGAAATGAATTAATACTAAAGACAAACTTTTGCTTAGGTGTAACTCTAAACGAATGGTATTCTATTTTCTTTTCAAATGAGAGTGAAATTAACGAGAAATTATTCAATCCACCGGGTGAACCACGTCATCCGTCCACCATTCCAATAATTAAATGACACGTGTGATAATTAATACAGTCAGCTTGGGACTATTTGGTCATTTTAAAAGTATTGGGTTAATGGTTAAAAGCTGACTGTATTAATTATCAAGCTGACTGTATTAATTATCAGATGTGTCATTTAATTATTGGAATGGTGGACGGGTGAACCACGTCAGCCGGTGGACTGAATAATTTCTCGAAATTAACTAGGTTGCAAAATTTTTCTCGATAAGTATTTCAAATCATTTTTTTTTAATTATTTATTTTTTTATGTATAAAATTTTAAAATTAATAATAAATTTCTTTGATAGATATAATTAGTATAGAATGTATAAACCATTCATGCATAGAAAAAATACATTTCTTTTTTAATTAACAAGTGACAATGATTTTTTATTTTTTAATAATCCTATCGGGAATTTTAGACTTCAGCTTAATTGATATTAATCCAATTAATCCAAGTTTAATTAATTAATCAATTATGCAGTCAATATTCAGAGTAAACACCATAAACACAAATAACCAAAGTGTGGAAAATAAATGAGACAGTTATTTGGTTACGAAGAGAAACCCACTAGGTAAAAACAATCCTTGAGTTTGTCGCACTCACTCAACGAAACAAATCCACTATAAATAGAAGTTTTTATAAAAAGATTAATCAAATCTAATTGCTACCTATAGTAGAGACTTACTAATACGAACCCATTTAGATTCAACCCAATTGGACTTTCACAGTGCAATCTGTTATCTCATGAACCAACCAAGTCTGCGACTCTATGAACCGCCTTGAAGCTTTGGTCAACAACCTTGATGTTGTTGATTTCCTTTGTACAATGCCTTCTTGATCATCAAACTCACCCATATTGATGAATGAGGTAAATCGGCTTGGTTACAAAACCCTAGGCGTACATAACAAAACAAATAATTTCTCTCAAAGCATATTTTTCTTTATATGCCAACTATGTCCAAAGATGTCTCTTATAAAGCTGAACCTATATTGCAAAGAACCCTAGGACTTTACCCAACTGTGGGTCATAATTTGGGCATTGGTATCTCGAGGTTCAATCGATTGAATGGTGTTGAGCTTAACTTAAGCTCGATTGGTAAAGTGTTGTCGAGGTTGTAGTTGAGCTTCCAACAATTAACCCTTTTTAAGCTTTCAACTTGATCTTTAATAACACTTACAAAAACCCAATCGGATTACACTTTTGACATGGATTGACAATACTCTAAACAATATGGACCAACTTATATTTTCCCATAAATTCGAAAGTTAGGGCAAGAGATTTGAACTTTGAAAGTTTATGTTGTAAACAATAGAGGTGTAAGTTGAGTTGCAATGCTTTTGGAAATGAAAATGATTTAATACATTGAAAAAGATGTAAAGATGTGTTGAGATAAAGACGGGCTACAATTGAGTTTATTGGTTATATTATTGTCGACACCTCATTTTGCAACCATTACTTTTCATTTTTTTTACACTTTAATGAAATAAAGGGTAAAATAGTAGTTTCACAAATCCAAAAATTCAAAATTGATTCGCAGATTAAAAAAATCATGTTTTAATTGGTCAATATTGAATTAAGGAAGATAGGGCATTTTTTAAATTCCAAATTGGATCAAAAACCAAGATTTATAAAGAAATCAATTTTAATTGGTTGAAATTAATTTCAGCATGAGCTTGCATGCGTAAGACTATTTTTAAATTAATTTGATTGGTCTTTCAAAAGATTAAATTTAAATTAATTTATAATTAATTCCTATTGTTAAAAACACTCCAATATTGTGAATATTAATGCATTATATAATTTCTAAGAGGATAAATTCATATTAATTAATTATTAAATAATATATAGTTGTTTTAACTGATAAATATTTCATTATCTAATCCTAAGTCAGTTAGAATAGGAAAAAAGGAAAAAGAAGTCGTAACTATCCGTTTTTAGCTGTTCGGCTACCAGGTCAAAACATGGGTGCCGATCGGTTCCCAAGTAATGGATTTGCATAAAATTGGATTTTCATGCAATTAATTTGATTTTTGAGTTCCATTACACTTTCTATGAGTCCAGAGCTTGAGGGAGAGGTTTCTTAGCCCCCTTTATAAATAAGAACACCTCCCCACTCATTTGGGGGGTTGGCAAGTTATTACATTTTATTTTGACATGGAATTCTATTGAATTTTCGTTAAGAATTGGATTTTCACAAGAAACTCTAAGCATTTTTGTTGGAAATCTAGAAATTGTAGAGACCTTATTTGCAATTTCATTGCCAACCCTTTTCAATTATTAGTGTTTAATGTTTTCTTATCAATATTAACAAATTTTCTCTTCAAGTGCACTTTTGTAGGTTGGATCCAGTACACTCGATCAAGAGGTCATATCGCAAAACACATGCATGTATAATCTTTCATTTTTATTTATTTTCAAGCAACAAATAATGATTTCAAGATTCATGATTTAATTTAGAATTGTTTTGAATGTTTTTCACATGATTTGATTGATTAATTTTAAAGTGAAATTAGAAGCATGTTAGGATGATGAGAACACTGCCAGTGGTACAATTTCTATGAAGGGGTGAGATTCGTATTAAAGCCCTAGGAGGATCGGCTTCTAGGTACTCACCTAGGTGCCAATTTGGCTTAACAGGAGTGCCGATCGACACTTTGTTTAGATTTCCAAATTGCACAAAATCAGTTTTGTGCTATTCTGTGATTTTTTTGCTTACTACATCTCATTTTTTAGACTTGATGTGATATTTTCTAGTAACTTGAATGATTTTAATTGCTTGATGATTAATCACTATTTAATATTTGTTTGCATGTACTATTGTGATGATGTGAATCGAATGTCAGTATGATTTGTTTGAAGTCGTGAACTATAGGATATTGGACCTTGGAGACTGACTTAGGGCAAGTTGGATAGGTGCTTAACACCTTCCTATCCAATCTCTTAGCCTCCAAACCCTAATCTTTTGGGAAAGGTAGATTAGTGTGTAATTTTTACTTTTTATTTTTTTTTATTTTTAAATTGTAATTAGGACCAAATCCTTGTATATTTATTTATTTATTTTAAATATTGTATTTAGGACCAAAGCATTGTAATTTTTATTTTTTTAGAAAAAATCATTGTAATAATTATATTAATCAGTAAAGAGGTATTATTTTGTATTTTCTTAGTTTCTTGTATAAATTTAAATGGCGACTCTATTGTAATTTTCTTAAGGATTAGGTGAGATTAATGTATGGTTGAATCACCATTGTGTTTGAGAATAATGTTTAGACCCTTAATTTTAGATCAATGTTTTGGGTCAGGGATTGTGTTTCTCCCAATTATATAGGAGAAAGTATCTTCTATTTCGGATAAATACTCTAGGGTATTTCACAATAATTTTTTGACACCTGTTAAGAATACCAACTCAGACTTTACCTTTTCTCTCTCATGCTTCTCTTCTCTCGTCTGTTCAATAAATGAGTTTAATTACCCCCAGGCAATAGTAAGAGCTATTAATACAAACTCTATTTAATAAGAAAGTTATTAGACAAAAATACCCTTCATAACTTTTCCCACTTTTTTTATTTTTTTATTTTTTAAGCATAATTCGAAAATATTGTTGTTGGCTAAAGTGTGACAAAAAATAAATTAAAAACAGATATAGAAGAAAAGAAAAAGAAAAAAGAAAATCAGTGCGCTTAATCGTGGGAGAAAATTATTTGGGCATAGTTCGGATTTTGGTCCTAGAGGCAATACTAAAATAAAAAAAATTTAAAAACAGTTTTTTTTTTTTCAAAAACATTAACTAAAAACAAATAAGTTTTTAACTAATCAAAATTTAATTAATTTTATGAAGGGTATTTTTGTCTAATAATGAATTTTTTTTATTAAATGGAGTTTGTATTAATAGCTTTTACTATTTTCAATTCAAATGAATAGTTAGATTCATTTATTGCTTCCTTAACCTAAGCCATTAGAGCATTTATTAGCAAAACTCTATTGGGGGAGCATATAGTGAAACATAAAAAGTAAGATAAAATATTTGTTTTCTTATTATATATATAGCTTTAGGCTGCAGTAATATTTACAAAATTCAAAATCTCTCATGCATTTCTAAACACCTAGTTATAAGTTTGGATCATCCACTGGGCAGGTATGGGTTCGAGCTCACACACACGCTTAGACTAGATTAATTAGAAATTTCTATCTACGTACACTCCAAATAAATGATCTCAAAAAAAAAAGAAAGAAAGACCAAAATTATAAATGTGGATCCTAGACAAGGCAGCTGTATATTTTGATTGCATTTCCTATCCCTCTGATGTAGTTGATTTTACGGACTGTAATTATCTGTGATAAAGCCTGTTTGCTTTCTACCCTCCTCTTAATAAACATAAAATAGTGAGTCATATCTTTACCCCCACGGATACTGACTCTCTCTATATATACAGAGGTAGCCGAGGCTACATTTGGTTCTCGTAAAAGTTTCCAATGGCTGGAGGTTTTTGGCTTGCTACTGTAGTTGGCGTGTTCGGACTTGTGCTCGGTCTCATTTTGAAACCATTTCTTACCATTGTTCTTTAGGCTTGGTCCTGTCCCTAGAGGGACTTTTGGGTGGCCTATACTGGGTGAAACACTTCGTTTCTTGAAGCCTCATCCTTCTAATTCTCTGGGGGCCTTTCTTCAAGACCATTGTTCTAGGTGAGCAAGCTAGATATACATACTTTCATTTGTAGCTAATCACTCAGTGCATGTTTTTGGGATTACATATATTTATTTTTTCAGGTATGGGAAAGTGTTCAAATCGCATTTGTTCTTTTCTCCCACTGTGGTGTCATGTGACCAGGACTTGAACTACTTCATACTTCAGAATGAAGGGAAGTTGTTCGAGTGCAGTTATCCAAAGCCCATCCATGGCATTCTTGGCAAGCACTCACTGTTAGTGACTGTGGGTGACACTCACAAGAGGCTCAGAAATGTGGCACTCTCTCTGGTCACCATTACCAAATCCAAGCCTGAGTTCCTCCATGACATTGAAACTACAGCCATTCGGATACTCCATTCCTGGAAAGATAAATCACAAGTCATCTTTTGTGAAGAGGCCAGAAAGGTAATTATGCCAAATCAGCAATATATATATTCATGTCAGAGAATTTAAACAATCAAATGTCAGAAGTTTATTTACTGTTTTTGACTTTTGTATTTTTTTTGTTCAACATGCAGTTCACATTCAATGTAATAGTAAAGCAGGTGTTAGGTTTGACCCAAGATGAGCCACAGACTACAAGAATTCTTGAAGACTTTCTCACTTTCATGAAAGGGCTCATATCTCTACCTCTCTATATCCCTGGAACTCCATATGCAAGAGCCGTTCAGGTCCTGAAAAACTCTTTACTTAAATTGCTCTAGCTCTTTAATTACTATGACCCAAAAAAAAAAGAAAAAAGAATAAAGAAAAACCCAACAAAGATAAAAGAAAAGAATATAAAATTTATACTTTATAAATAGCTTTGTTTTATTAATAAAAGAAAACAACCATATACTATTATCTTCTTTTCTTAATTTGTTGCAAAAAGGGGGCATGTGACCAACTTTTTATATTGACCAATGTGTCTTTACAGGCTAGAAGTAGGATATCTTCAACAGTGAAATCAATTATTGAGGAAAGGAAAAAAAATTCTGGGAATTGTACGAGTGATTTTCTTGAGATACTTCTGACTGTTGACACCTTATCTGAAGAAGAAAAAGTGAGTTTCGTTTTGGATTCCCTTTTGGGTGGCTATGAAACTACCTCTATCCTAATGGCCATGGTGGTTCATTTTCTAAGTCAATCACCTCCTGCTTTACAGCAATTAAAGGTAAAATTTCATATTTAACATATATATGAATTATGAAGCTATATACTTGTTAACCCTGATTATTATTATTTTTAATTCGTTCTTCTTAATTAATTATTTAGGAAGAGCATCAAACAATAAGAAGCATGAAGCAGAAGGATGAGAAATTGAATTGGGAAGATTACAAGAAGATGGAATTTACTCAAAATGTAAGAGAGTTTTTATTTTTATTATTATTATATGTTGTGTTATTCTTTTTTTTTTTTTTTCCCTGACCCTTTGGTGTCAAGTCATTTTTTATTTTCAAAGGATATGATTTTATAATTTTTTTCTCTTCACATATAAACTTGTTTTGTTTAAGGTCATCAATGAAGCTCTCAGATATGGGAACATAGTAAAATTTGTGCATCGAAAGGCTCTCAAAGATGTCAAATATAGAGGTAACTAGTTTTTATATATTATATATATATGTATGTTTGTGTCTGTGTATATGTAGTTTACACATATGATCATGCATGCATGAGCTTTTTTGCACTGTCTAATACTTTTATGATCTGTATTGAAAAATTTGTTTATGTTGTCTTTCAGATTATCTAATTCCTTCTGGTTGGAAGGTCCTACCTGTATTTAGTGCAGTTCATTTAGACCCAACGCTCCATGCAAATGCTTTCCAATTCCATCCTTGGAGATGGGAGGTAATTACATCAATCTCAAATCCGGTAGGAATTTCCTAACATGGGGCTATAATATTATACATCTAACTTCATGCACTTACCTTTTGCTGATTTTTGAGTAAAAAGGACATTTATTTAATAAATCACCGGGGTAACCTAGTCGTGACTTAGTGATTAAGGTCTTAATTAGCATGTGGTAGGTCCTGAGTTCGAACACTCGGGATGATGGGATGACGTTAATTTGGCTAATGGATTGTTAGTTCCCGTTACCCGAAATCATTGGATTCTTGGATGGGACTGAGATCAGGTTATGAGTCGACCTACTTGATGGAGCACACTCGGGATGATGGCTTGACGATAGTTTGGTTGATGGATTGTTGCTTTCTCTTGTCTAAAAACATTGGATCCTTGGATGAGAATGAGATTGAGGCCAGGTTATGAGTCAAACTACTTGATGCAATGTCTACATCTTGTTACCGTTTAGGCTCCTCGGTCATTGGTAGCCCCCTTGCCCCTTTTAATCACCCATTAGAAAAGAAAAAAAATGCCCACTTAGTGTGGGTGTCAGGGTGATGAGCATAGTCACTCAAGATCAATCATATATTGTGGGACATCCGATAATTGGAACATATAGAGATTTTCCTCATACTAGGGCCATTTTTTAACTCTTAGGTAATTAAATATTACCTTCCCCCCAAAAGGGTAATTAAGTTTAATTTCAATTTCAAACAATGTGATTTTTTTTTTTCCTTGAAAAATAAAAATAATAATTAATAGCATCTAATCCATGTTGATTTTTACTTACCACTAAATCAACATAGAATCTGAATTAATAGCCTCTATAGTGTATATTGTTGGTTTAGAACAAGATTAATTGAGGACATAATTCTGTCTATATATAAAATTTCAGAGCCAAGATCAGATGTGCAAGAAATTTAGTGCCTTTGGCGGCGGGTCTAGATATTGCCCCGGATCTGAACTTGCTAAAGTTGAGGTTGCATTCTTCCTCCACCACCTTGTATTGAGTTTCAGGTAACTTTAATTAGTTGGAATAATTAGTAGAAAATATTAATCTTTGTAATGAACTCTTTAATATGTACATGTATATTTGTGCTAACTTTTGAGGTTTTACTTGTACATGTAGGTGGAGATCAACCGAGGATGACCTACCCTTGGCATTTCCATATGTAGAATTTCAGAGAGGCTTGGTATTATACGTGGATCATTGTTCCATTTGAGTCTCCAGTCCTTTTTATGCTTTGTTGTTGGTTAAGGTCGTGGGAAGTTTCATGATTGGGTGAAGGCTTAGAGGAGTTCCATCAACATACCAAATTCGTCTTTGTCTTTTAGCAAAAAACAAGAAAAAAATCTTCTTGTCTTGTCTTGTCTTTTAGTTTGTTTGTTTTTGTTTTGTTATGTATCTACCCCCCATGGTCTAAAAAATGGACTCTCAATATACTTTGACATGAAACTTTCCATTCTATTATGTCGTCTCTTTATACTAGTACTAGCAGTAATTCTAAAGAGACCTGATTGAACCAATGGCATATATATATATATACTGAGTGGTGTATGCAGCATCAATTCCTCTGTGATATGAATCAAGAGGTCTTCTTTGAGACCTCCGGTTATTGTCTATTATTTCAACATAATTTCAAGAAATTATTCAATACAATAGGAGAATAGTTATGTGATCCTTCCAACTAATAAAAATAAGTTGGTATTTCTTGTTTATTCGTAATTTTAAGGAGCCACATCATCATTGAAACTCACAATGATTTATTTGTATTAGTTAATAGAATTACTTGTAGAGGATTAAATAAATTATCAAGAATTTTACCACATCAATTAGTTCTGGTCCCTTAACTGGTTTCTAGAAGCATATCATATTTTATCTTATTGGAAACAAGAAACAAGACTGAATGGTCAAAAGATTGTAATAACTTTTTTCCTTCCCTTTTGCCAATCATTATTAATATAAGCATCCTTGAGGGACAAATATAATATAGAAAGCGCTAGATAGGCTAGATAGAATTAAGGGGTTTGATCCAGTACGTAGAATTTGCTTGAATACATATCTTTCTAGGCTGCCTTGACTACAATTGGACTCCTCACATAGTGCTTTGTATCTGACCATACCAAGTTTCCAAAGACATAATCCTTAGCTGCTTTTGCTTTAATTCTCAAGGTAACATTGAAGCTTTTCTCTTCACCAATCTTCTTAAACTTCAAGCTCCTAGGCTCTACAGTAACTGAAATTCCACTTGGTTTTTGGACATCAACTCTATAAGTTCCTGGGGAACCTACATTCTTTAATGTTCGAGTAACCGTGATTGAGTGTGAAAGGTTAGGGACTGTGATTGAAGGGTAGTTGAGGTTGGTGAGACTTATGGGCTTGGGGCATTTGTAAGGGTCATCTGAGAAAATTGAAACTAGTGTTTCATTGTAACCCAGAGCACATAGGAAGTTAAGGTAATCATTGACAGATAAGTCATAAACTAGCCCGGGATCCATAGCAGCGTTTGGTCTAATGTGTCCTGCTCCATAACTAAATGGTGTTGCCTTAAAGTAAGAAGCATTCAGCACTCGTTCCCAGCTGTTATCCTGTGTTGTTGCTTTAAAATACAAGAAATGAAAGATCAAGAAAGATTATTGGACAATTAAACACAAACTAAGCTCAATTAGCATCTTCTTATTATTATGTTTGACATTAAAGATCCAATTTTGTATCCTTGTGCTTTATTTGATTTGGATGCTGAGAAGACGAGGAATGGAGAAATTTTGGTGGCTTGAAACTATAAAGACTGTATTAATGGTAGCAGTAACATCCAAAAATTTATTTTCTTTATCCCAATCTGTTAAATCCAAGAATTGTCAGCAGAAGAGAGGATTCCTTGTAAAATGAATTCCAAGCTTATAACCAGAAAAGGCTTTCTAATTAGGGTTATGAGGGGGATATTCTATGCACTTTACTTTACTTTGATTGCTCTTTCTCTAGAAGAATTTGGAAGGATACTCTCTGAGGAAGTGTTTAATTAAGAAAGGCGGGTTGGTAGAAGCCAAGAGTCTTGTAATTTAGTAGCATTATCTGATATCCTTTATAAGGAGAACCAAGGTTCGAATTCCCCTCTCTCAATTGTTGTAACAACTAAATTATCAAAAAAAGAAAAAAAGAAGAAGAGATTGATTGGGCAGGAAAGAAGCTCTAGGCGAAAGGTGAATAGCAGGTTATTTGAAAGGTAGCTTCAAGCTTGGGCACCTGTATGATGGTAACTACCCTCTTTGAATTTGGAAAGCAGGAATTTATAATGGGAGAATTACATCTGAAACTGATATTGTGCAAACTGTTACTCATGATGTTAGATATAGACTTTCTTTGAGTACAAATGTGATGAATTATATCCTAATTAATAGGGTATTATGTAAACATTGTAAAATTCCTTCTTTTCTTTTTTTCATTGATTCTTGTTAGGTGTTACTGTTAGTTGCTTGCTGGCTGGTCTGCAGCTTGCGTTTGTAGTGTTATGATGTATTGTTATCTGGTTTGCTTGTTGAATAAAATTCTCATTCACAAAAAGAAAAATGCAAGCACTAGAGTCTTACCTGTTGTCATGATTGCTGACTTAATTGCTGCAGGACTCCAAGTAGGATAAAGGCTTTTAAGGAGGCCGACAACGCCAGAAACATGAGGACATGACATTGAAGTCCCTGATAACGAGTTGAATTGAACTCGGCGCTTGTCAAATATTTGATTTGTTGGACCTTGTGCTTCACTATAGGCGGCTACGACACTAACTCCTGGTGCAGTGATATCGGGCTGAACATAAAACAGTTATTATTGAGAATCAACACAAGAAGTGCCCCAAGAATTTAACAGAAGACCATAACATTGGTGTAAAAAAACCTTAAGTATCTCAGGCGTTATCAAGCTTGGCCCCTTTGATGAAAAGGCTGCCATGAAGGGAGCTGGCTTTGTGCCCAATAGTGTTTTTGTATGCGTAATGTAAGCTTTTGGAGACCTGTCAAAAATGTAAATTTCTCAATAAAAGTATGCTACCAAAGAAGAAAGACAAATGGGCCTAACTCCACTCAAAAGAACTCTAATAAGTGGAGGATTGCCCATGACTTATAAAGTGCACAACACAGGGGCACCCCGGCGATGTGGGACACGACAACAACCAATGCTATTGAAAATTTGAAAATGATAACAAGGACAGATGTGTCTCTCATCAATTCAACATACTGCAAATTTTATCAGTTTAGAAGCTGTTCATTCTTTAGATATGTTACATGTTAAGTGGTTGGACATATTGTTGAACCCTGGCGCATTGTCTAGGAGATGGAATTTGCATAGAATATGAGGTTCCGTGCAGCTACTCTATAACTGAAGATGGTATTTTTAATAGTGTAACATCTTACTTGGTTTCGGTTGGTGTAAGCAAAGATGGCGAACACCATCAGTAAAATTGATGTGCGAAGCAGGGAGGACATGTGCATCAGCAATAATTTCATTTCCATTAATGTCATTGTTGGCAAGAATCATCCCCAGAGCGCCAGCCAATTGAGCTTGCTCACCCTTGTCCACTCTTGCATTTTCACCTCGAAGACAGACCAAGATCTTTCCCTTCACCTTTATGGGATCAAGTGTTCCATTCTTACAAAGCAGACTGCGTTACCAAGGATTTTGATTATGCACATTGCTATATACAAATTACATGGTTGTGTCCAAGAAATTAAAAGCTAATCGAGAATAGACAGATGTTAAATTTTACTTTACTTACGCCTCCCCAACAGATACATTAGCTGCTTTGGCATCTGCAGCACTAATAAGTGGGTAGAACTTGTTGCTTGGCAAGGCAGTAGGTGATAAGCTTTCTCCCTGTAGATCAAAGCTAATAAATTCAATTATACATAAGATAGGAAAAATCACCAAAGGGTGATATTACATAGATGGAAAATGATACATTTGAAATGGATCTATTTCATAGTTCAAATTAAATGTTACAAATCTAAATATGTATCTAGTATCATGTCATTTTATTTTAAATGACATGACAATCTGTATATTGTTCGATCTAGAAAATAAAATATTAAGTGTGAAGCCCTGTTATAGCAAAAGAAATCTTAGATGATTTTTTTGCAAAGAGTCACATAGGAAGAGGATTAAAATTCTAATCTTTTTAGCAATCACTCACAAGTCACAACACTAGTTTAGCAATTGGACTCAAAACTAACCTTAAAGTGCATCTTGTTGCCAAGAACCACATAACTGAGGAACTCCCTGTCCATGGTACTGGCTCCCACTGTTATCTCCCAGGGCGCAAAGTTAGAGACAGTAGCAGGCTTAGGACCAGAATTGCCAGCTGAGCAAATCACCACAATACCATGCTTAACAGCATGAAATGAGCCAATGGCAATGCTGTCATTAAAGAAAGAAGTAGGCTCCCCTCCCAGTGATACAGAAAGCACATCAACGCCATCATGGATGGCCATATCAAAGGCTGCTACTATATCTGCATCAAAGCATTCATTTCCATCCACGGGTGGCCAACACACCTTGTAAGTTGCCACCCGAGCTTTTGGTGATCCGCCTTTTGCTGTTCCTTTGCCAAAGCCAAACACACTAGCCCTTGATACAAAATTACCACCGGCTGTTGATAATGTGTGAGTCCCGTGGCCATCATTATCGCGTGGTGTGTTGAAGGAGGAGTTTAGTGGACCAACAACTGATGAATACCCTTTGTTGAAGTACCTTGCTCCAATTAGCTTTCTTTGTTTTACCAATTTGATACAAAGAGTTACCAATGAGTTAGAGAGAAAACTATATAAATAAAGAAACTTTGATTTAAAAAAAAAAAACTTTTACCTTTGAGTATTTTTTTTTTCTTTTATTTGTATTGAAAGAAATATGGAAAAATGAGGTTAGAAAGTATGTTAAAGTTTTTAATTTTATTTTATTTTTTATAAGAAAAAAATAAGGGTCATTCCAAGTTGACCTGACATGTTTTCTTGAATTGATGATAGAAATATACACGCGCATACTACACTAATTTTGTATAATTGGGGGATCGAACCCACATCCTTTAGGGGTGAGGACCAAGGGAAGGGGGCTACACCACTAGGCCAAATGCCTAGTGTGGACCTGACATGTTAAAAACAAGATAAGGGTCATACAAATAGTAACCCGTTTTAGTCCAATAATTTTTTTATCTGAATTCAATATCCATTTGGCAGGTCTAGGTAAAAGTAAAGCCTAAGACAAGGCTAAGGGACTTATTTTACGAGTAAATTTTTGTGATATTACATGTATTTATTTAATAATATAAATTGAAAGATTCTAACTTTTTGTTAACTTTCTCTAATGTTGTTACATAAACTTTTGATAGTTCACATTTTTTCATGACATTATTTTAATATATGTTTCTTAGTTTGGTTTTTAAAGTTACAAATAATACTAAACTATATTAGTTTAAATTAATTATAAATCATCGTCTTTTTTGGGATAAAGTAACCAAATTCTGATTAAATTAAATTCTATTTTGATAAATTATTTTATACAAATTCTCTATTTTGAATTTTTATTTATTATTTGTCATTAATTAAATATTTATCATATACAAATATTTTTTGTCAAAATTTCACGTGCATTGCATAGATTGGCAACTAGTAATATTATAAAATTATTATTTATTAATTATTTTCTTTTACTTTTTGCTACACTTAAACTTTCAAGCCATATTTAATTTATTATGATATATATATATATATATATATATATATATATATATATATATATATATATATATATATATAATATATATTAAATTTTAAATTCTTATTGTTACGTGTTAAACTATGTTAATTCAAACTAATTAGAATTCATTGGATAAAGCTCCCAAACCCTAAATAAATGTTGATAGGTTTGATCTTACCTAAAAACATTCCAATTAAATTAGGTATTTTCTTTCTTACAAATTGTTTTATTTTAATTTTGATTACACACTAATTTTGTGTCGTGTGTCATTTAAATTAGATTATCAGACGCTATAATTTTGTGGCAAGTATTATTGCAATTTAAAACTCCTCTAACCAATTTAAAATTATGGGTAAATTGCATTTTCCCTAATGGTCTAAAACGAGATTTTTCATCCTATTTAGGTTACTTTGGATGACATAAACTATGCTTTCTGGCAAAGTTGATGATACCGTTTCGACATCCATTTCGGTCTGGCCATTAGAATGGAATATTTCGGTATCGGTCAATACCGGCATTCTGTTTCGGGTTTACCGCAAATATATATATATGTATATAACACATTTTTAATACCAATAAAATTAGCAACTATAAACAAATAACATCAAATAATACAAATTCTTAAGTCTTAATTTATATCTATATATATATATAACATAAATAATACACATTTAATACCAATAAAATTAGCAACTCTAAACAAATAACATCAAATAATACAAATTCTTAAGTCTTAATATCACATAACAACTCAAAACAAATAACATCAAATAATACAAATAAAAAAAAAATTAAAATGACCCGAAATTTTTTGTCTAAACTTTAGACAAAAAATAAAAAAATAAAACTAAAAAGTGTATTGGCCGAAATGACCATTTCGCCCGATATTGCCCGAAACAACCTGAAATTTTATCCGAGGTGGAATGAGGGATTACCTCGTATTGGTTTGCATACCGGTACGAGATATTCCACCCGTTCCGACCGGAACAGAACGGAATCACTAACTTTGCTTTCTGGGTCCCCATCTATGTGCAACTTTCTCAATAGCTGCATGCTCCACACACTTAACTTCAATGTTGTCCTACGTATTCTTGACTCCTTAAAAGGGAAACTTTTTTAATGGTTCTGGCTTCTCCTTGCAGTTGCCTCTTCTACTTAAAAGCCTATTCTAATGCAGATTAGTAGGAGAAACCACTGATCATTGTTTCAGTTCCACTATTGGGTACTACTTCCCACTTAACATCTCTCTTATCTTTTGAGTAGTAAGAAACAAACTATCATTACTCACTCTAACATTGAGGCCGAATATCAAACTCTTGTTGACACCACCTCGAAGCTCATTTGGTTACAATGGTTATTACATGAATGAGTGTCTATTATGATCATTTGCTACTCCTATATACCATGGAAACATGAACACTGTTTAGATTGCCCATAACAATGTCTTATATTTGTCATCTTTTTAGTCATTATCTTCTTTAGGGTTTCTTATAGCTTCACTTTGTTTCATCTTATGATCAAGTCACAAATATTTTTATAGTCAAATTCCTAAAGGTGTTTTTGCAATCTTGTATCAAAACTCAAGTTGGTCTCAAGCAAGCCACCTCTTAAGTTTGAGGTGGACTATTATTAGAATATGAAGCCCAAACCCATTATTTGGCCTATTGGCCTATTGTACTTTACCTCCCTACTATTGTATTATACTATTGTAATACTTTACAATTCACCTTGAGTTTGAGATGGGCTATTGGGGTATCAAGTCCAAAACCCTTATTGGGCCTATTGTAGTATTGTACTTTCTATTATACTTTACCTCTATATTATTGTACTATATTATTGGGTACTATATTGTTGTATTACAATACAATTCATATTGAGTTTGGGGTGGGCTATTGGAACATTAGGCCCAAACCCATTATTGGGCATTTATATTGAGTTTGAGGTGGGCAATTGGAACATTATGCCTAAAACCCATTATTGGGCCTATTGTAATATTGTATTATCCTTTGTACTTTACCTTTGTTATATTGTCTTATATTGCTTTACTACTATCTTGTTAGGTTAGCTACCTCCCCTTTCGAAAAATTATTTTGTATAAATTGTAGGTTTTGACAAAGACGATTCAAAAAACTGTCCTTCCACAAGATGTGTTTTGGGACAAAATTCAATATACTACAAATAACACCTACCTTACCTTCCAAGGGATGGTTGCGTGAAGGAACCAAAAATTTTCCTTAATAAACTGTCCTTATTTTTATATATTGCAAACACAAGCACATGCAAGGACAATTGCCTTAGCAAAGTACCATTCATGCTTAACGACATGAAAGAGAGGGAGACATTAGATTAATGCGGGGAGGTAACGCAGATTGGTAGTGCATTTGAAAAAGAAATTAAATTTGGGAACAAAAACAAATTATCTCGTCCAATAGAATTTAGATCTGTCTTAGGGAAATTTTGAACCCAGTTCTGATTGTGATAGATCTCCTAATCGTTCATTTTAAAAAGTGGTTGTTGTAAACTGTGTAATAGAAAATTTTGGACAAGAAGAAGGTAGATGTAAACCTACTTTTTGTATAATATTTTGCCGAATTTTATATCGGTAACATTTTTTTATTTTTATTTTTTGATAACATGCTTGAGAGGATTAATAGAGAAAAAAGAAAAGAAAAACTCAAAAAGTAGGTACCTGTTGCAATGAAATCCAAAATCAGTGTCATTTTGGCAGATTCCTTTCCAATGAAATCTTTGATTCCTTTCCACTTTGGAATCGGTCCCAACTTGTCATCATTAAAGCTCTTGGATTCGGGCCAGACCCCTAGCATGCATATAATCCCATTAAACAAAAAGTGAGGCAAAAGAAAGTCCAACACTTCAGGCTTCAGCAACAGACAATGAAATTTAAGGATATTCTCATTTCAATTTTATCCTGATTGTCTAGCGTGCATCATGATTCTGTTCATTTGTTGTGACCAGCAGGCTTAACTGTCAAACTTTACCGACCATTTCCGATGTCAGAGGTTATGAGAATACATAGATAGATAGCAACTTCCATTAAAATTAGGTATTTTAAGAATCAAAGACACCCACATTAAAACCGTTAATCAATCAAAGACACCACATCGGCATTTATTTTTATCTTGATAAAACCGTTAATCATGATAATATTTTTGATCTACCACTTAATGATAAGGATTAAAATGATATAAGAATGAATGGTTAAGGATTAAAGAGACACATTTGAAACGTTAATGACTATTTTAACACAAGAATCATAGATTGGAGACTAAAATAATAATTAAACTAGAAATAAAAAATAAAAATATTTTATCCAGCGACAGATTGCAAAGTCAAATAACGGAAACAGTCTTTCT
Source organism: Fagus sylvatica (assembly GCA_907173295.1). NCBI lineage: Eukaryota > Viridiplantae > Streptophyta > Magnoliopsida > Fagales > Fagaceae > Fagus > Fagus sylvatica. The sequence goes on along the minus strand of OU015769.1, from coordinate 18,081,479 downwards.
GGATTCTTTAACTTAGAAATTTCCATTGGTGGTCCAATGGCTAAATAGTAAAGTAAACTCAACTGGCCTAGTCTGTCTAATAGATCCTCAATTTTTTTTTTTCTTAATGAGTATTTTCATGCATGAACATGGACCAGTTGTTTCTTTTGCTAAACTCAAGGATTAGTCAATAAAATTTCCTCACCCATGGTTAGAAAAATCAAAAATCAAATATAATATGTATACTTTCATTGTATATCAGTTTCTCATAATTAATGCCATGGTGACAGGAGTCTCATTCAACGCTCCAAATTCAAATTATATATTTGTCTATTAGCATACATTAAAGTTGATCTATTTAGTGATGATGTGGACTTGAAAGTGAACTAAAATTATGATTCGTTTAAAATTAATTCAAATGAAAATTCAAAGATGAAACAAGAATGAAAAAAAAGATTAAAATATTATTTCAGATTCTAAAATTTGCGTAAATATTATTTTTTTGTCTTAAACTTTTAAAAGTTTGTTTTTCATCCTCAACCTATTGAAATGTTATATTTTTTGTCCTTAAACTTTATTTATTTATTTATTTATTTTTATCTAAACTATTGATTTATTTTTTTCTTTTTTGTTTGTGTCCCTAAACTATTAAAAAAAAACTCTTAAAAAAGTTTAAAATGAATTTTTTAGAAGTTAAAGAATGAAAAACGAAATTCATATAAATTTTAAGGACTAAAATAATATTTAAAAAAAAAATAAAAAATTAAAATACTCACCCGTATCAAGGTTTCCTATGATTGTATGTTCTCCATATCTTGCCTTCTTCCAAATTGAGCCGGAAGGAATGACCCCATCATGGTCGAGTCCCATCATGAAGTCCCATGACCGAGTTGTGTGTAATTTTCTTCCCTTGTTTAGAAAAATGGAAATCACCTTTGGATGCTCTACGTTTTGATAAATATTTCATACAAGTTATCACCAATTCAAAATAGAAGGTACATAGAAAATACAGAGTAGCAAGGACAAAGATTTCTTACTAGCTATCTCCACTGCTACTTCATCATCCAAGGTTGCAGCAAAGCCATTGATGTGCCTTGTGTATGAGTAAAATATGGATTCCTTTGCGACATCATGGCTGCATAATAAAAATCTCATTATATTAGATTTGGTAGCGAAAGAAATTAATGATGTTCAAATTCACTTCTAATGAATTCATGTATGTACCTTCCCAAGAATGATCCAAGAAACTCATAGTGAGATTCGGTTATTCGATTAATGTTGAGTGAGGAGGGTTCTGGGCCATGTGAATGCGATCCCAAGTACACCACATATGACTACAACCACAAAAAGGAGTTGATTAGACACAAATAATGAAATCTGAAACAGTACTTCAGCAAAAATAAAAATAAAAATAAAAAGGGAAATAATTTATCAACAGCACAACTACATACATAAGGTACTTTTTTTTTTGTTTTAATATTCACAGAAGATGGTTTAGTGCTTACCTTTTTGGTAGCAAAGGTGGGTCTCAGCACTATAAAGAACAGAAGAAATGATAGGAGGAAAAGGTCAGGACTTGATAGTCTCATTGGCTACTTGTTTTTGGGAAAACTCTGCCTGAGAATGATCCTGGTTTACTGCGCCTTCAACGGAATAGAAAGTTGTCACTTATTTTATAGTGAGCAAAAAGGGTACACCGTATTTTATTTATTTATTTAATACATGTCATCGAAAAGAAAATGATATTCTCAATGTGAAATGAATCAATTTATTAGCTCATATTAAATATTACAAAGTTAGTGGTTTATTGAATGTGACATTATATATAATATGTGTTGTCAAATTCAATAAATAAAAGAGTAAATTATACTTTTCCTCCTTTATCTATCAAGTCTATTTCAATCTCCCTCATTATTTATCAAATCAAGCAATTTTCCCTTTCATATATTGAAAATGTACAAATTATCCCAACAATCTACTTTTTTGTTATCCATGTTAACTTCAGTGGCACATTGACTAAATTACCCTTTTGTTCTTATTAAAATGTCTATTATGTCATTCATAACACAAATTTTAAAAATTAAAATCACTACTTCCAGTTACTAAAAACTTAAACAAAAATTCAAATTGAAGAACAACACACAAATCTAATTTCTAAATCCATTATGTGTAAAGGTTTCTTCTCTAGGCAAGCCTGACTCTCGAGTCTCGCAAGCAGTAGAAGTCTTAAAACTTGCCGTCTAAGTGCAAGGTTTTCCAACCACACTTCGTTGGGGTCTCGGGTTATCTCACTGCTAGAAATGGCAGAGGAATTAGCTGAGAAGTGTAGCAAGATGCGGTTATCTGAGCCAGAGAGGAGCAATCTCAAATTGAGAACTGGGAAGATCCAACAGTCAAAAACAGAAGCTAAGTTCAGTTTGTTATTTCGTCTGTTAACATTCCGACCCTTTAATGGCGAGGCATTCAAAGCTACGGTTAGAAACTTGTGGGCATCGAAGGGAGGGATCACTGTTCGGGACATAGAGGACAATCTGTTCCTGGCGGTTTTCAACAGAAGAGATGATATGGAACGGATCATTGTACAGAGCCCGTGGACGTTCGATAAGAAATTGATACAAATGATCAGGTTAGAGGCTAACATGCAACCTTCAGAGGTCAAATTCACGCATGCCATGTTTTGGATTCGGATTTATAATTTACCTATACTCAGCATGGTTAAAGAAGTTGGTGAGGATATTGGCAACAATATTGGACGCCTGGTGGAGGTGGATGTACCGGAGAATGGTATTGGCTGGGGTCGCTTCTTGCGTATACGGGTGGAGATTGATGTCACCAAGCCTCTGTTGAGGGGCAAAATTCTGGAGAGTGAAGAAGGGAAACCATTTTGGGTGGATTTCCGCTACGAACATTTGCCAATATTCTGTTATAGGTGCGGAAGGATTGGGCATAGTGGGAATGAATGCGTTGAGGGCCGAAGAAGTGGTGGGGATCAAATGGTGGCAACTGACCGATTTGGTTCTTGGCTACGGGCTGTGCCAGCGAGGGGGGGTAAGTCATCTCGTCGATACAGAGAAACTGTCCAGTCTGATGATGATGTGGAAGGAAGCCCTTCACAGGGAGGAGACGGGGAAGATGATGGTGAGTTGCAGGCAGGTGAAGCCATAGGAGTTACTCCGGGGAATGGGATGGGAGTGACCGAGGAGGAGAGCTCTGTGCCACGAATTACGGAACCGTTGACTCAGCGGGATAGTGGGGAAGTGATGGAGAACACGGGAATTCTGGGAGTGGGAGTGGATGAGGTCTTGGAAAGCAATATGGACAACAATGAGCTTTTTGAGATGTCAGCACAAAAGGAGGAGAATGGGCATGACACTAAAGCAGCTCAAATTCCGGAACTGGTGCTTACGGAAGAAGAAAAAGTAGAGTTTTGTCTGGAGCAGGTTAATAGGCAGTCAAGTGTCAAATGTACCCAGGGGAGTATAGATAAGGATGGAGTTGGTCAACAGATAACAACTGAACTTCAGGATGCCAGTTGTGGGGAGGATAAGACGAATGCAATATTAATTATGGGGCAGACCATCACTAACATATCTCATCAAAGTGCCACACCTCTTAATGATAAAGGAAAAAAGGTGATGGGCCCCTGCCCAAAGGTTGATGTGGGACCAAAGCTTGGAGGCAAGTGGAAGAAACGTGCACGAACCATGGACCACCAAAGTCTTCCTTTGCAATCACCATGTACGGATTTGGATTCCAGAAAACGCAGATTGGAAGATAGCATGCATGGGCACCTGGAAACAGATGATAACTTAAAGAAAAAGAGCAAGACAGGTTCGGGGGTGGTTCCTAAAAACAACCCATTACCGGTGGCGGCTGTGGGACAGCCCCACCAGCCTCAATGAAAGCTTTAAGTCTCAACTGTCGCGGGCTTGGGAACCAAGCGACAGTTGCTGAGCTTCACGGGTTGGTGAAGTTGGAAGGTCCCAATCTTGTGTTTCTCATGGAAACACGGTTACCGGTTCGAAAGTTGGAGTTTTTACGGGTTAAACTTGGCATGTGTGGTTGTTTTGGAGTTGATAGGAGGAGGTTAGGAGGGGGTCTAGCACTTCTTTGGGATGCAAGTTTAACAATTCACATTCAGAGTTATTCTCCTTATCACATTGATGCCCACGTATTCCACGAAGATAGTGTGGCTTGGCGATTTACGGGCTTTTATGGGCATCCAGAAACAGCACTTCGAAACTGATCGTGGTCCCTGTTACGTTGTTTGCATGGCCTCAGTGATAAACCATGGTTAGTTCTTGGAGACTTTAATGAAATTATAGCTCTTGAAGAGAAGTGTGGACGTGAAGATCGCAGCTTCAGGCAAATGGCGAGATTCAGAGAAGCTTTGTCAGATTGCTCGCTCACGGACTTGGGGTTTGCAGGGCCTGAGTTTACGTGGTCTAATAACAGAGAGGATGAGGAATTGGTTCGGGTCAGACTTGACCGTGGGGTCGCATCCCAGGAATGGCGGAGGTTGTTCCCCGAAGCTTTGGTAAGACATGTCTCTGTTGTTCATTCTGATCATATGGGGCTTCTATTGGAGCTGGTCCCATGCATGCCGCAAGTTAGAAAGAAAAAACATAGATTATTTCGGTTTGACCACACATGGGTGCATGAAGAGGATTGCGAAGGGGTCATTGCCGAAGCTTGGAGCTCCTCTTATTCGGGGACGCCAATGTTCTGTCTGGCCCAAAGGATTAAACACTGCCGGATGAAACTTCTGCAATGGAGTCAATCACAGGTAAGACCAACACCAAGAAACATAGAAAGTAAGAAACGCCATCTTCAAGAGCTTGAGAGTCAAAGTCCTGAAAATTATAATGCCAAAGAAGTCAACTTGGTGCGGAAAGAATTATGTGCACTCATGAGAAAGGAAGAAATATTCTGGAAGCAGAGATCTAGAGTGGCGTGGCTGCATGGTGGGGACTCCAATACTCGGTATTTCCATGAGTGTGCCTCCCAACGGAAAAAAACCAACACGTTGCATGGCTTGCGAGATACCAATGAAGTTTGGCAAACGGACCCTGATGCTATTGAATCTATTGTAGTGGAGTATTTTCACAACTTATTCTCATCTTCCAATCCCACGGCTATTAATGAGGTTACACAATTGGTGGATGCAAGAGTAACCCCAGAAATGAATTCTTCCCTGCTCTCACCTTTTTCCAGTGAGGAGATCAAAAGTGCTCTGTTTCAAATGTCTCCTTCAAAAGCCCCTGGTCCAGACGGCATGACTGCCCTTTTTTTTCAAAAATACTGGAATGTTGTGGGTGTACACGTCACTGAAGCGGTGCTTGATTGTCTTAACTCAGGAAGGCTGCTGGGGAGCATTAATTTTACCAACATAGTTTTGATCCCAAAAGTAAAAGCTCCTGTAAATATGGCCCATTTCCGCCCAATCAGCCTTTGTAACGTGATTTACAAGATTATCTCAAAAGTTCTTGTAAATAGAATGAAAAATTTATTATCAGATGTTATTTCTTATTCTCAAAGTGCTTTTGTACCCGGTAGAATGATCACAGATAATATTCTAGTCTCTTTTGAGATGCTGCACTACCTTAAAAATAAGAGAGGGGGGAAGGTGGGTCAGATGGCTGCTAAACTTGACATGAGCAAGGCATATGACAGGGTGGAATGGGATTATCTCAGAGCTATTTTACTCAAATTGGGTTTTCATGAGAGGTGGGTTTCCTTGATTATGATGTGTGTATCTTCTGTGTCGTATTCTGTACTGGTAAACGGAGAGCAAAAGGGTTTCATCAAACCTGGTAGGGGTCTGCGCCAGGGTGACCCATTATCTCCCTACTTGTTTTTGATTTGTGCTGAAGGCTTGTCTGCACTACTTAGGAAGGCGGAAGTTGACAGACTTATCCATGGTATCTCAATTTGCCGTGGCAGTCCACGAGTATCTCACCTATTTTTTGCAGATGACAGTATCATCTTCTGTAATGCAACCACATCTGACTGTCAAGCCTTATTATATTTACTCACTATTTATGAAGATGCTTCAGGCCAGAAAGTTAACAGTAGCAAGACTGCTCTGTTTTTCAGCCACAATACGACTCAAGATAGCCGAGACATAATTCTGCAGCTGTTTGGCACCACTGCCACAACTCAATTTGAGAAGTACCTGGGACTGCCTCCGGTTATTGGAAGGGCAAAGAAGAGAGCTTTTAATGACTTAAAGGATAGAGTGGGCAGAAGACTCCAAGGTTGGAAAGAAAAATTACTATCTCAGGCAGGAAGGGAAATCCTCATCAAGGCAGTGATTCAAGCCATTCCTACCTATGCTATGAGCTGTTTCAAATTGCCATTGGGGCTTTGTTCAGAAATATCTTCCATGACCATGAAGTATTGGTGGGGCCAAAGGGGAATGGAACGGAAAGTCCACTGGCTCAGCAAACAACAATTATATCATGCCAAAGATAGAGGGGGTATGGGGTTCAGAGAGTTAAGTTTATTCAACTCGGCTATGTTGGCAAGGCAGGGTTGGCGGTTGATCCAATTTCCAAATTCCTTACTGTGCCGTGTTCTAAAAGCCAAATATTTCCCAAATCAGTCTTTCCTTGAGGCATCTGTAAAGGGCAATCCATCCCTCACATGGCGAAGTATTTGTGGAGCCAAACAAGTATTAGTGGATGGTTTGATTTGGAGGGTGGGGACTGGTGAGAATATTAGGATTTGGAAGGACTCTTGGCTAATGGGATCTCCATGTCCTAAGATTTTAAGTGCTCCACGGGTTCTGGAGGCCAATGCAACGGTAGCTGAGCTTATAAATCATGAGCAGGGATGTTGGAATTCTTTGCTCATTGACCAGATTTTTTTGCCTTCAGATGCGGAAATTATCAAACAGATTCCATTGAGTTCAAGAAGACCTCAGGATAAACTTATCTGGGCTGGTAATCGGAAAGGTGTGTTTTCTGTCAAAAATGCTTACCGTTTGCTTTTGCAAAAAGCTAATGTGATCACAGAATCATCATCTGCTGGGTCTCTCACGAAATTCTGGAATGGGGTGTGGTCTGCCAAGGTTCAACCGAAGATCCGAAATTTTATCTGGAGAGCTTGCCGAAATATCCTTCCCACCCAGACCAAGTTGTTCGATAAGAAGATTTCATCTTCTTTCTCTTGCAGATGGTGTGAAGATGAGCCTGAAACAGGGGATCACATTTTGTGGCGGTGTGATTTTGCCCAACGGGTGTGGAGTGCATGCTCGGTACCAATTCCATCTGGCGTTGATGTTACTGGGTCTTTCTCGGATTTTCTGGCTTGCTGCCTGCGAGATCTGGGCTCTCCAGAAATTGAAATCATTCTAACTGTTGCGTGGATGCTGTGGGTTGCTCGCAATGAATTGATGTGGGAAGGGATTAACAGTAATGTTGATGATATATGTACTAGAGCATCGGGTGTAGCTCTTGAATTTCTGGAATTTGGTGGCCGTGAGAGCATAAGGCATGAGTTGATTGAGTCCAGTGAGTCTTGGAGGCCCCCTCAGATTGGGAGTTACAAGTTATCAATTGCATGCCATTTCAGACCGGATTCGGCTCACGTGGGGGTGGGCATGCTGCTAAGAGATCATGAAGGGATAGTGGTGGTCGCTTCTGGATTTGTCATGCAGAAATATGATGACCATCTAATCAATTTTGGTCTAGCAGTGTCTCATGCTTTACAGCTAGCACATGAAACCGGGTTCAGGCATTCAATAGTGTTTGAAGTGCCTTCTAGAGAACTCACGGGTTTGATTAATATGGGACCCCCCTGCTTAGCTCCTTCTGGAATTGTAATTGATGATATCTATGCATGGTGTGGGTCCTTTTCAAACACCCAATTTGTCTTTATTTCTAATGTTTGTAACAAAGCTTCCCTTACTTTGGCTACAGAGGCTGCGTCCTCACTCTTAGATCAAGTTTGGTTGGAGGAATGTCCTCCTTGTATTCTTCCTTTTGTATAACTTATTATTCCTATCTATAAAGCTATCGTTTCTATTCAAAAAAAAAAATTTCTAAATCCATTTAGCAAGAAAAAAAATCCAATAACAATACATACAACTCATATTACTCTTTTGACTAAAAAATCAACCAAACTTCTTACTACAAAATTATAGATTAAAGAAAAGCAAAAAGCCCCTCTTGCATCAGACATTTTGGCATTAGTAGTAGGCGGTGGGGTGGGCTAAGGGTGTCATCATTGGTTGGCCATTGGACGATAGGTATCGCCCTCCAGAGTATTCCCCTTGCAGCTTCCTCCCCACATAAGGTTAGAGTGGATTTTGGAAAGAAATACCAAAAAAATCCAAGTGTTTTGGACATAAAGCCCATGTCATTGTGATTGTGGATGAACCTAAACATCAACGGTTGCTCTCTTGAAAAACGCTGCTGGAAACTGGACAATTATTTGGTAGATTTCGTGGGGGTTTCTGCACAAATATGTTGGTAGCTTTGTTGTGTCAGGGTGTAATTAAGGTTGAGTTGCTTTTGTTTTCTTTTGGTTGTGGGTTAGTATTGGGCTCACTTCGGTTTTGATGGATGAGTGCTTCAACTCTGGGTCAGACACCTTTTCACTACTTTAAGTGGACTCCCAGACTTGGGAATCTGGGCTGGACTGGAAAAAACTCTTTCTCATACTTTCTGAAAAAGTTAGAGAATTCCTACTAGAAATTCATTACATATATTATTTGTGACTTTAGAGCTTATAAGCGTCCATTAAAATTATTATTATTATTATTATTTTGAAGAAATATGTCATATATAGTTAATATTCACAATCATTCCATTTCATTTACCTCAAGAATACTAATAACACTAATTATAGGGTTGGTATTTTTACAGGGAGTGCAAAATTTCAACTTAATCATCTAACAGTAAGAGATTGATCTGCCTGGTTTCCTGGATGGGATACTTGTCAAGACTTATGTTGACTCTTCGTCTCTTCCCAGTTGGCATCAGGGGAGTCATGTAGGTCCAGCTATGAATTAGTCAAACAATCACTCAAAACATGTTTTTGCTAGGACTCTTCTTTTTTTATTTTTATTATTATTATTTTTTTAAAAGAATTTCCTATGTGAAGTTGCTTGGAATCACTAAAGTGAGTGGCGGAGGGAGGAGACGCTGACCCTTCAACGTTCTTCCTCCTATCATTATTTAATTTGGCCCCTTAAATTTTTATAATCTTTTATATTGTATTATCCTTTCTAATTTTGGGTTTATTATTTTATTTTTTATGCATCATATCTTTCAAAACTATTAAGTATATATTTAATTGTTATTTGGGATTAGAGAATAAATTTAATAAGTAGCCAGTGTAATACCCCAGTTTTACACACAGCAATAAGAGTATGCCACGTCAGTTTTTTAAACTTTGTTTTACACTTCAAAATCAGCTCACCCACACATAATTATTTCTCTTAAAAACAATGAAAACAAAAAATTAACACGTCCTAGAAAACTGAATCCAGAGAGAAAGAGAGGAGCCAAGGGAGAGAGAGAACCCGACGTGGATCCGCCGCAACAAAACCACCACCACCAAAACAACCACCAAGATTTTTTTCCAACTCTACCTTCTCTTTCCTCTCCACTTCTCTTCACTTCTGCTTCTCATCAACTGTGGAGCACGCAAGAGCACCACCATCAACTTTAACCAAGTCTTTGTTGCAAACAGCAATTCCAAATCCAATTTTTATATTAAACTAGTTTCAATCAAAACAACAATCTAAGAAAAAAAAGAAGATGATGATGTTTAAAACTTTAAACAGGTTCTTGATAGGGACTAGATCGAAGAGAGAGAAAACCAGATTGGGAGGAGTGAGAAAACACGTGGTGTCATGGTGGTGGTTCGGTGGTGGTTGTTTGGTGGCAGTGGTTGTTTTGGTGGTGGTGGTTTGGTTGCGACGGATCCACTGTCGGGCTCTCTCTCTCTTCCTTTGCTCCTTTCTATCTCTAGATTCGGATTTCTACGGTGTTATTTTTTTGGTTTTTATTGTTTTTAAGAGAAATAATTGTGTGTGGGTTAGCTGATTTTGAAATGTGAAACAAAGTTTAAAAAACTGACGTGACATGCTCTTAATAGTGGGTGTAAAACCGGGGTATTACACCGGATTTTTATTGAATTTATTTTCTTAGGATTATGGAATGCAAGTTTAAATTCATATTGCTTGAATTTATGTGACTTATAATTATGAACTCAGAACTATTTAATAACAATATTATTATATAAAAAAAAAAAAACAATATTATTCTCACAAACAGAATATTGACAAATCTTTCACAAGCTTTATTTTTAATATTTAATTTTAAAAATAAAAATAAAAACATCATGAAATATGAAACAGTGGTCTGCTAAAATTTCGTGTATTAAATATTTGTGTCAATTATATTACATGTATTTTCATGTGAGCTAATGGCCAATTGCTATGTAGTGAGTTATACGCTTTTAAACAGTGTCCGATAATTTTACAATTTGTGTATATGAAGATCAAATAAGTTTGTGACTTTATCCCATAGGCGCTGAATTGTCAAGACAGGCTACTAAATAAGTTATTAACTCTAAATTTTCAAATAAATATATGAATAAAGTTTACCACCAATTTGGTTTGGAGGAATTCTCCTTCAACCCACTACGTATCAATTAAATAGACTGTCCATATGCATTATTTAAAAAAGTCACATGAGTCATTAAAAATATCATGTGACTAAAAATACAAGTTAATGGTTTATTTAAATACCATGTAGTGAGTCCGGGTTGAAGGTAAACTATATTAGTTTGGCCTGTTTTGAAATTATTCTAACTTCACCAATCACAAGAATGGTGGAGGTGCTTGCTCCTTAGCCTGAGCATAAAGTGCTTAGCCCATTAGGTGAATGCCTCTAAATTAGCCTAGAAATTGCTATGTATTATTGAGTTACCCTTTGGTTTTAGTCCCTAGGTGAGTCCAAAAGATCGTTCTTTCAAAAGATTCCATGCTTACAAAAATAAAGAAAATGGTGGAGGTGCCATTAGATAGGGCATCTGGCTATGTTTTTGCCAAGAGTTTGATGATCTGTTGGATTGCTTCTTAGGTATATTTCTCAATAGTCACTATTTCGAATCTTATCAGTGTCACTTACTCAAAACAAAACCTTGTGACTATTGCAGTACAGATGGCTATTTAGATGCTATGTGTTCCTCTACGATTATAAACTGATTCGGACACCTAAAATCATAAAATAAAAAAAAATAAAAATGTTTAATATTTTAATCATAAAGCTAGACTTAAGACTTTCAAATTCAAAGTCAATGGCCTTTTCAATTGAAGTCATGATCAAGTAAACAACTTGTCTGGAATTATTTGAACTGGTCTAATTTTGCGTCTGTGTTCAGCTAATCAAGTTTACTTTGAATGACGTCAATGGTTACACAAATGGCCAGAATATACACACGGATTCTTGTTTGTAAAATATGTAAGACACATTCAACTAACAAAATCTCTCACAAATTATAGTGGCGGCTAAATTGTCCTTTTTGTCAAATGGGAACAAACTAAAAATAGATTTGAAGATCTCTGGGAGGAAAGATACATAACACCATCGATTTAAATTGAAACCAAACTCTTATTTTAAACTAGAATACATCTCCATTGCCTCAAAGCACTAAGAATTTTTTTTTTTTTTTTGGGTAATCAGTAGAAAATATATTTTATCTATATGGAAATTTATCCATTAGAGGAATTCATCATGATGTCTCCCTCTCTCTTGAAAAAATTACATGATGGAGCAAGATATTTGGTCTTGGTAATGGGAGGGTACTTCATAGCTTGCGTAGGGATGCACACCAAATCCATGAGGCCAAACCATGTGCTGTATCTTCACCTCATCTTTCTTCTCATCTTTCTTCTCATCTTTCTTTTCTTCCGCAACGCTTACTATAGATGCATGCCCCACGTTCTTCCTTAGCAACATCGTCAGTTTAACGGTATCAATACTGTCGCCTTTTACCTCTAATTCGTCCTTGTCCTTCCCTTTTATAGATACTGATTCCACCCCTGCACATGTCACATCCATCAACAAGTGGAAAAGAATTTCAAGTAGTACAACTATATATAATTAAGAGGTTAAAAATTAAGTTTTTTAATTAATACAACGTGGTTTTGTTACCTAAAACGCCAACTGCAATCTTCATGGCTTTGGCTCGGACTTTATGGCTTTCCATAATACGAAAAAAACACTTCTGCTCCTCCATGGTCACCTTGATAACCACCGTTTGCTGAAGAAAGAATACAATTATATCATATAAAATGAAGCAACTAATTTATATTTATTTTATATTTTAATAGAAAGTTGTTCATTCGAAGTTGCATACCTTCATGGTCTTGGTTGTTAGAACTTAGAAATGCTTATGATGATGGACCAAAAGCCTCTTTCACCTTATGCAAGAGAATGGTAATTGAAGGTGGAGGAGAGAGTATTATTGTTGTGTTTTGCAAGTCTTCAAGTCCGGGAGAGAGATATTTATAGGCCTGTTTGAGTCAACAGTTTGCTCAGGTCTTTTGGAAGTCTCCATTATTCTCCAAGTGCGTATCTTATTTAGATCGTAAATGACGTGTTATCATAAGGCCTATACGAAAATGTTAAAATTATGACCAATTAAAAATTTTAATATAAAAGGTTTGTAAGTTGACCCGATAATAAATGTGACAACATAATAAATATATTTGTAAATTAATTTTTTTTTATTTAAAAAATTGACACATCAATTTAGAAGTTTATATAATAAATTTATAGTATCAGTACTATAGTTGTGAATTCCGTTCCGATCCAGTTAGAACTTGATCTTGAGAAGTTTGAAAGAACGCAGTGGTGTATTGCAAGATTTTTTTTTGTCATAATTTACTTCCGTTCTACCTTCAGAACTACTGCAAATACAAACTAAGAAATAGCAGCCCCCACATATATATAATATATATATATATATATATATATATATATATATATATATATATATATATGTCTTTATAATAGCCTTTTGTTACAGAATACACATGAACATGTTTAAAGACAATATCTATTAAGGCAATCAAAGCTTTGGAGGCCAAAGGAGCAAAGTGGTCAATTCCATACTTGTACTACATAGAATTTCAGGAAGACGTGAAGGTGGAGATTCTTTCTAGGAAATACTTTGAAGCTGTGAACGATAGTCATGAAATGGCCTTGCAACACAAAGAAAGGAACCTCGTAATGATAATGGCGGTTCGCGCCAAATATCCTCTGAAGCTCAAGTCAGTAAGCTCCTCGTTCTAATGTATATCTCACTCTCAATTAATTGTACACACACACGCACATACCTCTCTTTTGGCTCTTCCACTTCTATTTATAGGGATCTTGGAATTGTCTCCTCACGTGCCAAGATCCAACTGTTGGGAACATTCTTGGACCAATCAATGATGTGATGTTTACTTCTTTTGGCCGATGGATTCTTGCTAAAGAATTAATGGTGACGGCTAGACTGTCACGAGGTGATCGTCTCAAGGTTGCGCTTTTTTGGCAAGGCAATTAATATCTCAACCACCTCATTTAATGTTGTCCTCGGACATCTGAACAGTTAACTCCGGGTACGTCAATCCCATCCATATCATAATATGGGCAGATCATCTGCTCCGGTTTTCCAAATAATACCCCCACAATAGCCCATCAGAACGAGCTTCTCGGACGAGGCGGGGTTGCACTAGTTACCACGATCTCTCGTCATGGGAAGACCGTTATGACACGCATCCTCTAACCATTGTCATTTAGCTTGTTTGGTCTCTTTGTTTCTTATGCAGTCCAGTAGTATGTTTTTTACACTGATGACGTCACCGCTGTCTTTTTCTCTCCCTTACTTACTGAGACGTGACCGTTGGACGCGACGTCCTCCCATTTTGAGGCATGCATTAACTGCTCTTTATACACCTCTGAAAGCAGTTCTATAAATACTTGGTGGGGTCTTTGCTTAAGGGTTCATTTCATCTGTGTTCCTTCTCTCTTGCCTCAGAGCTCTTGCCTGGTATTCGTCCCCTCCTTCTCCATGTCTGTCTTCACTTGCTTCTGTCTTTGTAAGTTTTCTTCCCCTTTTTCAGTTCATTTCTTTCATTTCTTCTATAAATCTTCATGATGGCGAAGAAAAAGAATTATGGTAGGCTGGCGAAATACGTTAACACACCTGAAGCAATGGCTGCATTTCGTTGCCACTATAGTATTCCAAACGAGGTGAAGCTTGAGTATCGTTTTTGGGAAGATGTTCTCCCTAAATAGTCTGGTGACCTTTTGATTCATGTGGTTGCCATTATTAAGGGCGGAGTCCGTTTCCCCATGGATCCGCTCTTGGAAGATTTTTAACTATTTCAGCCTTTTTCCTACCTAAGTCTCCCTAACATATTTGGGATAGTGATAAGGGTTATGGAACTCAATCGTCGGTAGGGTCTATCACTCACCATGTATGATATCGTGGCCACATATATGTTGTATAGTACGAAACAAGAGGCCTACTCGTTGAGGCCGTGTGATCTGATAGAACATTGGTGAACGGTCTTCTAGACACCAATAAAGATATGTCAGTTGACTACCTCCTGGTCATCGGATCCTGGCATTACCCTAACCAATAGTGCCCGACCTGGGATGGGACACCAAGTTAGGTTACGTTCTGGTTTAGGATGAGGAGATTTACTCATGCAATGATGTACTCATTATCTTTTTTTTCTTTGTGTAGATAAAGCCTGGAAACAGCCCCGTGATTGGTTGGTCAATTCCCGTCATCTTCGAACGACGTACAACAGTGAGGTGTGCACGGATAATTACGATTAGCCGCGTTTAGCCTTCCTCCTCCTCTATATTTTGAGCGCCAAGACTTTCCCTGCTTGCCGCAAAGTAGAAAATATTAAGGTCACTCAGAGTGTCTTGGAAAATCAGCCAGCACCTCACCACGATATCAAATATATGACGGGGTTTAATCTTAAAGGTATTCTCCCTCCTCGTCCTTCTACGGACGGAACGGAGACGGTTCCTCCGGCTAAACACCAACAATGGAAAACAAAAGCTCCTTCCCATGTATCCTCATCCCATTCAGAGCCATAAACTAATCTGGCGGGGATCGCACGCAGTACCCCTCTGAGTGGGGTCGTTCCTCCTAGCCAGCTTAGGATGATCCTATTGGGCAACGACCTAAGCCTTAATACGGCTACACAAGACTCTAGTCTCTCTGAGCTCCCACTTTTGATGTCTTCGGGGAGCCCCTGAGATCTAATGCCGCTCTTCTTCCAATAGGAGATGGTATAGAGCCTCGAGTGGGCAGCTCACTATGCCAAGTTGCTTGCCTCCCCGTTGACATGGAGGAATGGAAGAGATCGTCAAACCAAGAGGTCATAGATAACCTGCATTGAGGTCTGATGATGGTAGGATATTATGCCTTATGCCTTTTGGATCTTCCCGGTTTAAACGTTGTTAACCCCAGATTTGTATTTTCAAGGAGTGCGGTGGTGTCAAATTGAAATGGTCACTGTGTGGTGTCAAATTGTATTAGGGCCCAAAAACCCAATCCATTGTATATTTGGGCCTAATTCATTTAAGTTAGGCCCAATTACTTGTGTACCTCTTTTCCTTATTTCTCATGTAGCCTATATAAATGCCTCCCTACTCTATTGTAAAAGGATGACCAATAATGAGTAAGAAAAGACTAGGAGGATGTAGGCCTTATTGCCCGAACCACAGTAAATCCGATGTCGTTTTCTCTCATCCTCCCCAACCACGCCTAAACCCAAACATGTGGTTCCAACCCTATAAATAAATTGGATGAGCTATTTTGACCTCCTATAATTGGCACCGCCTATGGGAACCGCATTTCCTGGAGTCTTTGGCATGAACGAGGCCTGTTTCCGAGAATCCAAGCTCCGCCGAGCATGACAACTCTCGAGCCTCGGAACTTGAGCTTCCAAGCATCACATCAAGCAACCACTTCCACCAATTGATAGATTGTCACTTGATCTACAAAACCCTTAAAAATCATCGCCATCAGAAATGGCACATGCCCCCCCGCACCGGCAAGAGGATCGGTAACTTTGTTCACGTGTGCCACCATGTACATCAAAGTCCAGAATGTCGCCTTTCGAGCCTCCATTCGGGAAACCACCACCGTCAAGGGGTAGATCGTACCCCGATCTATCGAACCGCGGCGAGTGATCACCATTGGAGCCTTCACGCGCGCTAACATTATCTCTAGAATCTCCGATCACGAGCCCGCTACCTGCGTAGTCAAGAACCTAAGCTTCCCAGCTCCAAATGGAGTAACCAACACCACGATCAAATTCGTCGAAGGCTGATCTCTCCGCTGTCGCTGGAATCGACCCCGTCTGAGCCACCAAGCGCCGACAATGCTTCGGCGGCCTCTCCACGCGCAAGCACGTGCTGGCACAAGCTCGACACACGCGGCCATTCTCCTGGCACACACCCGTGCCACGTTTCACCCCGTTTTGCCGCCATGTCAACCCTCACGTCCTACCAACGACCACATCATCACGCCACTTCATCTTGTCACGTCATTGCACCACGTCAATAAGGTGACATCATTAATGACATCATCATCATGACATTAGCCCTAGTAGCCAACACCCCTGAACCAAACCAAACTGGTTTTGAGTTTTGGTCCAGTCTGAACTAGAGCTCCTGAATCGTGAATCGAACTGCAATTCGACCAAAACCGAACTGCGATTAAAAAAAAAAAAAAAAAATCTAGAAAAATTTAGGGAGACGGAATGGGCTCTTCTACGGTCCAAATTTATCCTCAAGGCCTTTATGGCCTCGCCTCGAAGCTAAGTTTACTTAACTTTACTCATTTTTTATGCAATTTCCTTAATTTGTGATTTGTTATGACGATTTCATAAAATGTCATTCTAAATGCATGATCTACACAATGGTTTTATGTTCACAAGCATGAGAACGTAGTCTTAATATTTATATTTAGGGTTGATATATAAGTATCGTGGAATTTAAATCTTGCTAAGGCTTTGAAAATTAAAATGAAATTATTTTCATTTTTTGTTTGCGGTGGTAGGTGGTTACTGCTCAATGATTAACCACCCAATTATCTTTATAGAAACACAATCATTATTACGACATGATAGATGATGTGGATACGTGGGATTTTTATAACGCCTAGTTATATTTGCTCAAATATGTTAACACTTACATGCTCAATACACATGAACGTGCCATTTGTGCAAGACTCCCCATGCAAATATTTTTTGCAAATAGCTATTTTTATGTGTGTTTGCATTAACATGCATTCTATGCAAAGTGTTTATTTAGCAAGTCGAATCTATGAGAACACATGTAGATAATGATAAATTCTACTTCAACTGTTTATGCTCATCCTAGACTTGACATCATCTTTGGATGCGTGCCTTCCATGGTAGAACGATTAAGTCTAATCTTGTCTACCGAAGTCTCAATACTTATAACATATTTGAATATGTAGCTAGAAATTGTTGAGAAGTTGTGTGGTAGCATTAATATGCTCTTGCCATTAATTGCAATAACCTAGAGGTTTTTAATTGACATTACAACTATCAGACTCAACTTACAAAGTACAAACTTAGATCTTCTAAACTTTAAGACACATGTTTTGGATTACTGTTTTGATTTGTTTTGTCATGATATCTACTACTTCTTTGGAGTCCTACTTTGCAAGGCTTGATGCATTTTTTGTATGTGGCATAATAGTTTATATATGGAACATGGACCATATCACATGACTTAACATGCCTTCTAGAATACACATATACTTGCGTGGAAACGTGCTTGGATTCAACAATTTTGTGTTAGTAAACACATCACTTTATTGATGAATGCAATGATTCATTTGTCTATCTAACTGTATTTTTCATTAGTGCTGTCCTATTTTCTTGAAAATGCTTCGCAGGTCCAACACAATTGCGAACACACCTTGAGTTTGAAGGATCTAAAGTTTGAAGAAACTTAACTTAAGCTTCGGGCAGTCTATATGATTCTCAAGCATTGAAGGACCAAGACAGGCAAGTACAATAAGATGATAGAATGCAAGCCGTACATTTGAGAGGGCTTAGGTGCCTAACACCTTCCTAAGCCCGTACCCTAACTTTGGACTCAAATCTTGAATACCTTTATTTGCAAATGGAGTCTAAAAATGGTTCCTGTACTTAAACTAGGTAATGACTCTATTAGGGTTAGAGAGTTAAACTTTTAAGTATTATTGGATTATAATTAATAAAATATTTACTAAGGAAACCCAAATTCACACACATGAACTATCTTTTAAACCTAGGTTACCTAATGGCTATTAACCCTACTACCCTTGAGTTCCACTCGTTCGACAGGGCGTAGTGTTGACACTATCACTTTATGGTCTATGGTCCTTGCCTATGATGGATTTGGTGTACAGTTAAGGTTCAGCCCATGGGTTAACATGATTTCAAGTTAGGAAGGGCATACTTGTCGAAATGAGGGACATTTTCTAAAGAGACAAGGACAAGCGTTAAAGTCAAGCCTACCTATAGGTACTATGCCCTAGGTCGATCCAATTGCATGTGTATGTTGTTTTCCTTTCCCTTTTGTAAATAAATAAATTAAAATTTGTTTTTCATCAATAAAATTTCAAAAAAAAAAAAAAATGTTTTCTCTTGGATTTTTTTCAATTGTTATTTTTCTTTGTAAATAAAATTATCAAAAAAAAAAAATCCTTCATGGTTAACCCATTCTTGTGGCTCATTTTTTCTGATGCTCTTCCTTTGGCCTCAAGCCCCTATCCATCATGTTTAAGGGCTTTGGGCCCTTCTTCCATTTGAGCTTAGAGGACACTCTTATTCCATCTAGAAGTTTTAAAATCCTTCGCCTTTGAGCTTTGCGCCTATGATCATATTTTCTCTTGGACCTTTCGTCCATTCATTCTAGTGGCATCGTTTGCTTCATTCCTCTAGGCCCATGTGCCTCTCCTCTAGTTGTATATCATTTTCTTTTGAACTTTATCTTAAGCACATGGTTAAGTGGGAATCAACATTGAATTTACTATGGATAATCTCTATCTTATGAAATGACTTCTTGTGAAAGACCAACCTCTTTTGTAGAAAAGTCACCAAAGGCCCAACTAAGCGTCCCTAGTTTTGTTTGGTTCCACTCACTCACTTCAAGTCGACTGAAGAAGTCTAAGGCTTCGTTTGGGAGTTTAGAGGGGAATGGAATGGAATGAATAAATTATAAAGGGAATGGAATAGAATGGAATGGAATTGAATGAATTTAATGAATGGAATGGAATAGAATGAAATGGAATGAAATGAAACTAAGTAATCTTGTTTGGATGTTTTAAAATAGAGGAATGGAATGGAATGAAATAAGTAACTTTGTTTGGGAGTAATATTAGAAGGAATGAAAATGAATCAAAGAATTATGAATAATACTATAGAATTACCACACCATATATGACACTTGAGATGATGGCTAAACTACAGGACAACAGGTGGTATAAAATCTGCTTAATTATAAACAAGTACAAAATCTAAGTAATATAAATTAAAATATAATCGAAATTTGAAATTCATTGTCCAAAAATAAACTTTTAAAAGAAAATTGAATTGTTAAAGGTCCATGCATGGTCATTTAGAAATACAATATTATAGAAATACTGGAAACGTAAAATGTCAAATCTATAAGAATTTAGGATTTTACAAAAATACGACTTTTGGAAAAGTAGAAAAGGTTAGGAAGCCACATTTCTTTCACTTAAACTCCCAAACAAGTAGAGAACTTGGATGATGAGGATGAGCCCATTTGGTATAATGATGATCGAAATAAAAGACCACAAGTAGAGAACTTGGAAGAAGAATTTGGTATAATGATGATCAAGATGACAAGATGACAAAACGGTATTTTAACCAAAAAAAATAATTAATAGAGATGGAAAGTCCAATCAATATGATTGTGAAGTAATCCTTGACATAGTTTTGTCCCTTAAAAAAAAAAATCAATTTTGGGCGTTGAATATCCCTTTCTTGTGTATAGTGTCCATTAATTTTACGTTTGTGTATACATATGTAAGATCAAATTAGTTTGCGACTTTTATCCCATTGTTATTACACGTTGAATTCTAAAGATAGGCTATTAAATAAGTAGGTAACTCTAAATTTTCTAATTTTTCACCTTAATATATTAGTTTGGCCTATCTTGAAATTTTTTCTAACTTCACCACTCACAAGAATGGTGGACTTGCCAAGAGCCTTGCACCTCAACTGACATTGATTGGTCTCCTCTATAAGAAGAACCAAAGCTTCCAAACATCATTTCTCTAACTATCGAATTATAAAAATAAAAAGTAAATTACTCTGACGCCTCAATATTTGGCGATACTAAACTCGTTACACCCTATTTTCAACAAATGACACTCCGCTCAAAAATTTCCAAAATAATTCATACTCTGCTCCAAAAATGAATCGGAGTGTGAATTATTTTGGGGTGGAGTGTAAATTATTTTATAGCAAAATGTCAATTATTTTGATCATTTTTGGGTAAAGTATTTTTTTTATTTTTTTAAATCGGGTGTGTCGAATGTAATTCCACTATAAACTCGAGGTGTCAAGTGTAATTTTGGGTCTGTGTTTGTGTGGAAGGTTACTTACCACCACGAGAATGGGTACACACATGGCTAAAATATATAAGCGAGCCCATTCTACCTAGACACACAGATTCTTCTTTGTAATTTTTGGGGAACAATATGCTAGACACATTCAAATAACAAATCTCTCACAATTTCTAGTGCGCTAAATTGTCCTTGTTGTCTAATTTTAAGATATTTGGGAGAAGATAAAAATAACAGTCTAAATAACACCAACAATTTATATTGAAACCAAGCTCTGATTTTATACTAGAATACATCTCCATCGATCTCCTTAAGAAGTATTGAATAATATTTTAATTTTTTTGGTAATCAGAAGAAATTTTATTTTATCTATATTGAAATTTATCTATTTGAGGAATTAATCACACACAAATATATATATATATATATATATATATATATATATATATATATAATATATATATATATTTAAAATTGATAAAAAATTACATGATGGAGCACGGGAATTGGTCTTGATAGGGATCCTTGAGCTCATACATTGCGTAGGGAGGCACACAAAACCCATGAGGCCCAACCAAGCACTGTATCTTCTTCTCATCTTTCTTCTCATCTTTCTTGTCTTCTTTAACGCTTACTATATATGCATGCCCCACGTTCTTCCTGAGCAACATTGTAAGTTTAACAGCATCAATCCCTTCGCCTTTTACCTCTAATTCGTCCTTGTACTTCCCTTTTATAGATACTGATTGCCACCCCTGCACATGTCGCATCCATCAACAAATGGAAAAGAATTTTAAGTAGTACAATTATATCTAATTAAGAGGTTCAAAATTAAGTTTGTAATTAATACATCGTTATTTTGTTACCTGAAATTCCAACTGCAATCTTCATGGCTTTGGCTCGGGCTTTATGGCCTTGCATAATACGAAAACAACACTTCTGCCCGTCCATGGTCGCCTTGATAATCCACCGTTTGCTGAAGAAACAAAACAATTATTATAATCATAAATGAAGCAACTTTTAATTAGCACAAGTTTTTATTTTATTTTATATTTTAATAGAAAGTTGTTTATTCCAGTTGCATACCTTCATGGTCTTGGTTTGATTAGGAATGCTTATATATGATGATGGACCAAAATCCTCTCACCTTGTTGGAGAGAATGGTAATTAAGGTGGAGGAGAGAGTAATGTTGTTGTTGTTGTTGTTGTTGTTGTTGTTGTTTTGAGGAGAGATAATAGTGTTACTTATAGGCCTCTTTGGAGTACTCTTGTTTCATTGAAAAGTTTGCTCAGGACTTTTGGAGGTCCCCAAGTCCATATCTTATTTAGATCGTAAGGGTAATTCATAAATCTTATTGGAAAGGTTTAAATTATTATCAATTTTAATATAAGGTGTTTATAAATTTACGTGATAATAAATATAATTAATCTCATATTAAACACCAAAATAAATATAAGGTTTAGTAAATTTATAGTAGACGTATTAACACTCGAATATGTTTTTGGATTCATGTACTCCAAATTACCACTTTTCACTTCGATTTCCGTACAACAAATTATGAGTGTACAATTAGTGTAGTACATTAAAAGAGCCATTGTTAATAGAACTGCTCTTAACCTTGATCCTATAAAAGATAGTGTGTCTTATCAAAAATAAATAAAAGATAGTGTGTGTGTGATTATGCATTAATTACATTAAACACTGGGATTTCATTCACATAAACCCATTTTGTAAAAGTATACACATAAACTCAAAATAGCGAAAATGTCCAACTAAGATAAATAAACGAAATAAAATAATTAAGGGCACGTTATATTAAACCCATTATTGATCGGAAACGACACTCCTTGAAATTGATACATCATAGTCTATATGTTCATTTATATTTTATCAAACAATTCAAACTACATTAAACACTGGAATTTCAAGAGTGAAGTAATTTAATGTTCATTGGATAAAACTTAGGTACAGTTCCTTAAATCATGTACATTAAGTTCCTAGTTGAATTCAAATACATTGAATTTAAATATTCTTGAAAAAGATAACATTGTTTGTGTTTCATTGGTTAATACAACCATGTGTTTGAATTCAATTGGAGAACCTAATGTATCTAACCTAAGGTACTGTACCTAAATTTTACCCATGTTCATTTTATCACTGACTAAGTGACTATGACAGTATGACCCATGACAAGGAACCTTGAATCTTCTCTCGTTGTAGAAAACTGAAGCACGTTTTTCTACATTAGAAGCTAGCAATGAACAAAATCAAGAAATTAAGAAAGATTACCTATAAGAAGAATCCATTGGGTGCTTTGATTATATAACATGGTTCTTGCTGATATAATACACCTGATTCTTATTGAATTTATCCTCTCTCTCTCTCTCTCTCTCTCTCTCTCTCTCTCTCTCTCTCTCTCTCTCTCTCTCTCTATATATATATATATATATAATTATTATGAAATATATGGGCAAATTTTAGGTATAGTTTCTTAGGTGCAATATAATTGATTCTCTAATTAAATTCAAACATATGATTGTACTAATCAATGAAGCACAAACCGTAT
>OU015769.1:18012246-18058187 GCA_907173295.1 Fagus sylvatica | reverse complement strand
AGATTATCTAATTCCTTCTGGTTGGAAGGTCCTACCTGTATTTAGTGCAGTTCATTTAGACCCAACGCTCCATGCAAATGCTTTCCAATTCCATCCTTGGAGATGGGAGGTAATTACATCAATCTCAAATCCGGTAGGAATTTCCTAACATGGGGCTATAATATTATACATCTAACTTCATGCACTTACCTTTTGCTGATTTTTGAGTAAAAAGGACATTTATTTAATAAATCACCCGGGGTAACCCAGTCGTGACTTAGTGATTAAGGTCTTAATTAGCATGTGGTAGGTCCTGAGTTCGAACACTCGGGATGATGGGATGACGTTAATTTGGCTAATGGATTGTTAGTTCCCGTTACCCGAAATCATTGGATTCTTGGATGGGACTGAGATCAGGTTATGAGTCGACCTACTTGATGGAGCACACTCGGGATGATGGCTTGACGATAGTTTGGTTGATGGATTGTTGCTTTCTCTTGTCTAAAAACATTGGATCCTTGGATGAGAATGAGATTGAGGCCAGGTTATGAGTCAAACTACTTGATGCAATGTCTACATCTTGTTACCGTTTAGGCTCCTCGGTCATTGGTAGCCCCCTTGCCCCTTTTAATCACCCATTAGAAAAGAAAAAAAATGCCCACTTAGTGTGGGTGTCAGGGTGATGAGCATAGTCACTCAAGATCAATCATATATTGTGGGACATCCGATAATTGGAACATATAGAGATTTTCCTCATACTAGGGCCATTTTTTAACTCTTAGGTAATTAAATATTACCTTCCCCCCAAAAGGGTAATTAAGTTTAATTTCAATTTCAAACAATGTGATTTTTTTTTTTCCTTGAAAAATAAAAATAATAATTAATAGCATCTAATCCATGTTGATTTTTACTTACCACTAAATCAACATAGAATCTGAATTAATAGCCTCTATAGTGTATATTGTTGGTTTAGAACAAGATTAATTGAGGACATAATTCTGTCTATATATAAAATTTCAGAGCCAAGATCAGATGTGCAAGAAATTTAGTGCCTTTGGCGGCGGGTCTAGATATTGCCCCGGATCTGAACTTGCTAAAGTTGAGGTTGCATTCTTCCTCCACCACCTTGTATTGAGTTTCAGGTAACTTTAATTAGTTGGAATAATTAGTAGAAAATATTAATCTTTGTAATGAACTCTTTAATATGTACATGTATATTTGTGCTAACTTTTGAGGTTTTACTTGTACATGTAGGTGGAGATCAACCGAGGATGACCTACCCTTGGCATTTCCATATGTAGAATTTCAGAGAGGCTTGGTATTATACGTGGATCATTGTTCCATTTGAGTCTCCAGTCCTTTTTATGCTTTGTTGTTGGTTAAGGTCGTGGGAAGTTTCATGATTGGGTGAAGGCTTAGAGGAGTTCCATCAACATACCAAATTCGTCTTTATCTTCTAGCAAAAAACAAGAAAAAAATCTTCTTGTCTTGTCTTGTCTTTTAGTTTGTTTGTTTTTGTTTTGTTATGTATCTACCCCCCATGGTCTAAAAAATGGACTCTCAATATACTTTGACATGAAACTTTCCATTCTATTATGTCGTCTCTTTATACTAGTACTAGCAGTAATTCTAAAGAGACCTGATTGAACCAATGGCATATATATATATATACTGAGTGGTGTATGCAGCATCAATTCCTCTGTGATATGAATCAAGAGGTCTTCTTTGAGACCTCCGGTTATTGTCTATTATTTCAACATAATTTCAAGAAATTATTCAATACAATAGGAGAATAGTTATGTGATCCTTCCAACTAATAAAAATAAGTTGGTATTTCTTGTTTATTCGTAATTTTAAGGAGCCACATCATCATTGAAACTCACAATGATTTATTTGTATTAGTTAATAGAATTACTTGTAGAGGATTAAATAAATTATCAAGAATTTTACCACATCAATTAGTTCTGGTCCCTTAACTGGTTTCTAGAAGCATATCATATTTTATCTTATTGGAAACAAGAAACAAGACTGAATGGTCAAAAGATTGTAATAACTTTTTTCCTTCCCTTTTGCCAATCATTATTAATATAAGCATCCTTGAGGGACAAATATAATATAGAAAGCGCTAGATAGGCTAGATAGGAATTAAGGGGTTTGATCCAGTACGTAGAATTTGCTTGAATACATATCTTTCTAGGCTGCCTTGACTACAATTGGACTCCTCACATAGTGCTTTGTATCTGACCATACCAAGTTTCCAAAGACATAATCCTTAGCTGCTTTTGCTTTAATTCTCAAGGTAACATTGAAGCTTTTCTCTTCACCAATCTTCTTAAACTTCAAGCTCCTAGGCTCTACAGTAACTGAAATTCCACTTGGTTTTTGGACATCAACTCTATAAGTTCCTGGGGAACCTACATTCTTTAATGTTCGAGTAACCGTGATTGAGTGTGAAAGGTTAGGGACTGTGATTGAAGGGTAGTTGAGGTTGGTGAGACTTATGGGCTTGGGGCATTTGTAAGGGTCATCTGAGAAAATTGAAACTAGTGTTTCATTGTAACCCAGAGCACATAGGAAGTTAAGGTAATCATTGACAGATAAGTCATAAACTAGCCCGGGATCCATAGCAGCGTTTGGTCTAATGTGTCCTGCTCCATAACTAAATGGTGTTGCCTTAAAGTAAGAAGCATTCAGCACTGGTTCCCAGCTGTTATCCTGTGTTGTTGCTTTAAAATACAAGAAATGAAAGATCAAGAAAGATTATTGGACAATTAAACACAAACTAAGCTCAATTAGCATCTTCTTATTATTATGTTTGACATATAAGATCCAATTTTGTATCCTTGTGCTTTATTTGATTTGGATGCTGAGAAGACGAGGAATAGAGAAATTTTGGTGGCTTGAAACTATAAAGACTGTATTAATGGTAGCAGTAACATCCAAAAATTTATTTTCTTTATCCCAATCTGTTAAATCCAAGAATTGTCAGCAGAAGAGAGGATTCCTTGTAAAATGAATTCCAAGCTTATAACCAGAAAAGGCTTTCTAATTAGGGTTATGAGGGGGATATTCTATGCACTTTACTTTACTTTGATTGCTCTTTCTCTAGAAGAATTTGGAAGGATACTCTCTGAGGAAGTGTTTAATTAAGAAAGGCGGGTTGGTAGAAGCCAAGAGTCTTGTAATTTAGTAGCATTATCTGATATCCTTTATAAGGAGAACCAAGGTTCGAATTCCCCTCTCTCAATTGTTGTAACAACTAAATTATCAAAAAAAGAAAAAAAGAAGAAGAGATTGATTGGGCAGGAAAGAAGCTCTAGGCGAAAGGTGAATAGCAGGTTATTTGAAAGGTAGCTTCAAGCTTGGGCACCTGTATGATGGTAACTACCCTCTTTGAATTTGGAAAGCAGGAATTTATAATGGGAGAATTACATCTGAAACTGATATTGTGCAAACTGTTACTCATGATGTTAGATATAGACTTTCTTTGAGTACAAATGTGATGAATTATATCCTAATTAATAGGGTATTATGTAAACATTGTAAAATTCCTTCTTTTCTTTTTTTCTTGATTCTTGTTAGGTGTTACTGTTAGTTGCTTGCTGGCTGGTCTGCAGCTTGCGTTTGTAGTGTTATGATGTATTGTTATCTGGTTTGCTTGTTGAATAAAATTCTCATTCACAAAAAGAAAAATGCAAGCACTAGAGTCTTACCTGTTGTCATGATTGCTGACTTAATTGCTGCAGGACTCCAAGTAGGATAAAGGCTTTTAAGGAGGCCGACAACGCCAGAAACATGAGGACATGACATTGAAGTCCCTGATAACGAGTTGAATTGAACTCGGCGCTTGTCAAATATTTGATTTGTTGGACCTTGTGCTTCACTATAAGCGGCTACGACACTAACTCCTGGTGCAGTGATATCGGGCTGAACATAAAACAGTTATTATTGAGAATCAACACAAGAAGTGCCCCAAGAATTTAACAGAAGACCATAACATTGGTGTAAAAAAACCTTAAGTATCTCAGGCGTTATCAAGCTTGGCCCCTTTGATGAAAAGGCTGCCATGAAGGGAGCTGGCTTTGTGCCCAATAGTGTTTTTGTATGCGTAATGTAAGCTTTTGGAGACCTGTAAATTTCTCAAAAATGTACCAAAGAAGAAAGACAAATGGGCCTTCCACTCAAAAGAACTCAATAGTGGAGGATTGCCCATGACTTATAAAGTGCACAACACAGGGGCACCCCGGCGATGTGGGACACGACAACAACCAATGCTATTGAAAATTTGAAAATGATAACAAGGACAGATGTGTCTCTCATCAATTCAACATACTGCAAATTTTATCAGTTTAGAAGCTGTTCATTCTTTAGATATGTTACATGTTAAGTGGTTGGACATATTGTTGAACCCTGGCGCATTGTCTAGGAGATGAATTTGCATAGAATATGAGGTTCCGTGCAGCTACTCTATAACTGAAGATGGTATTTTTAATAGTGTAACATCTTACTTGGTTTGGTTGGTGTAAGCAAAGATGGCAACACCATCAGTAAAATTGATGTGCGAAGCAGGGAGGACATGTGCATCAGCAATAATTTCATTTCCATTAATGTCATTGTTGGCAAGAATCATCCCCAGAGCGCCAGCCAATTGAGCTTGCTCACCCTTGTCCACTCTTGCATTTTCACCTCGAAGACAGACCAAGATCTTTCCCTTCACCTTTATGGGATCAAGTGTTCCATTCTTACAAAGCAGACTGCGTTACCAAGGATTTTGATTATGCACATTGCTATATACAAATTACATGGTTGTGTCCAAGAAATTAAAAGCTAATCGAGAATAGACAGATGTTAAATTTTACTTTACTTACGCCTCCCCAACAGATACATTAGCTGCTTTGGCATCTGCAGCACTAATAAGTGGGTAGAACTTGTTGCTTGGCAAGGCAGTAGGTGATAAGCTTTCTCCCTGTAGATCAAAGCTAATAAATTCAATTATACATAAGATAGGAAAAATCACCAAAGGGTGATATTACATAGACGGAAAATGATACATTTGAAATGGATTTATTTCATAGTTCAAATTAAATGTTACAAATCTAAATATGTATCTAGTATCATGTCATTTTATTTTAAATGACATGATAATCTATATATTGTTCGATCTAGAAAATAAAATCTTACTGTGAAGCCTTGTTATAGCAAAAGAAATCTTAGATGATTTGTTTGCAAAGAGTCACATAGGAAGAGGATTAAAATTCTAATCTTTTTAGCAATCACTCACAAGTCACAACACTAGTTTAGCAATTGGACTCAAAACTAACCTTAAAGTGCATCTTGTTGCCAAGAACCACATAACTGAGGAACTCCCTGTCCATGGTACTGGCTCCCACTGTTATCTCCCAGGGCGCAAAGTTAGAGACAGTAGCAGGCTTAGGACCAGAATTGCCAGCTGAGCAAATCACCACAATACCATGCTTAACAGCATGAAATGAGCCAATGGCAATGCTGTCATTAAAGAAAGAAGTAGGCTCCCCTCCCAGTGATACAGAAAGCACATCAACGCCATCATGGATGGCCATATCAAAGGCTGCTACTATATCTGCATCAAAGCATTCATTTCCATCCACGGGTGGCCAACACACCTTGTAAGTTGCCACCCGAGCTTTTGGTGATCCACCTTTTGCTGTTCCTTTGCCAAAGCCAAACACACTAGCCCTTGATACAAAATTACCACCGGCTGTTGATAATGTGTGAGTCCCGTGGCCATCATTATCGCGTGGTGTGTTGAAGGAGGAGTTTAGTGGACCAACAACTGATGAATACCCTTTGTTGAAGTACCTTGCTCCAATTAGCTTTCTTTGTTTTACCAATTTGATACAAAGAGTTACCAATGAGTTAGAGAAAAACTATATAAATAAAGAAACTTTGATTTAAAAAAAAAAAAAAAAACTTTTACCTTTGAGTATTTTTTTCTTTCTTTTATTTGTATTGAAAGAAATATGGCAAAATGAGGTTAGAAAGTATGTTAAAGTTTTTAATTTTTTTATATGAAAAAAATAAGAGTCATTCCAAGTTGACCTGACATGTTTTCTTGAATTGATGATAGAAATACATACGTACACACTATATTAATTTTGTATAATTGGGAGATCGAACCCACGCCCTTTAGGGGTGAGGATCAAGGGAAGGGAGCTACACCATTAGGTCAAATGCTTAGTGTTAACCTAACATGTTAAAAACTAGATAAGGGTCATACGAATAGTAACCCGTTTTAGTCCAATAATTTTTTTATCCGAATTTGATATCCATTTGGCAAGTCTAGGTAAAAGTAAAGATTAAGACAAGGCTAAGGGACTTATTTTACGAGTAAATTTTTGTGATATTACATGTATTTATTTAATAATATAAATTGAAAGATTCTAACTTTTTGTTAACTTTCTCTAATGTTGTTACATAAACTTTTGATAATTCACGTTTTTTCATGACATTATTTTAATTTATGTTTCTTAGTTTCGTTTTTAAAGTTACAAATAATACTAAACTATATTAGTTTAAATTAATTATAAATCATCGTCTTTTTTGGGATAAAGTAACCAAATTCTGATTAAATTAAATTCTATTTTGATAAATTATTTTATACAAATTCTCTATTTTGAATTTTTATTTATTATTTGTCATTAATTAAATATTTATCATATACAAATATTTTTTGTCAAAATTTCACGTGCATTGCATAGATTGGCAACTAGTAATATTATAAAATTATTATTATTTATTATTTTTTTTTACTTTTTTTCTACTTTAACTTTTTCAAGCATATTCTACCGTTATTTATGATATATATATATATATATATATAATATATATATATATATATATATATATATATTAATATATATTAAATTTTTTTATTGTTACGTGTTAAACTATGTTAATTCAAACTAATTAGAATTCATTGGATAAAGCTCCCAAACCCTAAATAAATGTTGATAGGTTTGATCTTCCCTAAAACTATTCCAATTAAATTAGTTATTTTCTTTCTTACAAATTGTTTTATTTTAATTTTGATTACACTCTAATTTTGTGTCGTGTGTCATTTCAATTAGATTATCAGACGCTATAATTTTGTGGTAAGTATTATTGCAATTTAAAACTCCTCTAGCCAATTTAAAATTATGGATAAATTGCATTTTCCCTAAATGGTTTAAAACGAGATTTCTCACCCTATTTAGGCTACTTTGGATGACATAAACTACGCTTTCTGGTCCCCATCTATGTGCAACTTTCTCAATAGCTGCTTGCTCCACACACTTGACTTCAATGTTGTCCTACGTATTCTTAACTCCTTAAAAGGGAAACTTTTTTAATGGTTCTGGCTTCTCCTTGCAGTTGCCTCTTCTACTTAAAATCCTATTCCAATGCAGATTAGTAGGAGAAACTACTGATCATCGTTCCAGTTCCACTATTGGGTACTACTTCCCACTTAACATGTCTCCTATCTTTTGACGTAGTAAGAAACAAACTATCATTACTCACTCTAACATTGAGGCCGAATATCAAACTCTTGTTGACACCACCTCGAAGCTCATTTGGTTACGATGGTTATTACATGAATGAGTGTCTATTTTGATCATTTGCTACTCCTATATACCATGGAAACATGAACACTATTTAGATTGCCCATAACAATGTCTTATATTTGTCATCTTTTTAGTCATTATCTTCTTTAGGGTTTCTTATAGCTTCACTTTGTTTCATCTTATGATCAAGTCACAAATATTTTTATAGTCAAATTCCTAAAGGTGTTTTTGCAATCTTGTATCAAAACTCAAGTTGGTCTCAAGCAAGCCACCTCTTAAGTTTGAGGTGGACTATTATTAGAATATGAAGCCCAAACCCATTATTTGGCCTATTGGCCTATTGTACTTTACCTCCCTACTATTGTATTATACTATTGTAATACTTTACAATTCACCTTGAGTTTGAGATGGGCTATTGGGGAATCAAGTCCAAAACCCTTATTGGGCCTATTGTAGTATTGTACTTTCTATTATACTGTACCTCTATATTATTGTACTATATTATTGGGTACTATATTGTTGTATTACAATACAATTCATATTGAGTTTGGGGTGGGCTATTGGAACATTAGGCCCAAACCCATTATTGGGCATTTATATTGAGTTTGAGGTGGGCAATTGGAACATTATGCCTAAAACCCATTATTGGGCCTATTGTAATATTGTATTATCCTTTGTACTTTACCTTTGTTATATTGTCTTATATTGCTTTACTACTATCTTGTTAGGTTAGCTACCTCCCCTTTCGAAAAATTATTTTGTATAAATTGTAGGTTTTGACAAAGACGATTCAAAAAACTGTATTGGTTTTTTTTTTTTTTTTTTTTTTTTTTTTTTTTTTTTTTTTAATGGGGACCATTTTTGTTGGAGGAGGAGAGCTAAAAAAATTTCGTGTTCAATATTTTATTTACGAGTAGACAAAATAAACAATTTTTTTTTTTTTTTAAAGTATCTAAATAACTTTTGTTTTTTGCATTTTTATAAGGGTGTTCATGAACACCATCTATAGTGTGGCGCCACCATTGGAAAAGACTCCCAAGTTATAGGAATAAGCATAACACAATTTAGCATTGAGCGGATGAAACCATGTTGTTAAAGTCATATAAATCACTTAAAATCTATTTAGATATCATTTTTAAGGCATTTTGAATAGAGCAATTTTAACGATAGAATAATAATAAATTAAATTACTTTTTTTACTCTTAATGTTTGGGATTGTTTTCATATTAGTCCCTTAATTTTGAGATTTTTCATTTTGATTTTGTTTACAAAATGATCCTACCATTCATGTCCATAATTAATCTAACCGATGAAAGAGAGGGAGACAAAAAAATAAAATAAATAAATAAATACGTTTTGTTGGCACTTAACAGCCAAATCAATAATAAAGATGAATGAAATAACTATTTTGAAAAAGAAATTAAATTTGATGGAACAAAAACAAATTATCAAACGTAAGTGACCAAAATGAAAATAATTTTAAACTTTAATTAAGGGCCAGTAGTGTAATTTAGTTCTAATAATTTTATAGTTTGATAAAAATAAAGTTTTCTAATGCATAATTTGGGAAGTCTCAATGAACCTTGATTAAACTTTGGCTACATTAATTAGCATTTTTTTTTTTTTTTTTATCAAATAGAAGAATAAAACGTTTACTTTAATCCGTGCTTGAGAGGATTTTTTTATTTTTATTTTTTGATAACATGCTTGAGAGGATTAATAGAGAAAAAAGAAAAGAAACTCAAAAAGTAGGTACCTGTTGCAATGAAATCCAAAATCAGTGTCATTTTGGCAGATTCCTTTCCACTTTGATGGAATCGGTCCCAACTTGTCATCATTAAAGCTCTTGGATTCGGGCCAGACCCCTAGCATGCATATAATCCCATTAAACAAAAAGTGAGGCAAAAGAAAGTCCAACACTTCAGGCTTCAGCAACAGACAATGAAATTTAAGGATATTCTCATTTCAATTTTATCCTGATTGTCTAGCGTGCATCATGATTCTGTTCATTTGTTGTGACCAGCAGGCTTAACTGTCAAACTTTACCGACCATTTCCGATGTCAGAGGTTATGAGAATACATAGATAGATAGCAACTTCCATTAAAATTAGGTATTTTAAGAATCAAAGACACCCACATTAAAACCGTTAATCAATCAAAGACACCCACATCGGCATTTATTTTTATCTTGATAAAACCGTTAATCATGATAATATTTTTGATCTACCACTTAATGATAAGGATTAAAATGATATAAGAATGAATGGTTAAGGATTAAAGAGACACATTTGAAACGTTAATGACTATTTTAACACAAGAATTATAGATTGGAGACCAAAATAATAATTAAACGAGAAATAAAAAATAAAAATATTTTATCTATGTTCAGCGACAGATTGCAAAGTCAAATAACGGAAACAGTCTTTCTGGATTCTTTAACCTAGAAATTTCCAATGGTGGTCCAATGGCTAAATAGTAAAGTAAACTCAACTGGCCTAGTCTGTCTAGCAGATGCTAAATTTTTTTTTTTTTTCTTAATGAGTATTTTCATGCATGAACATGGACCAGTTGTTTCTTTTGCTAAACTCAAGGATTAGTCAATAAAATTTCCTCACCCATGGTTAGAAAAATCAAAAATCAAATATAATATGTATACTTTCATTGTATATCAGTTTCTCATAATTAATGCCATGGTGACAGGAGTCTCATTCAACGCTCCAAATTCAAATTATATATTTGTCTATTAGCATACATTAAAGTTGATCTATTTAGTGATGATGTGGACTTGAAAGTGAACTAAAATTATGATTCGTTTAAAATTAATTCAAATGAAAATTCAAAGATGAAACAAGAATGAAAAAAAAGATTAAAATATTATTTCAGATTCTAAAATTTGCGTAAATATTATTTTTTTGTCTTAAACTTTTAAAAGTTTGTTTTTCATCCTCAACCTATTGAAATGTTATATTTTTTGTCCTTAAACTTTATTTATTTATTTATTTATTTTTATCTAAACTATTGATTTATTTTTTTCTTTTTTGTTTGTGTCCCTAAACTATTAAAAAAAAACTCTTAAAAAAGTTTAAAATGAATTTTTTAGAAGTTAAAGAATGAAAAACGAAATTCATATAAATTTTAAGGACTAAAATAATATTTAAAAAAAAAATAAAAAATTAAAATACTCACCCGTATCAAGGTTTCCTATGATTGTATGTTCTCCATATCTTGCCTTCTTCCAAATTGAGCCGGAAGGAATGACCCCATCATGGTCGAGTCCCATCATGAAGTCCCATGACCGAGTTGTGTGTAATTTTCTTCCCTTGTTTAGAAAAATGGAAATCACCTTTGGATGCTCTACGTTTTGATAAATATTTTATACAAGTTATGACCAATCAAAATAGAAGGTACATAGAAAATACAGAGTAGCAAGGACAAAGATTTCTTACTAGCTATCTCCACTGCTACTTCATCATCCAAGGTTGCAGCAAAGCCATTGATGTGCCTTGTGTATGAGTAAAATATGGATTCCTTTGCGACATCATGACTGCATAATAAAAATCTCAAGATTTTATATTAGATTTGGTAGCAAAAGAAATTAATGATGTTCAATTCACTTCTAATGAATTCATGTATGTACCTTCCCAAGAATGATCCAAGAAAGTCATAGTGAGATTTGGTTATTCGATAAATGTTGAGTGAGGAGAGTTCTGGGCCATGTGAATGCGATCCCAAGTACACCACATATGACTACAACCACAAAAAGGAATTGATTAGACACAAATAATGAAATCTGAAACAGTACTTCAGCAAAAATAAAAAAAGGGAAATAATTTATCAACAGCACAACTAAATAGATAAGGTACTTTTTTTGTTTTGTTTTAATATTCACAGAAGATGGTTTAGTGCTTACCTTTTCGGTAGCAAAGGTGGGTCTCAGCACTATAAAGAACAGAAGAAATGATAGGAGGAAAAGGTCAGGACTTGATAGTCTCATTGGCTACTTGTTTTGGGAAAACTCTGCCTGAGATTGATCCTGGTATACTGCGCCTTCAACGGAATAGAAAGTTATCACTTTTTTTATAGTGAGCAAAAAGGGTACACCGTATTTTATTTATTTAATACATCATATTTAATACATGTCATCGAAAAGAAAATGATATTCTCAATGTGAAATGAATCAATTTATTAGCTCATATTAAATATTACAAAGTTAGTGGTTTATTGAATGTCACATTATATATAATATATGTTGTCAAATTCAATAAATAAAAGAGTAAATTATACTTTTCCTCCTTTATCTATCAAGTCTATTTCAATCTCCCTCATTATTTATCAAATCAAGCAATTTTCCTTTTCATATATTGAAAATGTGCAAATTATCCTAACAATCTACTTTTTTGTTATCCATGTTAACCTCAGTGGAAAATTGATTAAATTACCCTTTTGTTCTTATTAAAATGTCTATTATGTCATTCATAACACAAATTTTAAAAATTAAAATCACTACTTCCAGGTACTAAAAACTTAAACAAAAATTCAATTGAAGAACAACACACAGATCTAATTTCTAAATCCATTTAGCAAGAAAAAAAATTCCAATAACAATACATACAACTCATATTACTCTTTTCGACTAAAAAATCAACCAAACTTCTTACTACAAAATTATAGATTAAAGAAAAGAAAAAAGCCCCTCTTGCATCAGACATTTTGGCATTGGTAGTAGGCGGTGGGGTGGGCTAAGGGTGTCATCATTTGTTGGCCATTGGACGATAGGTATCGCCCTCCAGAGTATTCCCCTTGCAGCTTCCTCCCCACATAAGGTTAGAGTGGATTTTGGAAAGAAATACCAAAAAAATCCAAGTGTTTTGGACATAAAGCCCATGTCATTGTGATTGTGGATGAACCTAAACATCAACGGTTGCTCTCTTGAAAAACGCTGCTGGAAACTGGACAATTATTTGGTAGATTTCGTGGGGGTTTCTGCACAAATATGTTGGTAGCTTTGTTGTGTCAGGGTGTAATTAAGGTTGAGTTGCTTTTGTTTTCTTTTGGTTGTGGGTTAGTATTGGGCTCACTTCGGTTTTGATGGATGAGTGCTTCAACTCTGGGTCAGACACCTTTTCACTACTTTAAGTGGACTCCCAGACTTGGGAATCTGGGCTGGACTGGAAAAAACTCTTTCTCATACTTTCTGAAAAAGTTAGAGAATTCCTACTAGAAATTCATTACATATATTATTTGTGACTTTAGAGCTTATAAGCGTCCATTAAAATTATTATTATTATTATTATTTTGAAGAAATATGTCATATATAGTTAATATTCACAATCATTCCATTTCATTTACCTCAAGAATACTAATTAACACTAATTATAGGGTTGGTATTTTTACAGGGAGTGCAAAATTTCAACTTAATCATCTAACAGTAAGAGATTGATCTGCCTGGTTTCCTGGATGGGATACTTGTCAAGACTTATGTTGACTCTTCGTCTCTTCCCAGTTGGCATCAGGGGAGTCATGTAGGTCCAGCTATGAATTAGTCAAACAATCACTCAAAACATGTTTTTGCTAGGACTCTTCTTTTTTTATTTTTATTATTATTATTTTTTTAAAAGAATTTCCTATGTGAAGTTGCTTGGAATCACTAAAGTGAGTGGCGGAGGGAGGAGACGCTGACCCTTCAACGTTCTTCCTCCTATCATTATTTAATTTGGCCCCTTAAATTTTTATAATCTTTTATATTGTATTATCCTTTCTAATTTTGGGTTTATTATTTTATTTTTTATGCATCATATCTTTCAAAACTATTAAGTATATATTTAATTGTTATTTGGGATTAGAGAATAAATTTAATCAGTAGCCAGTGTAATACCCCAGTTTTACACACAGCAATAAGAGTATGCCACGTCAGTTTTTTAAACTTTGTTTTACACTTCAAAATCAGCTCACCCACACATAATTATTTCTCTTAAAAACAATGAAAACAAAAAATTAACACGTCCTAGAAAACTGAATCCAGAGAGAAAGAGAGGAGCCAAGGGAGAGAGAGAACCCGACGTGGATCCGCCGCAACAAAACCACCACCACCAAAACAACCACCAAGATTTTTTTCCAACTCTACCTTCTCTTTCCTCTCCACTTCTCTTCACTTCTGCTTCTCATCAACTGTGGAGCACGCAAGAGCACCACCATCAACTTTAACCAAGTCTTTGTTGCAAACAGCAATTCCAAATCCAATTTTTATATTAAACTAGTTTCAATCAAAACAACAATCTAAGAAAAAAAAGAAGATGATGATGTTTAAAACTTTAAACAGGTTCTTGATAGGGACTAGATCGAGGAGAGAGAAAACCAGATTGGGAGGAGTGAGAAAACACGTGGTGTCATGGTGGTGGTTCGGTGGTGGTTGTTTGGTGGCAGTGGTTGTTTTGGTGGTGGTGGTTTGGTTGCGACGGATCCACTGTCGGGCTCTCTCTCTCTTCCTTTGCTCCTTTCTATCTCTAGATTCGGATTTCTACGGTGTTATTTTTTTGGTTTTTATTGTTTTTAAGAGAAATAATTGTGTGTGGGTTAGCTGATTTTGAAATGTGAAACAAAGTTTAAAAAACTGACGTGACATGCTCTTAATAGTGGGTGTAAAACCGGGGTATTACACCGGATTTTTATTGAATTTATTTTCTTAGGATTATGGAATGCAAGTTTAAATTCATATTGCTTGAATTTATGTGACTTATAATTATGAACTCAGAACTATTTAATAACAATATTATTATATAAAAAAAAAAAAACAATATTATTCTCACAAACAGAATATTGACAAATCTTTCACAAGCTTTATTTTTAATATTTAATTTTAAAAATAAAAATAAAAACATCATGAAATATGAAACAGTGGTCTGCTAAAATTTCGTGTATTAAATATTTGTGTCAATTATATTACATGTATTTTCATGTGAGCTAATGGCCAATTGCTATGTAGTGAGTTATACGCTTTTAAACAGTGTCCGATAATTTTACAATTTGTGTATATGAAGATTCAAATAAGTTTGTGACTTTATCCCATAGGCGCTGAATTGTCAAGACAGGCTACTAAATAAGTTATTAACTCTAAATTTTCAAATAAATATATGAATAAAGTTTACCACCAATTTGGTTTGGAGGAATTCTCCTTCAACCCACTACGTATCAATTAAATAGACTGTCCATATGCATTATTTAAAAAAGTCACATGAGTCATTAAAAATATCATGTGACTAAAAATACAAGTTAATGGTTTATTTAAATACCATGTAGTGAGTCCGGGTTGAAGGTAAACTATATTAGTTTGGCCTGTTTTGAAATTATTCTAACTTCACCAATCACAAGAATGGTGGAGGTGCTTGCTCCTTAGCCTGAGCATAAAGTGCTTAGCCCATTAGGTGAATGCCTCTAAATTAGCCTAGAAATTGCTATGTATTATTGAGTTACCCTTTGGTTTTAGTCCCTAGGTGAGTCCAAAAGATCGTTCTTTCAAAAGATTCCATGCTTACAAAAATAAAGAAAATGGTGGAGGTGCCATTAGATAGGCCATCTGGCTATGTTTTTGCCAAGAGTTTGATGATCTGTTGGATTGCTTCTTAGGTATATTTCTCAATGGTCACTATTTCGAATCTTATCAGTGTCACTTACTCAAGACAAAACCTTGTGACTATTGCGGTACAGATGGCTATTTAGATGCTATGTGTTCCTCTACGATTACAAACTGATTCGGACACCTAAAATCATAAAATAAAAAAAAATAAAAATGTTTAATATTTTAATCATAAAGCTAGACTTAAGACTTTCAAATTCAAAGTCAATGGCCTTTTCAATTGAAGTCATGATCAAGTAAACAACTTGTCTGGAATTATTTGAACTGGTCTAATTTTGCGTCTGTGTTCAGCTAATCAAGTTTACTTTGAATGACGTCAATGGTTACACAAATGGCCAGAATATACACACGGATTCTTGTTTGTAAAATATGTAAGACACATTCAACTAACAAAATCTCTCACAAATTATAGTGGCGGCTAAATTGTCCTTTTTGTCAAATGGGAACAAACTAAAAATAGATTTGAAGATCTCTGGGAGGAAAGATACATAACACCATCGATTTAAATTGAAACCAAACTCTTATTTTAAACTAGAATACATCTCCATTGCCTCAAAGCACTAAGAATTTTTTTTTTTTTTTTTGGGTAATCAGTAGAAAATATATTTTATCTATATGGAAATTTATCCATTAGAGGAATTCATCATGATGTCTCCCTCTCTCTTGAAAAAATTACATGATGGAGCAAGATATTTGGTCTTGGTAATGGGAGGGTACTTCATAGCTTGCGTAGGGATGCACACCAAATCCATGAGGCCAAACCATGTGCTGTATCTTCACCTCATCTTTCTTCTCATCTTTCTTCTCATCTTTCTTTTCTTCCGCAACGCTTACTATAGATGCATGCCCCACGTTCTTCCTTAGCAACATCGTCAGTTTAACGGTATCAATATTTTCGCCTTTTACCTCTAATTCGTCCTTGTCCTTCCCTTTTATAGATACTGATTCCACCCCTGCACATGTCACATCCATCAACAAGTGGAAAAGAATTTCAAGTAGTACAACTATATATAATTAAGAGGTTAAAAATTAAGTTTTTTAATTAATACAACGTGGTTTTGTTACCTGAAACGCCAACTGCAATCTTCATGGCTTTGGCTCGGACTTTTTGGCTTTCCATAATACGAAAAAAACAGTTCTTCTCCTCCATGGTCACCTTGATAACCACCGTTTGCTGAAGAAAGAATACAATTATATCATATAAAATGAAGCAACTAATTTATATTTATTTTATATTTTAATAGAAAGTTGTTCATTCGAAGTTGCATACCTTCATGGTCTTGGTTGTTAGAACTTAGAAATGCTTATGATGATGGACCAAAAGCCTCTTTCACCTTATGCAAGAGAATGGTAATTGAAGGTGGAGGAGAGAGTATTATTGTTGTGTTTTGCAAGTCTTCAAGTCCGGGAGAGAGATATTTATAGGCCTGTTTGAGTCAACAGTTTGCTCAGGTCTTTTGGAAGTCTCCATTATTCTCCAAGTGCGTATCTTATTTAGATCGTAAATGACGTGTTATCATAAGGCCTATACGAAAATGTTAAAATTATGACCAATTAAAAATTTTAATATAAAAGGTTTGTAAGTTGACCCGATAATAAATGTGACAACATAATAAATATATTTGTAAATTAATTTTTTTTTATTTAAAAAATTGACACATCAATTTAGAAGTTTATATAATAAATTTATAGTATCAATACTATAGTTGTGAATTCCATTCCAATCCGGTTAGAACTTGATCTTGAGAAGTTTGAAAGAATGGAGTGGTTTATTGCAAGATTTTTCTTTTGTCATAATTTACTTTCGTTCTACCTTCAGAACTACTGCAAATACAAACTAAGAAATAGCAGCCCCCATATATATATATATATATATATATATATATATATATATATAATGTCTTTATAATAGCCTTTTGTTACAGAATACACATGAACATGTTTAAAGACAATATCTATTAAGGCAATCAAAGCTTTGGAGGCCAAAGGAGCAAAGTGGTCAATTCCATACTTGTACTGAATAGAATTTCAGGAAGACATGAAGGTGGAGATTCTTTCTAGGAAATAGTCTAAAGCTGTGAACGATAGTCATGAAATGGCCTTGCAACACAAAGAAAGGAACCTCGTAATGATAATGGCAGTTCGCGCCAAATATCCTCTGAAGCTCAAGTCAGTAAGCTCCTCGTTCTAATGTATATCTCACTCTCAATTAATTGTACACACACACGCACATACCTCTCTTCTGGCTCTTCCACTTCTATTTATAGGGATCTTGGAATTGTCTCCTCACGTGCCAAGATCTAACTGTTGGGAACATTCTTGGACCAATCAATGATGTGATGTTTACTTCTTTTCGGCCAACGGATTCTTGCTAAAGAATTAATGGTGACGGCTAGACTGTCACGAGGTGATCGTCTCAAGGTTGCGCTTTTTTGGCAAGGCAATTAATATCTCAACCACCTCATTTAATGTTGTCCTCGGACATCTGAACGGTTAAATCCGGGTACGTCAATCCCATCCATATCATAATATGGGCAGATCCTGCTCTCTAATCACACTTGGGGTTCACTAGTTACCACGATTCTCGTCATGGGAAGGTATGACACGCATCCTCTGCCATTGTCATTTTTTCCACAATGAGTCTTTTCTCTCCCTTACTTATGACTCAATTTTATACATAACTGATCCTAACTGGTGGGGTCTTTGCTTAAGGGTTCATTTTCTTCTTCTCTCTTGTTGTATTCCTCATCTGTCTTTGCTTCTTTTGTTCCCCTCCGAATCGGAATCTTCATTAGCTGGCGAAATACGTTAACACACCTGAAGCAATGGCTGCATTTCGTGCCACTATAGTATTCCAACATCCCGGTTCATATCTAAAGATTCAGGTTTTCCCATCCCCACAATAGCATTATCAGAACGGCTTCTCGGACGGGCGGGGTTGCACTAGTCGATCGTTTATGGGAAGACCGTTATGACACATGGATTCCGCTCTTGGAAGTTTGTTTTTTGCAGTAGGACTTTTACACTTGAGTCACAGTCTTTTTCTCTCCCCACTTACTGAGACGTGACCATTGGACGTGACGTCTACATTTTGAGGCATGCATTAACTGCTCTTTATACACCTCTGAAAGCAGTTCTATAAATATTTGGGTCTTTGCTTAGGGTAATCATGGAGGGTTGTGGAACTCCAACCGTCGGTTCTGTCTATCACTGTTTTCATGATCCCTTTTTCAGTTCATTTCTTTCTTTGTATTAGTACTTCTATAAATCTTCATGATGGCGAAGAAAAAGAATTATGGTAGGCTGGCGAACATACGTTAACAAACGGTCTTCTAGACATTTTTAGTCCAATGGGAAGCTTTCTTCTATTGGGAAGATTTGTTGATCAAAGTAGCAATGGACTTTTATTTGTATTCCAAAGTGACATCCCGTCGTGATCCTTGGCATTACATTTTGGGGAGCCTAGTTTCCTTGGTCCAAGGTTAGTGGGGCCCGATGGCCCTGTTGTATAGTACGAAACAAGAGGCCTACTCTTGGGACAGAAACCAATGACTACCTCCTTGTCATCGGATCCTGGCATTACGTTCTAGTGCCCGACCTAGATGGGACACCAAGTTAGGTTACGTTCTGGTTTAGGATGAGGAGATTTACTCATGCAATGATGTACTCATTATCTTTTTTTTCTTAGTGCAGATAAAGCCTGGAAACAACCCCGTGATTGGTTGGTCAATTCCTGTCATCTTCGAACGATGTACAATAGTGAGGCGTGCACGGATAATTACGATTAGCTGCGTTCAGCCTTCCTCCTCCTCTATATTTCGAGCGCCAAGACTTTCCCTGCTTGCCGGAAAGTAGAAAATATTAAGGTCACTCAGAGTGTCTTGGAGAATCAGCCAGCACCTCACCACGATATCAAATATATAACGGGGTTTAATCTTAAAGGTATTCTCCCTCCTCGTCCTTCTACAGACGGAACGAAGACGGTTCCTCTGACTGAACACCAACAATGGAAAACAAAAGTTCCTTCCCATGTATCCTCATCCCATTCAGAGCCACAAACTAATTCTGGCGGGGATCGCATGCAGTACCCCTCTGAGTGGGGTCGTTCCTCCTAGCCAGCTTAGGATGATCCTGTTGGGCAACGACCTAAGCCCTAATACGGCTGCACAAGACTCTAGTCTCTCTGAGCTCCCACTTTTGATGTCTTCGGGGAGCCCCTGAGATCTAATGCCGCTCTTCTTCCAATAGGAGATGGTATAGAGCCTCGAGTGGGCAGCTCACTATGCCAAGTTGCAAGTTGCCTCCCCGTTGACATGGAGGAATGGAAGAGATCGTCAAACCAAGAGGTCATAGATAACCTGCATTGAGGTCTGCATTGAGGTGATGGTAGGATATTATAGGCTATTATGCCTTTTGGATCTTCCCGGTGGATCTTCCAACGTTGTTAACCCCAAACGTTGTATTTTCAACCCCAGATTTGTATTTTCAAGGAGTGTGGTGGTGTCAAATTGAAATGGTCACTGTGTGGTGTCAAATTGTATTAGGGCCCAAAAACCCAATCCATTGTATATTTGGGCCTAATTCATTTAAGTTAGGCCCAATTACTTGTGTATTCATTTACTCTTTCCTTATTTCTCATGTAGCCTATATAAATAGCCTATATAAATGCCTATTGCCTAAAAGGACTCTATTGTAAAAATGATGACCAATAATGAGTAAGAAAAGACTAGGAGGATGTAGGCCTTATTGCCCGAACCACAGTAAATCCGATGTCGTTTTCCTCTCGTCCTCCCCAACCACTCCTAAACCCAAACATGTGGTTCCAACCCTAGAAATAAATTGGATGAGCTATTTTGACCTCTTACAATTGGCACCACCTATGGGAACCGCATTTCCTGGAGTCTTTGGCATAAACGAGGCCTATTTTTGAGAATCCAAGCTCCGCCGAGCATGATAACTCTCGAGCCTCGGAACTCGAGCTTCCAAGCATCACATCAAGAAACCACTTCCACCAATTGATAGATTGTCACTTGATCTACAAAACCCTGTAAAATCATCGCCATCGGAAATGGCACACGCCCCCCCGCACCGGCAAGAGGATCGGCAACTTTGTTCACGTGTGCCACCATGTACATCAAAGTCCAGATCAGCCAAGAATCCATTAAACCAACCGTCAATTGTAGATCGTACCCCTCCCACCGCAAGAGTGATCACCATCAAAGTACGTGTGTAACATATCTCGACTCATGCGAGACGCTTGCGTGGTCAAGACAACTTCCACGCAAATGGAGTCATAACATTGGAGCGATCTCTCCACTGCCGCTGGAATCGTCCCCGTCTAAGCCACCAAGCACCGACAATGCTTCGGTGGCCTCTCCACGTGCGAGCATGTGCCAGCACAAGCTCGACACACGCGGCCATTCTCCTGGCACACACCCGTGCCACGTTTCACCCCGTTTTGCCGCCATGTCAACCCTCAGTCCTACCAACGACCACATCATCACGCCACTTCATCTTGTCACGTCATTGCACCACGTCAATAAGGTGACATCATTAATGACATCATCATCATGACATTAGCCCTAGTAGCCAACACCCCTGAACCAAACCAACTGGTTTTGAGTTTTGGTCCAGTCTGAACTAGAGCTCCTGAATCGTGAATCGAACTGCAATTCGACCAAAACCGAACTGCGATAAAAAAAAAAAAAAAAAAGGTAGAAAATTTAGGGAGACGGAATGGGCTCTTCTACGGTCCAAATTTATCCTCAAGGCCTTTATGGCCTCGCCTCGAAGCTAAGTTTACTTAACTTTACTCATTTTTTATGCAATTTCCTTAATTTGTGATTTGTTATGACGTTTCATGAATGTCATTCTAAAGCATATCTACACAAGGCTTAGTCCAAGCAGAGAACGTAGTCTTAATATTAATAGGGTTGAAATATAAGTATCGTGGAATTTAAATCTTGCTAAGGCTTTGAAAATTAAAATGAAATTATTTTATTCTTGTTGCAGTGGTAAGTGGTTACTGCTCAAGTTAACCACCCAATATCTTTATAGAAAACAATCATTATTACGACATGATAGATGATGTGGATACGTGGGATTTTTATAACGCCTAGTTATATTTGCTCAAATACGTTACAATACATGCTCAATACACATGAACGTGCCATTTGTGCAAACTCCCCATGCAAATATTTTTGCAAATAGCTATTTTTATGTGTGTTTGCATTAACATGCATTCTATGCAAAGTGTTTATTTAGCAAGTCGAATCTATGAGAACACATGTAGATAATGATAAATTCTACTTCAACTGTTTATGCTCATCCTAGACTTGCCATCATCTTTGGATGCGTGCCTTCCATGGTAGAACAATTAAGTCTAATCTTGTCTACCGAAGTCTCAATACTT
The DNA here is from genome assembly GCA_907173295.1 of Fagus sylvatica. NCBI lineage: Eukaryota > Viridiplantae > Streptophyta > Magnoliopsida > Fagales > Fagaceae > Fagus > Fagus sylvatica. The sequence continues at coordinate 18,036,583 of OU015769.1, read as the reverse complement.
ATAACATATTTGAATATGTAGCTAGAAATTGTTGAGAAGTTGTGTGGTAGCATTAATATGCTCTTGCCATTAATTGCAATAACCTAGAGGTTTTTAATTGACATTACAACTATCAGACTCAACTTACAAAGTACAAACTTAGATCTTCTAAACTTTAAGACACATGTTTTGGTTTGTTTGATTTGTTTTGTCATGATATCTACTACTTCTTTGAGTCCTACTTTGCAGGCTTGATGCATTTTTTGTATGTGGCATAATAGTTTATATATGGAAAGGATATCCTGACTAACATGCCTTCTAGAATACACATATACTTCGAGAAGTCTTGGATTCTCAATTTGTGTTAGTAACACCAGTTATTGATGAGCGGTGTCTATCTAACTGTTTTTTCATTAGTGCTGTCCTAATTCGAAATGCTTCGCAGGCAACACAATTGGACACACTTGAGTTTGAATATCAAGTTTGAAGCACTTAACTTAAGCTTGGCAGTCTATATGATTCTCAAGCATTAGATAAGACAGGCAATACAATAAGATGAAGAATCAAGCCTACATTTGAGAGGGCTTAGGTGCCTAACACCTTCCTAAGCCCGTATCTAACTTTGGATCAAATCTGAATAGTTATTTGCAAATGAGCTGAATGGTTCCTGTACTTAAACTAGGTATGACTCTATTAGGTTAGAGATTAAATTTAAGTATTATTGATTATATAATAAAAATTTACTAAGGAAACCAAATTCACACACATGAACTTCTTTTAAAATAGGTTACCTAATGGTATTAAATACTACCCTTATTCACTCGTTCCGGCGTAGTGTTGACACTCCACTTTATCTTATGCTCTTGTATGTGGATTGGTTACAGTTAAGGAACCCATGGGTTACATGATTCAGTAGGAATATACTTGTCGAAATGAGGGACTTTTCTAAAGAGCAAGGACAAGCGTTAAAGTCTCCTACCTATAGGTACTATTCCTAGGTCGATCCAATTGCATGTGTATGTTGTTTTCCTTTTCTTTTGTAAATAAATAAATTAAAATTTGTTTTTCATATGAACTAAAAAAAAAAAAAAATGTTTTTTTGGTTTTTTTCAATTGTTACTTTCTTTGTAAATAAAATTTCAAAAAAAAAAATCTTCATGGTTAACCCATTCTTGTGGCTCACTTTTTTTTGCTCTTCTTGGCCTCAAGCCCCTATCCACATGTTTAAGGGCTTTGGGCCCTTCTTCCATTGAGCTTAGAGGACACTCTTATTAACAGAAGTTTAAATCCACGAGTGAAATTGCGCCTAGTCAATTTCTTTGGATTTCGTCCATTCATTCTAGTGGCAGTTTGATCATTCCTCTAGGAATTGCCTCTCCTCTAGTTGTATATCATTTCTTTGAACTTTATCTTAAGCACATGGTTAAGTTATCTCATTGAATTTACATGATAACTCTATCTATGAAATGACTTCAAAGACCAACCTCTTTTGTAGAAAAGTCACCAAAGGCCCAACTAAGCGTCCCTAGTTTTGTTTGGTTCCACTCACTCACTTCAAGTCGACTGAAGAAGTCTAAGGCTTCGTTTGGGAGTTTAGAGGGGAATGGAATGGAATGAATAAATTATTTGAATGGAATGGAATGGTTCCACTCACTCACTTCAAGTCGACTGAAGAAGTCTAAGGCTTCGTTTGGGAGTTTAGAGGGGAATGGAATGGAATGAATAAATTATAAGGGAATGGAATGAATAATGGAATGGAATGAATTTAATGAATAATGGAATAGAATAAATGGAATGAAATGAAATAATAATCTTGTTGAGTTTTAAAATGAGATGGATGGAATAATATAAGTAACTTTGTTTGGGGTAATATTAGAAGGAATGAAAATGTCATTTATAACAACATTACTATAATACCCTTTATTTTTATAAAAAAGGATTAATCTATAGAATAATACTATAGAATTACCACACCATATATGACATCGTGATGCACAATAATATTATAGAAATACCATGAGAGTTTTTCATTTTCTGGCCCTGCTAACAGAGAAAGAAACCAATACAACAACAGAGTAAAAATCGCTTAATTATAAACAAGACAAAATCTAAGTAATATAAATTCAATATAATTCAATAAATGGAAATTTGAAATTCATTGTCCACAAAATAAACTTTTAAAAGAAAATTGACATTGTTAAATCCATGCATGGTCATTTAGAAACATAATATTATAGAAATACCATGGAAACTGAGAAAAATAAAATGTCAAATCTATAAGGGTAATTTAGGATTTTACAAAAATACTAAGGACATTTTGGAATGTTTGATGAAAAAATCATTAAACTGAAATCTATTCCCTCCTATTCCTCCCAATTTTGGGGAGAATGAAAATTTGAGATTTGGAGGGAATAGAAAGGAATGAGTGTTCCATTCCATTTCTTTCACTTAAACTCCCAAACAAGGGAATAGTCTTTCCATTCCTTTCCATTCCCTCCTACTTAAACTTCCAAACAGGGGAAAAGAGAGAATATTCTTAAAATATTCTTTTTTTTCCATTCCATTCTATTCCATTCCTTTCCTCCCTTCCAAACGGAATGTAACATTCTATGGCAAGAAGAAATGGCAAAGAATTATGATACTAAGAGCACTGAGATGATGGCTAAACTTATGGCCTAACGAGAAGAATTAATGAAAGTAATAAGAGCTCGTATGGACCGACTAAAAGTAGAAAAGGTTAGGAAGCCACAAGTAGAGAACTTGGATGATGAGGATGAGCCCATTTGGTATAATGATGATCGAAATGACTACAAGAAGAACAAGATGACCAAAACGGTATTTTAACAAAAAAAATAATTAATAGAGATGGAAAGTCCAATCAATATGATTGTGAAGTAATCCTTGACATAGTTTTGTCCCTTAAAAAAAAAAATCAATTTTGGGCGTTGAATATCCCTTTCTTGTGTATAGTGTCCATTAATTTTACGTTTGTGTATACATATGTAAGATCAAATTAGTTTGCGACTTTTATCCCATTGTTATTACACGTTGAATTCTAAAGATAGGCTATTAAATAAGTAGGTAACTCTAAATTTTCTAATTTTTCACCTTAATATATTAGTTTGGCCTATCTTGAAATTTTTTCTAACTTCACCACTCACAAGAATGGTGGACTTGCCAAGAGCCTTGCACCTCAACTGACATTGATTGGTCTCCTCTATAAGAAGAACCAAAGCTTCCAAACATCATTTCTCTAACTATCGAATTATAAAAATAAAAAGTAAATTACTCTGACGCCTCAATATTTGGCGATACTAAACTCGTTACACCCTATTTTCAACAAATGACACTCCGCTCAAAAATTTCCAAAATAATTCATACTCTGCTCCAAAAATGAATCGGAGTGTGAATTATTTTGGGGTGGAGTGTAAATTATTTTATAGCAAAATGTCAATTATTTTGATCATTTTTGGGTAAAGTATTTTTTTTATTTTTTTAAATCGGGTGTGTCGAATGTAATTCCACTATAAACTCGAGGTGTCAAGTGTAATTTTGGGTCTGTGTTTGTGTGGAAGGTTACTTACCACCACGAGAATGGGTACACACATGGCTAAAATATATAAGCGAGCCCATTCTACCTAGACACACAGATTCTTCTTTGTAATTTTTGGGGAACAATATGCTAGACACATTCAAATAACAAATCTCTCACAATTTCTAGTGCGCTAAATTGTCCTTGTTGTCTAATTTTAAGATATTTGGGAGAAGATAAAAATAACAGTCTAAATAACACCAACAATTTATATTGAAACCAAGCTCTGATTTTATACTAGAATACATCTCCATCGATCTCCTTAAGAAGTATTGAATAATATTTTAATTTTTTTGGTAATCAGAAGAAATTTTATTTTATCTATATTGAAATTTATCTATTTGAGGAATTAATCACACAAAATATATATATTATAAATATATATATATATATATATATATATATATATATATATATATATATATATTTAAAATTGATAAAAAATTACATGATGGAGCACGGGAATTGGTCTTGGTAGGGATCCTTGAGCTCATACATTGCGTAGGGAGGCACACAAAACCCATGAGGCCCAACCAAGCACTGTATCTTCTTCTCATCTTTCTTCTCATCTTTCTTGTCTTCTTTAACGCTTACTATATATGCATGCCCCACGTTCTTCCTGAGCAACATTGTAAGTTTAACAGCATCAATCCCTTCGCCTTTTACCTCTAATTCGTCCTTGTCCTTCCCTTTTATAGATACTGATTCCACCCCTGCACATGTCGCATCCATCAACAAATGGAAAAGAATTTTAAGTAGTACAATTATATCTAATTAAGAGGTTCAAAATTAAGTTTGTAATTAATACATCGTTATTTTGTTACCTGAAATTCCAACTGCAATCTTCATGGCTTTGGCTCGGGCTTTATGGACCTTGCATAATACGAAAACAACACTTCTGCCCGTCCATGGTCGCCTTGATAACCACCGTTTGCTGAAGAAACAAAACAATTATTATAATCATAAATGAAGCAACTTTTAATTAGCACAAGTTTTTATTTTATTTTATATTTTAATAGAAAGTTGTTTATTCCAGTTGCATACCTTCATGGTCTTGGTTTGTTAGGAATGCTTATATATGATGATGGACCAAAATCCTCTCACCTTGTTGGAGAGAATGGTAATTAAGGTGGAGGAGAGAGTAATGTTGTTGTTGTTGTTGTTGTTGTTGTTTTGAGGAGAGATAATAGTGTTACTTATAGGCCTCTTTGGAGTACTCTTGTTTCATTGAAAAGTTTGCTCAGGACTTTTGGAGGTCTCCAAGTCCATATCTTATTTAGATCGTAAGGGTAATTCATAAATCTTATTGGAAAGGAAATTATTATCAATTTTAATATAAGATGTTTATAAATTTACGTAATAATAAATGTAATTAATCTCATACTAAACACCAAAATAAAATATAAGGTTTAGTAAATTTATAGTAGACGTATTAACACTCGAATATGTTTTTGGATTCATGTACTCCAAATTATGACCACTTTTCACTTCGATTTCCGTACAACAAATTATGAGTGTACAATTAGTGTAGTACATTAAAAGAGCCATTGTTAATAGAACTGCTCTTAACCTTGATCCTATAAAAGATAGTGTGTCTTATCAAAAATAAATAAAAGATAGTGTGTGTGTGATTATGCATTAATTACATTAAACACTGGGATTTCATTCACATAAACCCATTTTGTAAAAGTATACACATAAACTCAAAATAGCGAAAATGTCCAACTAAGATAAATAAACGAAATAAAATAATTAAGGGCACGTTATATTAAACCCATTATTTATTGGAAACGACACTCCTTGAAATTGATACATCATAGTCTATATGTTCATTTATATTTTATCAAACAATTCAAACTACATTAAACACTGGAATTTCAAGAGTGAAGTAATTTAATGTTCATTGGATAAAACTTAGGTACAGTTCCTTAAATCATGTACATTAAGTTCCTAGTTGAATTCAAATACATTGAATTTAAATATTCTTGAAAAAGATAACATTGTTTGTGTTTCATTGGTTAATACAACCATGTGTTTGAATTCAATTGGAGAACCTAATGTATCTAACCTAAGGTACTGTACCTAAATTTTACCCATGTTCATTTTATCACTGACTAAGTGACTATGACAGTATGACCCATGACAAGGAACCTTGAATCTTCTCTCGTTGTAGAAAACTGAAGCACGTTTTTCTACATTAGAAGCTAGCAATGAACAAAATCAAGAAATTAAGAAAGATTACCTATAAGAAGAATCCATTGGGTGCTTTGATTATATAACATGGTTCTTGCTAATATAATACACTTGATCCGGTTCTTGTTGATATGATACACCTGATTTTTATTGAATTTATCCTCTCTCTCTCTCTCTCTCTCTCTCTCTCTCTCTCTCTCTCTCTCTCTCTCATATAATATATATATATATTATATATATATATATATTAATTATATATATTTTGAAATATGTGGCAAATTTTAGGTATAGTTTCTTAGGTACATATAAGTTTCTCTAATTAAATTCAAACATATGATTGTACTAACCAATGAAACACAAACAGTATTATTTTTTTCAATGACAATTAAATGAATGCAACTATGTGTTTGAATTTAATTGTGATATCTAATATACTGCAGTTATAAAACTACACTTAAATTTTATTCATTTGTTAGTTCTTCATAAGATTGAAATCCAAATGGTCATTTCTTCTATATTTTGAGAAGAGACATTGATATCATTAATTTTTACTTTCCAATAAGAATATTATTCCATTTCAAAATAGATAACTTTTTATTATTTCGTGCAATATATTATTTTTTGTAGAGAGAGAAAAAATAATATATAAATAAAATGGAGAAATAAATAAATAATTTGGTATAGTGAATGTGAATAATAAATTTGCTAAAATATAAAAAGTAGATCTTTTAGTTATAATTTAGCTCAAATTATATAGAGGCCGATTAGAATGCTCTTCGTGGCTTGATCATATAAAGGCTCCCACTTTGGTGTGAAGGAAAGATAGAATTCTTAGTGTCAGTGCAGAGTGCGTGTCTAAAAGATCGAGGTGTGTGCAAGTTGCTTTTTTAAGTGAGTGAGTGTATACTGTGTATTGTATAAAAACCTTGTGTGTTGCAATGTGAAAAGAAGCTTTGCGTCTTATCAAAAAAAAAAGAAGCTTTGCCGTGTGCGTGTGGGTTGAGTCTATTTGTGCCATAGGTCACTCTAAGTCTTCCATAAAGTTAAGTGTTTCTTTCTTTTGATAAGTCCATAAAGTTAAGTGTTGTACTTTTAAAGTCTCTTTAGTAGAATAAAATTATTTTTCTGTCTTCCGTGTTTGATCAAATTTTTTTTTTTTTATGGTAAAGATAAGTCTTTATTGAAGAAACAAAGAGCTATATAACAAAAGAAAACACAACAACAACAACCAACAACAACAACAGTACAACATCCCTACAAAGAGGGAAACAAAACCCTACGAAGAGGGTAGTAAACCCTACGCAGAGGGTAGCAAGACTATACAACAAAACAAAACACAACTACAACAACAACACCAACAACATAACAACAAACACAAGGCTTGATCACAATCCAGTAGGTCACAAGAGCAGCAGCTGCTGGAGTTCCGAAAAGACAAAAGGCTTGAAACCAAATTCCCATACAAGCAGCTAACAAGGAAGTCAAACGGATTTTCCATGGCATCAGATGCCATCCGATTTGGGTTTTGGGACTCTCCACAAGGGAGAGTTTTGGTAAATCTACCCCTAAATAGGGTAGAGATAAAGGCTTGATATGGAAATGACCCCAAATCCATTGTCTTCTGAGCATCCACAGCCACTGAAGATCTGCCACCTACAGCAAGACTCGATCTCGCCGTCAAAAAGGAGATACCCCGCCAGAGTCACGAACCACCCCTGGGCTCCGACGAAGTCCACCTGAACATGACTGGCACGGAGAAGAAAGAAGGGAATCGGAACCAAAAGGAACAAAAGGGAGGCGGTGGCTCGGTGGGTTTAAAAACAGATTGATGAAATAAGAAAGATTGGTTTTTTCATTGTACATGAAGTTTGACTTATAAATAAGTGTATTAAGTATGATTTATAATAAAAAATAAAATTTTAAGAAAACATCATACCAAAAAAAAAAAAAAAAGGAAAAAAAAAAATATCAAATTTTAAGATTGAGTAGGGGCAAAGTTATTAATATAAAGTTTAAATAAATAGATATTAGAATTTTTGGTAAAGAGAGGGGGATTCTTACCTCTAAGGTATCTATAATCATATATATAACGGATTTGACTTTTGATTGATTTCATAATTTTTATTACATAAGTTTTTGAAATCTCACAATCTTACATTATTATTTTAATATATATTTATATTTTTAATTAATTTTAAATTATATTATATATTTAAACTCTCCATTTGAACGAAAATACTTAGGTCCCGCGGTGGGATCGTTCTGTCGAAGGAATCAAAAATTGTAATATTTGTGTATGTTTTGATAAAATGTGTGTAGTTTGTAGTAAAGTTAAGTTTATCACAAATATTACAATATTACCGGAATTCACACATTTTATTTTTACAACAATAGACACACATATATCACTAAAAACACAACATTTACCACAAAACACATATATTTTATCAAAATCAACACCGGTCTTGTAACGAGACCTAAGTGTAACCCCCATTTGAATCATGCCTAGTCATATTTTCTTTAAATGGTAGAATAAATAGTTCCATATACAAACTCAATTATAATAATTGTCTATTAATAATTACCATAATTATCAAATTTCATATTCAAACAAAAAAACAAATTTGTTAATTTTTTTAGTGTATTACACGAGTTAGTAATCACTAGTTATATATTTGTGGTTGTGGATCTTCGGAGTTCATATGATCATCATCCACGCTAACATAGATTCCTTTCTTAGAATTAATTTTTCATTTCTGTAGGAACTAGGAAGCATGCCCCTAGTAAGCACTTAAGACATATCAAACAAATAGTCTCCCTTAAAAATGGAAAGACTGATTATTTTAGTTCTTTGTTATTTACCGGACCCAGATTTGACTTAGATAATAGGAAATTTTTAGAAATTATTTTTTCAATTTTTCATTTTGATCGTCCAAACTCGATAATAGCAAAATTTTTAATATATATAGCTGAAAAAATAACATTTAAATCTAAATCATCTAAAACTATTACTAGTGGCTGATGTTTTGAATCTTGTAGTTTTCATATGTGTTGGTCGTGATGTGACAATCCCGTTTGCTAGGAACTACAAAGACCGTCCTTATCAAGATGACAATTCTAGTGAAGAATAGTACCTATAGCTGAATACTCCGCTACATGACAGAATTTTCTTCTTCTTCGTCTCTGTGTTCTTTGTATTTTTCTTCTTCGTCATATAAGTAATAATACGCCGATTTTTCTTTTCTTTTTTGATAAGTATGCGCTGATTTTTCTTTTGAATTTGTCATATACGTTATCACATTCTTCAATAATCCAATGATTCTTTGGGTACATAATAAACATATTGCTCAAAGAAAATGTACTAGTATTTGGAAATGAAATGATATTTGTTGAAGTAACAGTTTCCACTTTCCACAACAACTTTAGCCTAACAAATAATAATTGGAAAGCCCCGGCAAAGAAGAAAATAAATTCTTAAAGTATGCTAATACTGACAGAAACGCCGAGTATAGCCAAACAAATTAAACTTCAGAATATTAAACCGTGTCCTTTTTCATGAACAGGGTTGGCCATGACTTACTTGTCCAAACTCCGAATACCCTCGTCAACACGGAAATGACATTTTTTTTTTTTTTTGCTAAATAGTAAATATGAATCTTTATTAAACAGCGACCACTGGAAATCTCTAAACCAAATCTCTTTAAGAAGGGCTAAGAGATTTTTAGGAAAATACAAAATAGGAGAGAGAATTGAAGGAATCAACTTGTCTAATGTATGAGCTATCATATTGGCTAGACAATTCACCTAGAAGAAAATACAAAAACTAAACTCCAAAACTAAATACTTAACGTTATAGCATATAACAGAAACGCTCCAATCATCATATTGTTGACCTGACACGAAGGCATCAACACATACCCTCGTCAGCACGGAAATGGCATTGGTACTTCCTTTAAGGGGAACTGGGCCATGCCGAGGCCACTATGGACTTGAATGGTCAAATTGTCTAATCTATTAAAAGCAACGTTTTTTGTGTTCCGCCAAAGACCTTTTTAATTGATTGGAAATACTTTCTATCTCATCTCTTGAGAGATTTCTACATCTTTATAAACTTCGGAGAGTCATGATTACAATATCTCCACCAATAATGTAGGTTTTTTTTTTAACAAAAAATAATCTTTTTTTTCTTTTTCTTTTTCTTTTTTGACACAGAGATAAATGAATACCATCCTTAATTTTTCTCATAGAAGAGAAAAGTAATGTCAATAAGTTATATTGTGTTTGGACCAAGAAATTAATATTTGATGACATTTATATTCCCGTGATTTAAAATCTAATCAATTGGATTTGGATATCATGTAGACAAAGAGATATTATAAAATTTAGATTAAACAATTGTTTTCATTCTTAAACTTTGTATGAAATTCGATTTTTATGTCTGAACTTTGAAAATTTCGTTTTTCGTTCCTGAACTGTCAAAAAATTCGTTTTTACACATGAATTTCATCTCTAAACTTTTTTCTTTTTCTTTTTTGACACAACAAGTGAGATAAATGAGTACCATCCTTAATTTTTCTCATAGAAGAGAAAAGTAATGTCAATGAGTTATATTGTGTTTGGACCAAGAAATTAATATTTGATGACATTTATATTCCCGTGATTTAAAATCTAATCAATTGGATTTGGATATCATGTAGACAAAGAGATATTATAAAATTTAGATTAAACTATTATTTTCATCCTTAAACTTTATATGAAATTCGATTTTCGTGTCTGAACTTTGAAAATTTCGTTTTTCGTTCTTGAACTGTCAAAAAGTTTGTTTTTACATATGAATTTCATCTCTGAACTTTTTTTTTTTTTTTAAATGACGAAATTAATGTGTAAAAACAAACTTTTTGAAAGTTTAGGGACGAAAAACAAACTTTTCAAAATTCAAGGATGAAAAACGAACTGCATGCAAAGTTTAAGAACGAGAACAATAGTTTAGCCTAAAATTTAAACCTTTAAAATTCAAATATATTACTAAAATAATGAGTGAAACCCACCTATAATACTCATGACCATCCACTACCAATTACATGGGCGTGGGGCTAAGTGTAAGTCAGTGGCATCAATTGATATCATGTACAAAAAGAGATCTTATAAAATTTAAACCTTTAAAATTCAAATATATTAGCTAAAATAAGGCCAAATTGCATAATCATCCCCTGAGGTTTGTGTCATTTGCAAACTGATCCCCTAAGGTTTTAATTTTGCAATATAACCATCTGGAGTTTTTAAATTGGTGAAATTGACCCATCTAGGTACATTTTTTATCGATTTTACTAATAGAAATTTGTTACTTGCATTGCACATGACCACTTTATAATAATAAAAAAAAAATCATTATTATAAACTCAGATGCAATGCATGTGACTAATTTATGTTAGCAAAATCGATAAAAAAAGGTACTTTGAAAGGTCAATTTCACAAATTAAAAAACTCATGTGGTTATTTTGCTAAATTGAAACCTCAGGGGTCAGTTTACAAATGACTTGAACCCCATGGGGTGATTATACAATTTAGCCCTAAAATAACGAGTGAAACCCATCTATAATACTGATGACCATCCACTACCAATAAGTACCAAACCTTATTTTAATATATCATATATGAACATGATAATACAACTGACACCTACATGTGAAAAATTCTAAGTACCAAAACTGATTTGAACAAACAATTAATCTGAAATTTTATTTTGTTATGTTCAGTAAATATGTGAGGTTGAGACCAATTACTTAAGTTTTGAATTTCTTAAAGCTGAAAAAGTCCCCCTTTCGTTCCAAGTATCTCAACCTCCTTTTGTGTCGTAAAAGATCTAGAAGCTCTAATCTTGCATTTGTAGTGGAGACTATTTAACAAAGAATTCAAGGTTGGAAGATAAAATTGATGTCTCAGGCAGCTAGAAGATGTTTGATCAAGTCAATGGCTACTACTGCTCCAATTAATGTTATGTCATCTCTTAGTTTTTTCAAAATCAGTGTGCTCTAAAATTGATGGCTTGCTGAAAGATTTTTGTTGGAAAGGAGATAAAGAGAAGAATTTGTATTTAAAGTATTGGATTTTATTGTGCAAGTTGAAGGATTCAGAAGGACTAGACTAGGATTGAGGTGAGCAGAAGATATTAACAAAGCCCTTGGTGGCTAGAGGCTGAATCAGAATTTTAATCATTCAAAACGGAAAATATATACTACGAACTAAAAAATAAATTAATATGAAAAATAAAACTAATACTTTTTTTTTATAAACAACATTTATTTATTATTAACAAAATATAAAAATATAAAATAAAAAATCTGAAATATCTACTCCGTAATGCATTTCAAAACAATCATTTATGATTTATTAAAATTAAGCACACCTTTTTAATTTGTAAATCCCAAAATCTTTTATGTTTGATTTTGTATTATATTTTATAACAATTTTTCTTTTAATGTACAAAATTAAAGAATCTCTCAGAGAATCACCTTACATTTTAATTTGATTCGAAGCTTAATTTTGACCACATTGATTGCTGAAAATGTTCATTCTGTAGTTCTAATAGAAACTAGAAAGAAAAGCAAGTGCAAGTTCAATCTCTCTACAAATAAGTTCATATACTATAAATTTTATGGCCCTTAATAGCCATTAGAAAATTATAAAATATTTTATGATTTTTGAAGTTCTAATGTCGAACTACATGATGCTCATAACAGTGAAGTTTCATTTTCAATAGTAGCCTTTCACTAAACAATCAAAGTGTAATGTCAAACATAAATATAAATTAAGTGGTCATATGACTATTTTATTTTTTGGGTTTTTTGGGCTAGCATTCAATTTAGGAGTCTCAGTTTCAATTTTGGAAGTGTCAAATATAGTTTTTTTAAATCCTAAGCTCCAAACTTTACTTTAAATATTATGTACGTATACATACTTTTAAAGTATTTTTTTAAAATAATAATAATAATAGGGGGGGGGGGCATGGCGAAAATGATTGTATGTTTGGGTTAACCTCCTCAAAGCAAAATACTTGTCAGGGATGAATTTCCTGACTGCAAAAGAATTCTAACTGTAGTTGGTGGCAAGGGAAAAGCCATTAAAGGAAGATATCTTCTTCAAAAAGGTGTCTGTCGGAGAATCTATAATGGAATTTGGTGTGACATTAGTTTCACATGACATTTGAAAGGGAAAAATTATCAATCAGAAATTATGTTGAAATTGTAATGCACTTATGTGGTACTAAATTAAATTTGGAATCACAAACAAAAAAAATTTAAAACTTTCTTTTTCTCACATTTTTGAGACAGAATGTTAGGGTTAAAATCCCGGAAGTATCTTCTCAATTTGTTGCCTTAAACTTGGCATTATTATTATTGTTATTGGTTTAGTTTCGTTTCCGGCTTTCTTGAACACTTTTGTTTTTTCTTTCTGGTTTGATAGAAATATGCTCGCATATATAAATATTAATTTTAATGTTCCTTTCCTTCCCCCACCCTCTATTTTTAAAAAAAAAATTAAATATTAGGTTTAAATACCGTTTTGGTCCTCAACCCTTGGCCTTTGTGTCAAATTGGTTCTTAACCTTTCAACTGTGTCAAATTGACTACCAAGTATTTAATTAAATATTAGGTTTAAATACCGTTTTCTTTCCCCTACTATTTATAGCCCTTTTTTTGGCAGTGGTGGTAGTGGTGCGTGAACAGATTCTTGACTGCCAAGTATGTGGAATGCCTCTCTGTATCTTGCAGACTGACTCATGGCCATTAGTGTTTCTCTAGATATAGAAGCTTGTGATCTCCATGAAGGCGGCGGTCCATATATCTCAGGAAGGAGTAGGTTGCTGACTCTAGGCTTAATTCTACCTCATGATTTTACAATTGATTTGCTTTTATTTTTGGACCTTTTGACTTCTTGTGGTACAGATGGACTCGTTTCTACATTGGCTCTTGCTATGGAACTTGCTGAAGTTATCCCTGCTGTTGCGGTTGTAGAAGCCGTTGTGTGGCCATGAACACTGGTTGTTGACTGAGCGTGTGCATTGGATCCTGAGTGTGCACTAGCTGTTGTCTGGGCTGTTGATCCTAGTTGTTTAGATGCTGCTGCACTTGCACTTGCGTTATCCTTATCCCTTCTTAAACTCTTCAAGTGAATTAAACTTCATTCCAATTTCAAACTTGATATATTTTGCTTTCTTAGGGGGTTTATACACAGGATATTGAGGTCTAACATCATCATCATCCATACTCAAAAGTTCCACTGACAAGTAGGCTTCTTCATTGTCACTAAGACTAGTCTTGATCCTCTCTTGTTCTATGCCTCCCTATCCAAAGTACAAGGAATCTCTCAAGTTCTCATCACTTTCCATGTCACCATATGTCACCAGCTTCCGTACACATCTTTCATTAGCACCATTACTATGGCCATCATCATCGCTAGACTCTTTAGAATCGCTAAACTCTTCAGAACTATCAGGAAGGCGTGTATCAGCCACCTCATTACCCTCATTACATTCTTCAAACACATTATCAAACCATACATCCTCATCAATTTCAAAACCTGCAGTAATAGTTCTATGCTCTTCTACTACGTCAGGCACATCCACACAATGCTCCACAAACAACTCTATCACATTATGCCCCTCAACAGCATCTACCATGGCCATAGCATCCTTATCACTATCAATTGATACTACCCGAAGACCACCATCCTCCATGCTTACAGTAGGCAATCTATACCGCAGTGTATCATAACTCAAATATCCCAACTTCCCAACCATGTCTTTTAATTCTAATCCGGACCAATAATCACGAATATTATTCTTATATAATATTATTCTTATATAAGCTTATAGTACCCCCCCTCATACCTAAGTGGATCATGAGCAAATGACCCACCATGATGAACTTCCACAGTGAAATCATCCATATCTACAATCACAAGCACAAACAAAGAAAAATCAATATCATCAGTAGGCAATTTGTACAGAATGTAACAACTACATAAACAATAAAGAAAAAATAATCCCAAAACAACAATCCCAAAATACTTGATAACAAGATCCACATGTAGCTCTTTAAAAAAAATGGGCAAGTAAATTAGTAGATTGCCTCAAACTAGAGGTTAAATTGTTAGATTATATAACTCTAACATATCGTGGCAGCTTTCTATAATTACGATTAGTTTACAACTTAGTTTGACTTGTTACATTCACTTCTTATAATGGACTTTGGAAAACTTATAGAATTTGGCCATTGACATAGGTCATATCTAGTGACACGAGACAGTAAAACACACTGTAAATAACCTGAGCCCATCACTGAGAAAAATTTTCCTCAGTTTTACAATGAATCTAGTCTTTCAAAGCTTTACCATATTTCAAAGTGATTTTTTATTTTTTTTAGGAAGGGAATTTATTTACCAAACAAACAAAAACAACAATAGAAATTCGCCACAACAAGCCACTCACAGTACTAAATAGAACTATTGAAGGAAATTACATTAACTTTGAATGCAACAAGTTAGAGTCATCTAGGATCTCAACTACCAATATTCACCTACCCTTTTACCACTTCTAGGTTTTCTAGGGTTTTTCTATTGATGTTCTCTGCTTTAGTCACCCAAAAGAACAACCACTGTCACTAGTCCAAAAGCATAGTTTTTTTTCTCTTTTAGTTTATTTTTTTCATTTTTTTTTTTTTTTTTTAACTTTTTTTTCTTTATTTTTTTTTTTTTTATTTTGTTTTAATTATTTTCTTTATAACCAACACACTCTACATTATATATTTATGATTTTTTTCTTATTTTATTTATATTTTTTTTTCTTTTTTCTTTTTTTTTTTTTTTTTTTTTTTTTTTTTTTTTTTTTTTTTTCCTCTTGACAGAAAATGAGCACTGCAACCTTCAGTTCGCTTTGTTTTGTTACTGGGTCATTTTGGAAGGTTTGTACTTTTAATTTCCGTTTCTTTTGTTTCCTCAGAAAATGTAGCAAAAGAAATGGAAATTAAAGTTCTGAAATTTGAACATTGAAGTACAATGAAGTGAGCCTGATACAAGTATATGGCTCAATTGAAAATTTTCATTTTAATGTGGAGCACAAGCAGACAATGACCGAAAACAAAGATAAACAGAGAGAGAACCGAGATAATCACAGAGAGATAGAGAGAGAGGCGATGGGCTTACCCAGAAGCGACCAAGGTCGGTGAGTGGCTCAGCAAGGGCGGTGATTGGAATGGTGAAGGGCGGCGCAGTGAGCGGCGCAAGGGTCCTGGTGAGTGGCGCAAGGGGCAACGGTTATGTAAGAGAAAGGAGGAGGGGATTTTGAAGGGGTTAGAGATTTGGAATTGTTTTTTGAGTATCAGTTCGACAATTCCCATAGATGTTACGAAGAAAAAAAAAACTCACGTGATATTCAGATTTTTTTTTTTTTTTTTTTATTTTAAATGTGAGTTGGCATTTTTTTTTTTAATTTAAAATATGAGGTGACATGCCATGTCAGATATTTTTAAAGTTAAAAATAAACTATTAGTCATGTCAGCATTTTCTATCCAACACTTAACGGTAAGGACCATTTTGACACATGGTTAAAAGGTTGAAGACCAATTTAACACAATTGAAAGGTTAGGGACCAATTTGACACAAAGCCTAAAGGTTGAGGACTAAAACGATATTTAAACCATGTGTTGCCCTTGGAAGTATATGGGTTCCAGTTAATTTGAGTCTATTATCTTCCAATAAAGGATTTGGATTCTAATCTCATCTATACAAAAAAAGAAATCAATTAGTGTCTTGTTTTGAATTTTGATAGTAAAAAACAATTATCATGGATTAAATTTTAGCTATAATACATTCATGGCAATTCTAATCGTTAATTGTTAGACACTAGGGTGGATGGAAGACATGTATAGAATTTATTACTAACTAGTATTATGCCAACCGAGATTAATTACAATTTATATGTAAGCTAAAGCAAATACTTCGATGGTATAATTGAAATTAAAAAATAAAATAGATACAAAGATAAAAGAGAAAAAAAATATATTTTAAATTATGTGATGAAAACATATTGTGTAATACCAAATTTTTCTCAAAACCAAAATTACAAAAGATTATTAAAACAATTTTAAAAAATTTAATAAAAATCCGTTTATTGAAAATTTTGGTAAACAACGCCTCCCCCCCTCCCGGGGCGATTTCCCCCTCCATAATTAATTTTTGTATTAAACTGGCTAAAAATATTAACGAAGTGGGCAAAATGCTTATTCCGAAGACTATTTTCCATGATATTTGCGACAACAATTTTTGGAATCAAAACATTTTCGGCAAACTTTCAGCTAAAAGAAAAATCTTAGATACCTCAACTAACGTTCTACTAAAAGTTTCAAGACTGGCAAGTACTAGTGTTTATCAAACTTGTTTTCCATTTGTCTCCTTTTGGTATCAAAATCTTATCTTGAGATAGATGTTGATCACCTGCTCGTTTAAGGTAGGGCGTAGGTCGTCCTAACCTTGAAAAAATAAAGAATAAATTATACTTTTAGCCCCTTAAAGTTTTGGTGTATTTTTTTTTTTTTTTTTTATCTTTAATATTTAATTCTTTTTTCAAATAGTCATTCCATCTATATCCGTGAGTGGGTGACCATTAAGTGCCAAATAAACCCCTAGTCATATGACCACGTCACCCATTTTTACCACATTGTCTTGCCACATCACCCAAATATTAGGGTTGGGCATCATTTGATGATAAGAAAACATTTAATTATCATTTTGGTCATTAACCTATAGCATTTTTTTTGTTAAAATGGTCTTTAACCTTTTAATTATGTTAAATTGGTCCTCAATCTTTTGTCTTGTGTCAAAATGGTTATTGATGTTAAGTAATGAATACAAAATGCTGAATAAAAAAAAAAAAAAAAATGCTGACGTGACCAACTAAAAATAAATAAAAAAATTATGACTCAAACTAATCCACGAACGTGAGTGACATTCCCTTCAATTTGTTCCTAGGGTACCTAAAATCCCTAAGACCAATATTCCACTGTAACCCCCTGTGAGGCCATGACTGCTCCTTGTTTCCCCACACCGAGCGAGCCCTTCTCTTCCCCTCACATCCCATGTCCGCCCCTCGTCACCCCACGCC
Source organism: Fagus sylvatica (assembly GCA_907173295.1). Lineage (NCBI taxonomy): Eukaryota > Viridiplantae > Streptophyta > Magnoliopsida > Fagales > Fagaceae > Fagus > Fagus sylvatica. The sequence continues at coordinate 18,018,659 of OU015769.1, read as the reverse complement.
AAGCAGTCCCCTTGCTTCCCCTCGCCACCACTCACCTAGCTACACGTCAGGTTCCTCGTCTCACCTCGCCTCCCCGCGTCGCCCCTCCCTCCCTGGTCGGCATTTATTTTCTCAATTTTCCTACTTCTATTTTTGTGCTTGTTTCAATCAAATTTTGCTTCATCTCTACAATGGGTCGAATTTCAATTTGCTTCATCTATGTAATTTGTTTGTTTTGGATCAAATATGCATAACAATCATATTCAATCTAATTTTTTGAGTCATTCTTTGCTTGTACTTCACATTATCTTTGAAATTTTGGCCTCTGATTCCTTCACATTTTATTGCTTCTCCTTATGTTTTTTTTTTTTACTTCCATTTTGAATTTTGAATTTCTGATTTGAAGAAAGTGTATTCAATGCTTGCTTTTGATTTGTATTATCGAAACTTCACATGTCGATTATGTCACAAGAAAGATTAAATGGATTAGTCATCCTATCAATCGAAAAGAAAATATTAGCGAAACTTGAATACAAAAACTTAATTAGTAATTTTGCATCTGAAACAGCAAGAAAATAAGATTTTAAATAAATAAATATATAATTAATTAAATATTATCTAAATATAAGAAAAGGCCCCCACTTAAAGCTTTCGCCTTAGGCCCCAAAATTCCTTGAGCCGGCCCTGCTTGGGTAATAGGCAAAGCTTACCATGTATACACTATAGTCTATAGGCGTGATTAGCTTTTCACCTCTAAGCAGCTTTGTCTGCATTCTTGAGCTGAGATTGGTTGAGTTAGGCCTTGGCTACCATTCATACATTGTATGCATAACATGTCCAACTCTAGTGTTTTGGGGCATTAGATTTGGGTTTGTCAGGTGGGGGACTAAAATGAGATTGCAGACATCGCATTTTGTACCAAACAATATTTCGAGTCTCTAATTATTTATTTGGCTATAAGTTTGAGTGTGTTTGCCAACAACTTTTTCTTTTAAATTTTTTGCTTATTTGTATATATATATATATATAGCTTTTCAAAAACCCCACTTTTCTAAGTACAATTATATTTTAACCAATTTTAAGTAAATAATCAAATAAACTTCAGCAAAAAATTGTATCCAAATGGAAACCTTATTTTAATAAAATTAATAACATCATTAAATTTTGAAGCATGTATCATACATGATGCATGCGACAAACATGTTTATCTTATCAAATAAGTTACTTACCATATTTAGAAGCTATACATTTTCATATTCCTTCTCTAATTTTAGTAGGAAAAATAAAAATTGTTACAATTAAATATTTCAGCTTTTACATATAAAAAGAAATCCTTATATATGCATAAAAAAATTGAGATTTTTCACGCATACAAAAGTTTGGAACCAGTTGAAGTTCTATATAAAAGTTGTGTAGTTTTTGTGCAAAATAGCAATGCTCTTGCAAGAAAATGCCTCTGCACAATTGCACATATTCCACAAAAGAAAGGAAAAGTGCATTGAAAGACAAAAGAATTTGAAAATTGATTATGCTATGAACCAGAATCAACTATTAATGTGAAAATTCAATCTCCTAAGCCAAATTGAATGAATTATCATATGGAAGACATCATATCTCTTGGGAGGATCGTTGACTACAAAATGTCTTTGCACCTGCTTCACTCTGTCCTGCATTCTTATATACTCATCTTCAGGTACTCCCAGCAAGATATTCTCTTGAGGTTTTGGTATTTCACTCACTGAAATTTGAATCGTGAATGAGTCCCAAGTTAAGAACATCACTAAGAACATCACTAAACGGAAGGACATAATGCTGTGATATTATCACCGGAACACACTCTGCATAGATTGCCTCAGCAATTCTTGGACTCGCAACTTCATGCCCACTTGGACAAATGCAATACTTGCTCTTCTTCATCATGTCATCGTATGAAAGTCCTTCAGGGGAGTCTTTCATAAACTAGTACATCCTTGTCTTTTTCCTTCCCATGCTGAAACAATGAAACAATGCTGGTCTAATTCGACCATGCATGCCACCAGCAAAGAATGCTAGGATTGTGCGATTAGATGGGGGGGCAAGCCACCAGTGAGACCAGTAATAATCTCCCCAGTTACCAGGTTGATTTCAGGAAATGATGCATCTTTCTTTGGGTTAAAGTACTCTGAGGTATTCGCGTTACATAGTACCCGAATGGAAGTGAAATAAAGCTGTGGAACATACCATGTTGCTCGTGGCCCCTAAGGAAAGCAAATTGATGTCAATATTTCTATTGACCAAGGAAAGCAACACAATAGTGAGTGAAATACATTGCAAACATACCCAATCATGGCAAGAAAGCATGAAATGATCAGCTCCAAGGCTTCTATTCCAGTATGGATACCTGTGAGATATAAGATTGACATAATCAACAACAGTGCGCTCTAGGACAGCTTTGTCACGAATAATTGGATCAAAGAGTAGCGCAATGATCATCACAACGCTGAAGGGAAGATAAAAGACATGAGCTTCATCAGGATCCCAAGTCTGAAATTTGGTATCTGTTTCCATTAAGCTAAGGAAGACTCCTTCCATAGAGTATATGTTCTTGCAAGGACCATTGTGAAATAAGGGTGGCTCTCCCTCTTTGTAAATGAAGATCTTAAACAGGCGTTCCATTAAGAGGTAACTCCTGCACAGTTGAAAGTCGAAACAATTTAAACTAGGACAGGAGGGAGGAATTAAGGAAATATGTATTGCAGCTATTCAAAGATTCAATTTTTTTTTTTGGATGTTCAAAACTCTTCGAATACGTGACTATACCCTGTGTATCTTTAGTCTCCCGTCTCACACACACTATGCAATTATAGGGAGAAATCCTTTGGGATGCTCCCAGGGTTTCAAACCCAAAATATTTGACCAAGAAATATTTACACACTTCATTTTTTTCCTTGAGTTTGATTTTGACCAAAAAAGATTTACACACTTCAACCATGAGATTTTTTTAGCATCTTGGAGTTTGGGGCAGTAGATTCTACATCATGCAGCTCTCTCAGGGAGTTGGGCCACTAGTTTCCCATTCTTTAACTCGCCCATTCAAATATCCAAACTAATTTCAATGCTTGCCATAGTTCACCCAACCAGAGAAACCAGAGATTGGTTCATAATTTTATAAAGAAAGCCAACTACAAAACCAAAATGTATAGGCATTTGTCAGCCCCTAATGCTAAATTTCGAAGAATGGGTGCGAGAGAATAGATCTGACATATCCAATTCGAAGTATGCGTATGATCTCTAGAATGCCTCATCATCATTGTGTTTATTATGACATCAATTAGGAAATATAAGTCTGGCAATCTTTTAAGACTACCATAGATGGATTTTTTCCAGACAAGTTGGTGTTTGGCAGTCTAGAGAGAAAAAACAATTGTCATATTAACATGTATAGAATTCAGTACCGATGAAAGACGTTTGCATTCCTGTAAATGTCACCTTGTGGAACATAATCTGCATCTTCAACAGCTGATGTACGGTTATCTGTCCTTGCGGCTTCCCTTATCAAAGCCCTCACCTTATCAAGACCTGCTTCAAGCCTCTCCACCTTTTCATCTCTCTTCTTTGCTCTTTTGTCCTACACAGTATAATTGTTACACATAAGGCACATCTTCTAACGTGAACACAATTTGGTTATATATATATATATAGCTTAGCCACATAATGAAAATAGAGAAGCAAATGAAGAATTAAACACAAAAGGAAGATTACAATGTATGAGGGGAATGTTGGATTGGTTGGCGATGAAGAAGGAAGCCCAAGACTCGTAGTCCATGTTCCTGTATATGATGAGAAATAAGACCAAGACAGTCCATTGGAACACTTTGTTATAATCACCACAGAAACTACAGCAAAGGAAGCCACAACAAACGCAATAACATTTGTATACCTTCTCATCTCTCTCTCTTTCTCTCTCACAAACAGAGATTATGTGGCTGTCGCAAAGAGTCTACGGTTACATGATGAGTATTATACCGATTTCATTGGAAATTGGAAACACCTTCTATGGGTCTGCTAACAAGTGTAAGGACGATCGATTTTTAATTTATTTGCTGAATTCTTAGCGAGGTTCAATTAACATTGAATATGCATTAAAACTGCATTAAATGTTACAGAAATTCAAATCAAAATTTACTTATTCGCAAATAAGAATGCAAAACGTTATCAAATTAGGATCAAGTTCACTTGGTCACCTATATTTAAACATAGTACGTACCAAAAGATTTCTTTAAAAAGTAAAAGGGTAAACTCAGTGTATTATAATAAGGATATTCTTCAAAAATGGTAATAATAACATTGTTACCTAAACAATTTGACACTCTTGAGTCTTGAGTCTTGACTAGGGGTGGGCAAAAAACCGTGAAATCCGACCCGCCCGACCAATCCGGCCAACCCGCCCGCCCGTCCGCTCGCATATATACGGACGGATACGGTTACGGATATTTTAAATATCCGGATAACGGATAGATAACGGATTTTGAAATTTTGGTCGGGTGGATACCCGCCCGCCCGACAAAATATAAATATAAACTTATAATTATAACTACCCAGTACCCATAATCCCATACCCGCCCGCTGATACCCGTTCACTCGTTCAGTACCCTTAGTTCCTTACTCAGTTACTTCTTTCTCACTCTCTCTCCTCAGTCACAACTCACAACTCAGAAACTCACCCGTGCCTCACCCTCTCTTTCTCCCTCTTTCACTCTCAGCTCACGGCAGCTTCTTCACTGGTGCAGCATCTTCTTGCACGCGGCATCTTCTTCACCGGCACCGGCATCTTCTTCACCGGCGCGGCATCTTCTTCACCGGCACGAGCTCACGGTAGCTTCTACACCGGCACGATCGAGCTCTCTCTTCTCCCTCTCGGCGTTTGCTTGCCGTCAAGCTCTCTCTTCTCTCTCTCGGCGTTTGCTTGCCGTCACGGGGTGGCTCCAGATCAGGTGAGACCTCACCGGATCTGGTGAGATCTCGCCAGATCTAGCAAGATCTCACCGGATCTGGTGAGATCTCGTTAGATCTAGCGAGATCCTCACCAATCCGGTGAGATCTCGTCAGATCTAGCGAGATCCTCGCCGGATTTTGGTTAGATCTCGCCATTTTTTGCCACGGCACCACCATCTCCACCAACCAAAGAAAACCCGACCAACCCGACCGTAACCGACCGACCAAACCCGATCACCGACCCGCCCGATCCGACTAGTTGAATGGACGGTCAACGGGTTTTGTCTTTGCAAACCCGACTCAATCGGTTAGGATAAAAAATTACCCCCATAACCGACCCGCCCGACCCGAGCCCACCCCTAGTCTTGACCAATCCAAAAAGGATTAAATATATCCATGCCCATGTTCAGGCCGGTCCTGAGGTTTGGGTTGCCTAAGCCCCTCCCGATTTTGGTTGCCCACTTATTATCAAATATTAAAAAAAAAAAAAATAATGAAAAATCAAGGTTACATTAATTGTGTTTTTAGCTTGAATTACATAAAAAAGGAAGAGGAGGGATATTTTTGCACCACTTTTTGTTATTTCCAAGGAAATAACACCACCCAAAAAGAAATATGTAATGAAATACAATGAATTTTGTTATTTTCGCACTAATGATGTAAAAATAACAAAAAGTGGTGTGGAAATAACACCATCCAAAGAGAAATATGTAATGAAATACAATGAATCATCAAATTTTTTTTTTTTTTTTAAATGGTCTCCATTGAATTTTGTTTTAGTATTTAGTTTTATGAAATTTTGGTTTTAACTTTCAAATAAAGTTTTGTTTCAATGTAATTTTTACACCTACATCATTGTATCTATACTAAGAAAAAAAGTACTTCATTTTTCCCTGTTTCAAAGATTTTAAAAACCCAAAGCCACCCAGCCTAGCACAAATAACATTTGTGCAAAACAAACAATGAAATGTCAAAATTTAAAAAAAGAAAACAAAATGGCATTTTTTAACTTTATGTGTGACCTCGTGTAGGGTGCCAATGGGTGACAGCCCATTTAGAAAAAGATTTAGACTACTTTTTTTATTCATTCATTCATTTAAAAATAAAAAAATAATAGTACACGTGTGTGAACTTGACAACCCCATCTCAGTGTTATTCTCAAATCTCTCAACAATAGCTAGATCTTCTCGCAGCTGTTCCGCAAAAGCTCATCAAGATTCAAGACCCATTGGACTGCCACCCATCTGGAGTTGCTTTCCATTGGCAAAAGGAGAAGGTGAGGGTGAGCTGAAGCTTGGAGCTCCTTTGTTCTTTGGCCACATGCACATCAAAATGCCACCAACTACAGTACAGAAGCTATAATTAATTTTTTTTTCTCTCTCTGGTTGCCCCCGGTGAGGGGCAGAGGGGGGTTGCCCAAGCCCCAGGTCTTGCTGGGCTTACCCTGGGGCCGGCCCTGC
>OU015769.1:17595421-18012146 GCA_907173295.1 Fagus sylvatica | reverse complement strand
ACCCAAAAGAACAACCACTGTCACTAGTCCAAAAGCATAGTTTATTCTCTCACAAAACAAAAGCCACCTTCAAATTATTAAGCATCAAATTCCTAGAACCTCCATAAAGGTAAAAACTTCTTTATAACCACACACACTCACATATATATAGTTGAGATTGTGAGAGCTTATTCTATGATTATAATTCTCTCTTGCTTTTTTATTTTATTTTTCTCTGACAGAAAATGAGCACTGCAACCTTCAGTTCGCTTTGTTTTGTTACTGGGTCATTTTGGAAGGTTTGTACTTTTAATTTCCGTTTCTTTTGTTTCCTCAGAAAATGTAGCAAAAGAAATGGAAATTAAAGTTCTAAAATTTGAACATTGAAGTACAATGAAGTGAGCCTGATACAATTATATGGCTCAATTGAAAATTTTCATTTTAATGTGGAGCACAAGCAGACAATGACCGAAAACAAAGATAAACAGAGAGAGAACCGAGATAATCACAGAGAGATAGAGAGAGAGGCGATGGGCTTACCCAGAAGCGACCAAGGTCGGTGAGTGGCTCAGCAAGGGCGGTGATTGGAATGGTGAAGGGCGGCGCAGTGAGCGGCGCAAGGGTCCTGGTGAGTGGCGCAAGGGGCAACGGTTATGTAAGAGAAAGGAGGAGGGGATTTTGAAGGGGTTAGAGATTTGGAATTGTTTTTTGAGTATCAGTTCGACAATTCCCATAGATGTTACGAAGAAAAAAAAAACTCACGTGATATTCAGATTTTTTTTTTTTTTTTTTTTTAATGTGAGTTGGCATTTTTTTTTAATTTTAATGTGAGTTGGCATTTTTTTTTTTAATTTAAAATATGAGGTGACATGCCATGTCAGATATTTTTAAAGTTAAAAATAAACTATTAGTCATGTCAGCATTTTCTATCCAACACTTAACGGTAAGGACCATTTTGACACATGGTTAAAAGGTTGAAGACCAATTTAACACAATTGAAAAGGTTAGGACCAATTTGACACAAAGCCTAAAGGTTGAGGACTAAAACGATATTTAAACCATGTGTTGCCCTTGGAAGTATATGGGTTCCAGTTAATTTGAGTCTATTATCTTCCAATAAAGGATTTGGATTCTAATCTCATCTATACAAAAAAAGAAATCAATTAGTGTCTTGTTTTGAATTTTGATAGTAAAAAACAATTATCATGGATTAAATTTTAGCTATAATACATTCATGGCAATTCTAATCGTTAATTGTTAGACACTAGGGTGGATGGAAGACATGTATAGAATTTATTACTAACTAGTATTATGCCAACCGAGATTAATTACAATTTATATGTAAGCTAAAGCAAATACTTCGATGGTATAATTGAAATTAAAAAATAAAATAGATACAAAGATAAAAGAGAAAAAAAATATATTTTAAATTATGTGATGAAAACATATTGTGTAATACCAAATTTTTCTCAAAACCAAAATTACAAAAGATTATTAAAACAATTTTAAAAAATTTAATAAAAATCCGTTTATTGAAAATTTTGGTAAACAACGCCTCCCCCCCTCCCGGGGCGATTTCCCCCTCCATAATTAATTTTTGTATTAAACTGGCTAAAAATATTAACGAAGTGGGCAAAATGCTTATTCCGAAGACTATTTTCCATGATATTTGCGACAACAATTTTTGGAATCAAAACATTTTCGGCAAACTTTCAGCTAAAAGAAAAATCTTAGATACCTCAACTAACGTTCTACTAAAAGTTTCAAGACTGGCAAGTACTAGTGTTTATCAAACTTGTTTTCCATTTGTCTCCTTTTGGTATCAAAATCTTATCTTGAGATAGATGTTGATCACCTGCTCGTTTAAGGTAGGGCGTAGGTCGTCCTAACCTTGAAAAAATAAAGAATAAATTATACTTTTAGCCCCTAAAGTTTTGGTGTATTTTTTTTTTTTTTTTTTATCTTTAATATTTAATTCTTTTTTCAAATAGTCATTCCATCTATATCCGTGAGTGGGTGACCATTAAGTGCCAAATAAACCCCTAGTCATATGACCACGTCACCCATTTTTACCACATTGTCTTGCCACATCACCCAAATATTAGGGTTGGGCATCATTTGATGATAAGAAAACATTTAATTATCATTTTGGTCATTAACCTATAGCATTTTTTTTGTTAAAATGGTCTTTAACCTTTTAATTATGTCAAATTGGTGCTCAATCTTTTGTCTTGTGTCAAAATGGTTATTGATGTTAAGTAATGAATAGAAAATGCTGAATAAAAAAAAAAAAAAAAATGCTGACGTGACCAACTAAAAATAAATAAAAAAATTATGACTCAAACTAATCCACGAACGTGAGTGACATTCCCTTCAATTTGTTCCTAGGGTACCTAAAATCCCTAAGACCAATATTCCACTGTAACCCCCTGTGAGGCCATGACTGCTCCTTGTTTCCCCACACCGAGCGAGCCCTTCTCTTCCCCTCACATCCCATGTCCGCCCCTCGTCACCCCACGCCAAGCAGTCCCCTTGCTTCCCCTCGCCACCACTCACCTAGCTACACGTCAGGTTCCTCGTCTCACCTCGCCTCCCCGCGTCGCCCCTCCCTCCCTGGTCGGCATTTATTTTCTCAATTTTCCTACTTCTATTTTTGTGCTTGTTTCAATCAAATTTTGCTTCATCTCTACAATGGGTCGAATTTCAATTTGCTTCATCTATGTAATTTGTTTGTTTTGGATCAAATATGCATAACAATCATATTCAATCTAATTTTTTGAGTCATTCTTTGCTTGTACTTCACATTATCTTTGAAATTTTGGCCTCTGATTCCTTCACATTTTATTGCTTCTCCTTATGTTTTTTTTTTTTACTTCCATTTTGAATTTTGAATTTCTGATTTGAAGAAAGTGTATTCAATGCTTGCTTTTGATTTGTATTATCGAAACTTCACATGTCGATTATGTCACAAGAAAGATTAAATGGATTAGTCATCCTATCAATCGAAAAGAAAATATTAGCGAAACTTGAATACAAAAACTTAATTAGTAATTTTGCATCTGAAACAGCAAGAAAATAAGATTTTAAATAAATAAATATATAATTAATTAAATATTATCTAAATATAAGAAAAGGCCCCCACTTAAAGCTTTCGCCTTAGGCCCCAAAATTCCTTGAGCCGGCCCTGCTTGGGTAATAGGCAAAGCTTACCATGTATACACTATAGTCTATAGGCGTGATTAGCTTTTCACCTCTAAGCAGCTTTGTCTGCATTCTTGAGCTGAGATTGGTTGAGTTAGGCCTTGGCTACCATTCATACATTGTATGCATAACATGTCCAACTCTAGTGTTTTGGGGCATTAGATTTGGGTTTGTCAGGTGGGGGACTAAAATGAGATTGCAGACATCGCATTTTGTACCAAACAATATTTCGAGTCTCTAATTATTTATTTGGCTATAAGTTTGAGTGTGTTTGCCAACAACTTTTTCTTTTAAATTTTTTGCTTATTTGTATATATATATATATAGCTTTTCAAAAACCCCACTTTTCTAAGTACAATTATATTTTAACCAATTTTAAGTAAATAATCAAATAAACTTCAGCAAAAAATTGTATCCAAATGGAAACCTTATTTTAATAAAATTAATAACATCATTAAATTTTGAAGCATGTATCATACATGATGCATGCGACAAACATGTTTATCTTATCAAATAAGTTACTTACCATATTTAGAAGCTATACATTTTCATATTCCTTCTCTAATTTTAGTAGGAAAAATAAAAATTGTTACAATTAAATATTTCAGCTTTTACATATAAAAAGAAATCCTTATATATGCATAAAAAAATTGAGATTTTTCACGCATACAAAAGTTTGGAACCAGTTGAAGTTCTATATAAAAGTTGTGTAGTTTTTGTGCAAATAGCAATGCTCTTGCAAGAAAATGCCTCTGCACAATTGCACATATTCCACAAAAGAAAGGAAAAGTGCATTGAAAGACAAAAGAATTTGAAATTGATTATGCTATGAACCAGAATCAACTATTAATGTGAAAATTCAATCTCCTAAGCCAAATTGAATGAATTATCATATGGAAGACATCATATCTCTTGGGAGGATCGTTGACTACAAAATGTCTTTGCACCTGCTTCACTCTGTCCTGCATTCTTATATACTCATCTTCAGGTACTCCCAGCAAGATATTCTTGAGGTTTGGTATTTCACTCACTGAAATTTGAATCGTGAATGAGTCCCAATTAAGAACATCACTAAACGGAAGGACATAATGCTGTGATATTATCACCGGAACACACTCTGCATAGATTGCCTCAGCAATTCTTGGACTCGCAACTTCATGCCCACTTGGACAAATGCAATACTTGCTCTTCTTCATCATGTCATCGTATGAAAGTCCTTCAGGGAGTCTTTCATAAACTAGTACATCCTTGTCTTTTTCCTTCCAATGCTGAAACAATGCTGGTCTAATTCGACCATGCATGCCACCAGCAAAGAATGCTAGGATTGTGCGATTAGATGGGGGCAAGCCACCAGTGAGACCAGTAATCTCCCCAGTTACCAGGTTGATTTCAGGAAATGATGCATCTTTCTTTGGGTTAAAGTACTCTGAGGTATTCGCGTTACATAGTACCCGAATGGAAGTGAAATAAAGCTGTGGAACATACCATGTTGCTCGTGGCCCCTAAGGAAAGCAAATTGATGTCAATATTTCTATTGACCAAGGAAAGCAACACAATAGTGAGTGAAATACATTGCAAACATACCCAATCATGGCAAGAAAGCATGAAATGATCAGCTCCAAGGCTTCTATTCCAGTATGGATACCTGTGAGATATAAGATTGACATAATCAACAACAGTGCGCTCTAGGACAGCTTTGTCACGAATAATTGGATCAAAGAGTAGCGCAATGATCATCACAACGCTGAAGGGAAGATAAAAGACATGAGCTTCATCAGGATCCCAAGTCTGAAATTTGGTATCTGTTTCCATTAAGCTAAGGAAGACTCCTTCCATAGAGTATATGTTCTTGCAAGGACCATTGTGAAATAAGGGTGGCTCTCCCTCTTTGTAAATGAAGATCTTAAACAGGCGTTCCATTAAGAGGTAACTCCTGCACAGTTGAAAGTTGAAACAATTTAAACTAGGACAGGAGGGAGGAATTAAGGAAATATGTATTGCAGCTATTCAAAGATTCAATTTTTTTTTTTGGATGTTCAAAACTCTTTGAATACGTGACTATACCCTGTGTATCTTTAGTCTCCCATCTCACACACACTATGCAATTATAGGGAGAAATCCTTTGGGATGCTCCCAGGGTTTCAAACCCAAAATATTTGACCAAGAAATATTTACACACTTCATTTTTTTCCTTGAGTTTGATTTTGACCAAAAAAGATTTACACACTTCAACCATGAGATTTTTTTAGCATCTTGGAGTTTGGGGCAGTAGATTCTACATCATGCAGCTCTCTCAGGGAGTTGGGCCACTAGTTTCCCATTCTTTAACTCGCCCATTCAAATATCCAAACTAATTTCAATGCTTGCCATAGTTCACCCAACCAGAGAAACCAGAGATTGGTTCATAATTTTATAAAGAAAGCCAACTACAAAACCAAAATGTATAGGCATTTGTCAGCCCCTAATGCTAAATTTCGAAGAATGGGTGCGAGAGAATAGATCTGACATATCCAATTCGAAGTATGCGTATGATCTCTAGAATGCCTCATCATCATTGTGTTTATTATGACATCAATTAGGAAATATAAGTCTGGCAATCTTTTAAGACTACCATAGATGGATTTTTTCCAGACAAGTTGGTGTTTGGCAGTCTAGAGAGAAAAAACAATTGTCATATTAACATGTATAGAATTCAGTACCGATGAAAGACGTTTGCATTCCTGTAAATGTCACCTTGTGGAACATAATCTGCATCTTCAACAGCTGATGTACGGTTATCTGTCCTTGCGGCTTCCCTTATCAAAGCCCTCACCTTATCAAGACCTGCTTCAAGCCTCTCCACCTTTTCATCTCTCTTCTTTGCTCTTTTGTCCTACACAGTATAATTGTTACACATAAGGCACATCTTCTAACGTGAACACAATTTGGTTATATATATATATATAGCTTAGCCACATAATGAAAATAGAGAAGCAAATGAAGAATTAAACACAAAAGGAAGATTACAATGTATGAGGGGAATGTTGGATTGGTTGGCGATGAAGAAGGAAGCCCAAGACTCGTAGTCCATGTTCCTGTATATGATGAGAAATAAGACCAAGACAGTCCATTGGAACACTTTGTTATAATCACCACAGAAACTACAGCAAAGGAAGCCACAACAAACGCAATAACATTTGTATACCTTCTCATCTCTCTCTCTTTCTCTCTCACAAACAGAGATTATGTGGCTGTCGCAAAGAGTCTACGGTTACATGATGAGTATTATACCGATTTCATTGGAAATTGGAAACACCTTCTATGGGTCTGCTAACAAGTGTAAGGACGATCGATTTTTAATTTATTTGCTGAATTCTTAGCGAGGTTCAATTAACATTGAATATGCATTAAAACTGCATTAAATGTTACAGAAATTCAAATCAAAATTTACTTATTCGCAAATAAGAATGCAAAACGTTATCAAATTAGGATCAAGTTCACTTGGTCACCTATATTTAAACATAGTACGTACCAAAAGATTTCTTTAAAAAGTAAAAGGGTAAACTCAGTGTATTATAATAAGGATATTCTTCAAAAATGGTAATAATAACATTGTTACCTAAACAATTTGACACTCTTGAGTCTTGAGTCTTGACCAATCCAAAAAGGATTAAATATATCCATGCCCATGTTAACTCAAGACTCAAGAGTAAAGACCCTTTAGCATATATTTCGTAGTTACTGTTAAGAGTTGCGCCACCAATTTTATTTACATAAGAGAAAGGAATCAAAAATATTAAATCAATAATAAATATAAAAACAAACATTTTTCATTATTATTTTCGCAATTGCTATATCTCTGTTGTGATTGGTTCATAATAAAAATGGTATTAATGGTGAACTCATGTAAAAGTGACATTAGTCCAATCACAACAAACCTTATCAACAATTATGAAAAATATTGTTTCTTTGACATTGACCAAGCTGAAAGACATGCAAAAACACAGAAATGGTGAACACAAAGTGCTCCTTGCTCTATCAATTCAAGAAAGATTAATTAACCATCAAATGCGGAAAAAATTACGCCATCAACTCCATTCTACAGCAATATTAGGATCAGGGGTGGCCCTGGGCAAGGGCAAGATGGGCGACCGCCTCAAAATTAGGCCTCATCCTAAAAATTTTTAAGGCCTTTGTAATTTTGAAAGGCCTAAAAAAATAAATAAATAAATAAATAAGGCCTAAAAAAAATATAACCCTATACAAAAAATTAAAAAAGCCCATCTACTTTAAACAAACCTTTAAAATAAGCCCAATAATAATTTATTTCTTCTAACTCAAGTCCTAAAATTATGTAACCCTAAAAAAAGTAAAAGTAAGTAAACTTTTCACTCTCTCTATAACTTAGCCGTCATCACGTTTATATGATACATCTATTCTTCTATTCTAGTATTCTCATCTCTTACTCTCTAATCTCTATTTCTTTTATCACTCTCTCTCTCTCATCTTATTCTGAAAGTGAAAAGTTCAAATCTCCATCAAGTTTGAGTTTTGATTTTTGAGGTATGTATTTAATACATTTTTTATATAATAGTTTATGATTATTTTATTTTTATATATAATTTTTATTACTGTGTTATTAACATCTAACATTTTTTTTTCCAGGTTTTATTACTTTATACATTGTTTCTGTTGCCTAAACGGAACGGCTAAACTTCCTTCAAGGCTAAGGCTTCAGCCTTCAAATCAGGTTCTATTGTTTCACACCTAAATTATTCTTTTATTTTTCATTTAATTTATTGTTTTTGTTTTAGAGTAAAAATGAAACCTAGAAAATTTCAATCTGGATATGATAAACTAAAAAAACAAAAGAAGAATAGAGCAATTGACTCAATCTCAAAAAGGAGCTCTTGAAAAATTTATTGTAAGCAAACCACGAGATATAGTTGAAAATTCAAACAATGTAATAGAATTAGATGATACTAATAAAAATGACCAACCAAGCAATTTTGAAGAATTAAGTGATAATAATAAAAATGAGGATTTAGTAGATGATCTACAGAATAATGTTGAAGAATTAAGCATTAATAATATAAATGAAGATTTAGTCAATGACCAACAAAACAATGCTGAAGAATTAAGTGATAATAATAAAAATGAGGATTTAGTAGATGATCAACAGAATAATGTTGAAGAATTAAGCATTAATAATATAAATGAAGATTTAGTCAATGACCAACAAAACAATGTTGAAGAATTAGGTTATAATGACAAAAATGAAAGTGTTGAGGATTCAATTGGTAATGAAAAATTAGTCAATGACCAACAAAGTCAGTCAATTCCTTTCAATGTTTATGATCCAAGAAATTGGGATAATCTTGATACGAAGTCAAAAAAAAAATCATTAATATAAATGGATAAAGGACTTTAATTTCAGAGCTCTCATGAATATGTTGAAAAAATATTTAACTCACCTCAATTGATTTTTAACGGTTGGTAAATTTTTTAATATAAGAGAAACTAAAGATTTTCCCATTAAATAAATTGTGATGGTGTGAAGAAATTTATAAAATTTACATCAATTTTGTCCTTTTTTACTTTATAGTTTGAGTGCATGAAAGACTGTATAATGATATATTCACACGTACAGAAATAGGCCATTCATTAACAAAGACAAAATCGACCATGTTATTTTATAAAGAGTGACGTAGGTTCACATTTTGTCCTACCAAAAAGGAAAGCAAGCTCAATTCATTTATATTATTGTTTTGTCTAGCATCATATATACTTCCCCTCTTTCTAAAGATGATCCCCAAGCCCTCTCTTATTCTAAAATCTATTTTGACTGAAGAAAAATCCTCCAATAAGCCATATTGTTGTGAGAAGATATCTTTTGGTGAATTTCCATAAAGATATTGATATGTCTCATGGTAATCTCTCCATAATTCAATATTTTTTTCACATAAATATTGAAGAATGTCAATTTGATACCATGGAGTACGAATTTGTAGAAGAAATTTGGCTTCATTTTCTTCAATTAATTTATAAATTTCACCAAGTAACAATCTTCCACCCTTACAATACTTTGTTGGCATGTAATGATTAATATCTCCCACACCGGTCGCCAATTTGTTTGATATAAAATCAAACTTATTCAAAGTTTGTTACAAACCTTGAATTTGGAATTGCTAATCTAACTTCGAACTTCAAAATGGTGTGCTTAGTCTGAATTATGCCTCAATTAAGAGGACTTTTTTCGTATGACACCAAACAAAGTATGAAGGATGAAGTAGAATTGTAGATCGAATAACATAAATACATAGATATTTTGCATTCAAGCTTTCAAGATACAAGTACAATAAGAACAACTTATAAACACACTTGAATACACTTTGAACACACTTGAAAAACACTTGAACACACTTAAAGAACACACTTTGAACACACTTAAACACAATTTAGAACACAGTTTAGATCACAATGGATCTCTTGCACATAGGTTGTGGAGGTTGAGTTATAGAGAGAGGCTTTGAAGAATAAACTTTCTTATTAATAGTCAAAAGGGTGGTTATTTCCATCAAATAACTACCCATCAATAACTACTTTGGGTGGTTTATTTTTAAGAAAATAACTACTCCCAATAGTTTGGAGATCATGACACATGTCATCCACATCATAGAAGTTATTGGTGGTTACATCCTATCATTAACTACCTCCATGAAAGTTGTAAATAATGACACATGTAAATGGAAGTTACAAATAATTTTATTTCTATATAAATTACACATATAATATGGCTACCAATTTAACATATTATGGTGGTCAATATTATATATATAACACTATATAATAAAATTATTTTTATGTGTAAACACAATCCATTTTAACCGATCACTCTGGTAGTAGGCCTTATTATTTTGACTTGGATCTAAAAAATTTGTTCAAATCCCCATTCCCAATTTGTGTGTTCGAGAATTTGCTATATATTTTGAGGATGATGAAAAAAAATTTAGATTCTTGAGTCTTTTCTTGAGAAAACTTGTTCAAGTATTTGGTTGAGTCTTTATATCCAAACAGAGATCACAAACCCGACTTTGATTCACAAGCAACTAGCTTTGGTGCAACCACTACCTCCAACCACCACCCACGTGGCTGTCCACTAGGATACAAAAGCAAACCAAAGCCACCAATATTCATAACTTGGGACAATTCGAACACGCTCCAATCGCACGTGCTAAAAGTGTCGAATGTTGTGGACATCGTGGAGGAATACAAATCTTCTATCACATTTTTTATGTTCTACTTTATACTCCACCAATTACAATTTACCATATGTCATTTTTTCTTTCCTTATAAAATAACTAAGATTTAAAATGGAAACAAATCAAACATAATCTGACACGTGGTGAGTTATAATTGGTTGAATATAAAGTGGAATACAAAAAAATGGGATAGAAGATATTCATTCATCGTGGAGAGCGTGTCCAATTACACAAGGAGAATAATACTTTGGCTAACTAAATGTTATTTTGGTTCTTTTAAAAAAAAATGTTATTTTGGTTAATGAGTTGATAATCTAATGTGGGTCATTTTGGGATTTATTAGCCAATGTGTTTTGGTTTGAAGAGTATTTTGACTTATCCAATGTGAATGCTAAGCTCCAAACCCATCCGAAAATGAATACCCTAACTCCCAAGGTAATTTAGACCTTTTTTTTATAATACCAAGGTAGTTTAGATACTTATAAAACCAACACTCAACTCTCTCTTTAACAATGTGGAACAAAGCCTACAAGGGTACCCTTTAAAGAGTTTTATTTTTCTTTACTAAGTAATTAAGAAGAATGAGATAAGTAAATGGGTAAATTACACTGATACCCTTTTTTTTTTGGGAAACTAGACTCACTACACCCTAGTTTGGGAAAATAACACTCCGTTCCCAAATTTGTAAAATAATTAACACTTCACCCCCTTTTTCTTTTCTTTTTTCTTTTTTTATTAATTTTTTTAACCAATGCCTAACTAACCAAAGTTAAAAAGAAAAATTATATTCTAATTATTTTAAGTTTAAGTGGAATATTCCTTTAAAAATTGGGGAAAAGGGGGCTGAGTGTTAATTATTTTGCAAATTTGGGAGCGGAGTGTCATTTTCCCAAACTAGGGTGTAGCGAGTCTAGTTTCTCCAAAAAAAAAAAAAAAAAAAAAAAAAAAAAAAAAAAAAGAAGGAGTGTCAATGTAATTTACCCTAAGTAAATAGAGACTTTATCGGTGTAAGCCTCAATCCCACCTCATAAGGAATACTCTAACTCCATGGTAGTTTAGAGACTTAAAAAACCAAAATATATGATAAACTTTTTTTTTTTTTTTTTGGTTAAAAGGGAATATATTAACTTACGAACTAATTAAACGGAACCGAGTAGCATGAGATACATCAAAAGCTAAAGCCTCCAGCACATGCACTGGGGCATTCAAGAAAAAAACAAAATCAGATTGCTGGGCGTAGCCAGCTTTTGCCAGTAAATCAACATAACCATTCGCCTCTCTAAAAATATGCTTGAGAGACCTAAGCTCAAACCTCTCCAATAGGTACCTGCAATCATCCACAATAGTACTCAAAAAAGCATTAGATGTGGTGGAGGAATTAATAAGATCAACTGCCACTAAAGAATCCATCTCAATCTCAAGGTTAAGAATCTCAAGATCTATGGCTAACAATAGACCATCTTTGAGAGCCCTCAATTCAGCCTGAACACTAGTTGTAAAACCAATTGCCCTAGAGAAACCCCTAACCCATTCCCCAAGATGATTCTGAATAACACCCCCTCCCCCTGCTAATCCGAGGTTTCCTAAAGATGACCCATCAATATTCAACTTAAACCAACCCAATGGAGGCGGAGTCCATTTAACAGGAATAGGAATTCTCAATTTAACTTTGGAGTAACTGCCAATAAGATAGTAATATTCTGAGGTAAAAGATATGGTAGTGGCTAAAGGATCAGCAAATGAAGCATCAGGATTAAATACAAATTGATTCCTACGAAGCCATAAATTCCAAATACCAAAGGAGAAAATTGTTTGCCAAGGAATACTATGATCATGAGTAGAAGAAACACTACAATTAGCATTAATCCAATCAACAAGAGAGGCAGAATAAAATTGGTTCCCCACACTAGGAAACCGAAATGCATTCCAAAAAGCAATAGAGTCAGGACAATCACAAAGTAAATGAATTAGAGTCTCATTTAATCCTGAACATCTAGGACAAAAGGTAGGAATGTTAATTCCTCTAGAAGCAAGTGTGTCCCTCATAGTGTGAGAACCACGACCCGAGGGTCAAATGGGCCTCAAAATGTGACCCAACTGACGAATGATCATCCCTCTAGAATGAAGGTGATGTTACAGTAGAGTCACCACTTATTTTTGCAAGAAAGAAAAATAAGAAAATGCTGAAAAATACTTCTCTTTATTCAATTTGGATTGTATGATTACAATTGAGTGTCCAAAACAGAAAATTACATAGCAAAAGTTGTTTCCTAGGTACAATCTAAGAAAATTACATTTGAATACTTCCTAAATACAATATAGTACAGTAGAAATTTACATTCACAAATAAACTAATCTAGAACCTTCAAGATTAGGCTCGGGGGCTTGGTTACAAAACGAGAAGGTGTAAGCACCTCGTTTTGCCCGATTAAAATCGGTCTTCTAGGATAGAGCTTGGCCAAAAACAAATATTTCAATGTACAAAAACATGGTATATCATAAAATTTATTTTAAAGGTTCAAGTTCTTTATTAAATCATTTACATATGAAAAAGGCATATTATCGTCATCATCATGTGAATAGGCAAACAAATAAAGAAATTCAGCAAAGAATTTTTACCTGCATACACGTGGAAGAAGATCTTGTTGATTGCTTTAGAATCACCAGAGTTATGTTCAACTTTGGCTGCAATCAAAAAGTTGGTTAATAGAAGATACAAAAATTTATCACAATGGAAAAATTTGAAAAAGGAGAAGAGCAAGGATCAGAAGAGTTGTTGTATGGCTGCAATGGTGGGGAGTTTGTATTCTGCCCAGCTGCCAAAAGAGAACTCCGAAAATGCTTCCTTGATGGTCTTCAAGGTACCTGTGAACAGAGTTTCGCCGTAGGGGATTTTTGTGGGAGCTTTTCTCTGTCTTTTAATGGGGGATTATTTAGAGGTGTTTTATGCTTTAGAAATCATACGCAGAATGATCTGGAATTCTTTCTAAAGCTCAAACCTTGGGACCCTTGTAACTAACCCTCTCTTTTCTTTTTATAGCCAAACAAATGATAAGCTATCTTTGTTTAATTTTGTATTTTTTATTTTCAATTAATCCCTATTCTTTATCTTCTACCAGCTGTGAACTGACTTGGACGTGTGAGAATTCAAAATTCAAGTTTAGAGATAATTTTGGGATAAAAAAACGTGCTCCAGGTTCGAAGTGCCGGATTGGTGGTTCAATGTACTGGCCGGTACTTCAATGTGCCGGCCGGTACTTCAATGTGTGCTTGAAGTGCCGGCCGGTACTTCAAAACTCAATCAAAGTACCGACCGGTACTTCGAGTTTTAAACAAAACCGTTTTCAGCTTCTTTTTTGGTATTTATCCGTTTGTTAAATGTTGTCCCACTTTTTATGATAAACACCAGATATAATAGTGATCTTAATCTTCTTAAAATATTTGAATTAATCTATTTCAATTAATCCTTATATTTTAATTAATTAATCATACTATTTATCCCACTTAAACTGATTTTATCTAATGTAGTAGAGTCCATAATTATTTATCATTACAAGCCAATGGGACGTTTACACCTCATTAATTAAAATCAACCCAATTAATGGACCAATGATAATTAGTTTGGATTAATCCTATGTACTTGGAATTATTAAATCATTATGCACTCTATCCGTTAAATCTTCAATTGATCATAACATTTGCACTTATGGTCCGATTTGGGCTTGTGACATGTTGTTTTGAGTATTTTGAAGTGGAGATTTGTTTAATCAATTCAATTTGTCAATCAAATGGTCAAAATTGTCTTAGAGAAGTTGTATGCTTCGTTCTTTGGGTTTATTTTGGAAAGGACCCTAATTTGTATTGTTAGGTTATGTAGGTAGCAAAACGAGGTGTCTACACATAGGAACGCTAAGATGGTAACATTGCCAAAGAAAAAATTGTATTCTTGGGTTAGTTCTAACTTTCCAAATCCAATCCGAAGGCTTGGGCTTAATACACTCGGATTGAGTGTTACAAGCTATAGAATAAGCCTTCTTAAGGTTAAACTCACCCCCACTCGAGTCCCAAACACGCCTATCAACAAGAGGCCTAGAAGGACAAACCGAAATTGCCTTAATAACCTCACAGGTATTGAAAGGAAGAGTTAAGGAGATTTTAGAAAAATCTCACATACTCACACCCTCAATAACATCACATACCCGAAAAGAGTCCTCAGCTGGGGATAATGGAACTTGCACCAAACAACGAAGAGGCCTATCTCCAACCCATAAGTCGTGCTAGAATGAAACACTATGACCATTATTAACCACCCATCTAAGCCCTTTCCTGAAAGTCTCGTGCCCCACCTTTAATTCTTTCCAATTACTTGACCCACTCCTACGGGTTCTCAACCTATCATCCATTATACCACTAGCACAATACTTGGATTTCAAAGTTTTTGATCAAAGAGCATCAGTATCCTCCATGACTCTCCAATTAAGCTTAGCCAGGAGAGCAATATTTCTAGACTTGGTAGAATACAAACCTAGACCCCCCTTGTCTTTAGGTTTACAAACTTTATCCCACCCAACCATGTGCATTCTCTTCCTATCAGATGAGGAACCCCACAGGAAATCTCTATTCAGCTTATCTAATTTAGAACAAATCCTAATAGGCAAGGCAACATTCTGCATATAGTAAGCCGGAATAGATGAGGTAACAGATTGTATAAGCACTACTCTACCTGCAGGTGATAGAAGCTTAGCCTTCCAGCTAGAAAGCTTAGCTTGGACTTTCTCCACAATGAAGTCAAAATCTCTAGAACTACGCCCATTAGGCCTAAGGGGAAAACCCAAGTACTTGCCAATGTTAGGAGTGCTAGATACTCCAAGAATACCACACAAGTGTTGTCTAAGATTGGGGTTAACATTTAGAGAGAAAAAAAACCTTGGATTTAGACAAGTTCACCTTTTGCCCGGAGAGATTACAAAAATCTTCAAGCACTCTAGTAATAGTATGGCAGCTATTAATAGAAGCCTCCACACAAAACAACAAATTATCAGCAAAAATAAGATGAGAGAACACAGGGCCACTCCTAGACGCTTTAATGGCTTTCCAACTATTGTTTTCACAAGCTTCAAGAATCTTAAGACTCAAGTATTCCATGCATAGGATGAACAGGTAAAGAGATAAAGGATCTCCTTATCTAATGCCTCTAGAAGGTTTAAAAGTCTCCATCTGACCCCTATTAACCAATATAGAAAAGGAGGAAGTGTCCACACACTCAAGAACCAGGTTGACAAAACTAGTAGGGAACTTGAAGAACATTAGAACTTCACGAATGAAATCTCATTCAAGTCTATCATAAGCTTTCTCCAGATCAAGCTTAAGGATAAACTGACCAATCCTACCCTTTTTTCTCTGAATAGAGTGAATAAGCTCTTGAGTAATAATGACATTGTCAATACCTCTCCTACCAAGCACAAAAGCAACCTGGAATGGGGAAACAAGGTTACCAAGAATAGGTCTAAGTCTACTCACGATGATCTTGGTAACAATCTTGTACACAGTGTTGCAAAGGCTAATAGGTCTAATCTATATCATGTGATATATCAAAAATATATTGAGAATTTATATTAAAAAAAAAAAATACCAACCTAATAAAACAATCAAATATCAACTATTATCTAGACATTGTTGAGATATCAATATCAATAATCTAATCCATTAATCTGATGTGACCCATAATTTTGTCATTACAAACCTTGCCTAATATGTATAATAATCCATAACAAATTAGGGATCTAACTATTATCTTTGTGGAGTTCCTTGACTAATATTAATAATTTGGGAAAATTACATTTTGCCACTCTCAACTATCACCTCTTTTTCAATTCCCCCTCCAAACTTCCGGAATGCACGATTTATCCCCCCAATTGGACTCAATTGCACAGCCATTACCCCCTACTACCAAAATCGCGTTAAAACGGGTAGAAAAGTGAAACACGTAACACGCACGTGATTCACAGGCCCACAAGGTTAGCTGACACTCATTAAAAAAAATTTCACTCCCCAAAATACTCTTATCCCTAAGACTCCTTACCCCTGACACTTTGTCCTCCATAACTCCGAAATAAATCAACAATCAATCCACCCCTGGTTTCCCACTAAAGATCAAACAAATGGAAATTTCTTAATTAAACAAGAAGCAAACCGTCAAATCATTCACATATCACCATAAACCTTTGCAATGACACAAGGTTAGCCCAATCCACAAACCAAAAAGCTACCCAACAGAGAAAACAACGAATTCATACACCAAATTTAATGGGATCCTGAAACCAAAATCAACAAAAAAAAAAAAAGAAAAAAAAAAAAAAAGAAAAAAAGATAATACGCATATGGGGTGTGCCTTAAAGATTCAAAAGCCGTACACTTGTACTGTAGGCTTCAACATAATTCCAACAAAATGGAACCTCAAAATCTAAGCACGAAACCCATCAAGATTCAAAATTCAGCATCTGGGTATTCTTAGAAATTCAAGAAAATGTACTTGTCCCATCCAAATGATAGCAATGAAAGAGCTCCAACGATAGATAGAGTAAGAAACGAAATGGAAGATGCGATTTCGATAGAGAGCTTGATCGCACGCAGGCGTGACAATGGGAGAGAGATCTGCCACCCTAGAGAGAGAGAGAGGGATAAATCAAATGAAAATGAAAAAGGGAGCTTTTTGTGAATTCCAGTAAGGAGTGTTAGGGATAAGGGTAATCTGGGGAGTTAAGGAATTTTTAATGAGTGCCAGTTAACCTTGTGGGCCCGTGAATCATGTGTATGTCACGTGTTTTACTTATCCATTCATTTTAACGCGATTTTGGTAGTAGAGGGTAACGATCGTGCAATCAAGTTCAATTGGGAGGTAAATTGTGCATTCCAGAAGTTTGGAGGATGGATTGAAAAAGAGGTGATAGTTGAAGGTGGCAAAGTGTAATTTTCCCTAATAATTTCCTTTATAGAAAATCCTAAATTATTTATTTCAGTTCAGTTCATTTCCTTAACCAGTCATCTAATTCTAAGATATCTCCTGTCTAATATACTTTGCACTTTTTTTCTTTTTCATTTTTTGAAAGGATTATAACTTGTACTTGTTTAGCAAAAAAAAAAAAAAAAAACTTGTACTTTTAGCTTGCTGAATTTTATTAATTTTTCTTTTTCAAAGCAGCGGCTTGCATTTCCCATATGTGACTTCAATTTATTCTTTCTTCCTTACTAAATTCATGTGGTTACCATTTACCAATGCAACTCTGGAAATGTGGTATCTAATGCTCAAAACAACCTTCGATATGTTTTAATCATGAACAACCTTCGATATTATTTCTTGATGCCATTATTTTCATCTGGTGATTCAATAAGAAGGAAACATGAATTTGTTGATGGTTTATGTTCAACAAACACGAGAGCGTTATATTTGGGATGCGCCAAAATTTAGACATAGACTTCTGTGAGTTACATTTAATTAAACACAGATGGTATTCTTCTATAAATCAATTACAAATCACCGACAAGCTTGGGCAACTTCTAGATTTGCATATTCTCATTTCCGAACAACCAATATAGATATTTAGCCTGACAAGTCAGAATTTCCAAATACGTTATTGTCTAGAATGACCATACAATTGGAAAGTACTTTCACCACACTGAAAAAATGCATAGGGTGTGTTTGTTTTGATTTAATGGGTTTCTCGAAAATATTTTTCCCCATTTCGGATGTTTGGAACAACATAAATAGATGATCAAACCAAAAATATTTTCTATTTGATTGGAAATAGGAAGTCGAGACAGAATGATTAATGATAGTTATATTTTAAATCTCAATGGTATGACTATTTTTTCGACTCACTTTTAGGGATTATTGTCATTCCGCCAAAACTCGAGAGAGGGGAGTGTAATTACCCAATATTTTTTCATTTAAAAATTTTTGTTATTGCTTTTTGAGATGTAAAATTACTAATTAATTAAATTTTTGTATTCAAGTTCTACCAATGTCTTTTTCGATTGATACTATTACTAATCCACTTAATCTTTCTTGTGACATAGTCGATCTTAGATAGGATTTTATCAGTTGTAATTTGTAAACTTCTTTATGTCACAACAACTGTCATAGATTTTGTTAGTAAAATTCTTTTTCAAGAGAGAAAGAGTTTGTTCTAATTTAAAAAATAAAAAATTGGGTAAAATTGAGTATAATTCCTTATATACAATACATTACATTCTCTAATTAAATTCAAACACATAGTTTGCAATGACCAATGAAACACGAACAATTTTCTTTTCCAATGAAAATTAAATGTAATATAACTATTCCTTTTGAATTTAATTAGGGAACCGCCAAGAGTCTTGTAGCTTAATCAGCACTTTCTGGTGTTTCCATCAGAGACATTTAGGATTCAAATCTCTCATTCCCCAAGTATTGAATTACTAAATAAACAAATAAATTTATTGAGGAACGTAAAGTACTGCATCTAAGAAATTATATTTAAGTTTTATCCATTTTTTTAGTGTATGTAAGAGAGTTATATATTAGAATCTCACAGACATATGAAAGAATCTGAACAATTTGAAATAAAGATATATTTTCATCTATTGAGTCATTGAATAAATTGTGAGACTTAATTATTATACTTGTAAAAGATAATTAATAACCCAACTTTTTTTCTTTTTTTTTTTCTCTATTGGGTCATTGGCTAAATTCACCTGAAACATGAGTTTAGCAGAACCCTTTCATTCTATCCTTTTCGTTTCGTTACATCTTTGTCAACTTTGATGGGCCTTTGTGGCTGCTAGGCCCAATGAATGGTCTCAGCGAGTCATCCTTTACTTGTGGGCTAAGGGCTTTTCTTTTGGGTTTTTGTTATTCAAATCCCAAATGAGCTCTTGGGCTCTCAAATCCAAAGGGGCTTGGGCCCACAAAAATGGTCATCAACAGTCAACTAAATGGTAGGATAACCCAGTAGGACAATACCAATGAGTGGAATACAAATATTCTATCCCACATGTTCATCAAGAGTTTAATCATACAAAATACTTCCAATCATTGATTTCCTCTCTATTATATTTGAATAGTATGAGTGAGATATGTATACCCAAATTTTTATTTCTTAGCCTGCAAAAGAGATATAGAGTTAGCGTAGTGAATTCTTACCTTTGTAGGTTTCAAGCCGATTGCAAACTCGAGTCCTACACCATACATAGACCAGACCATAAAAAAGGATATAAATGAGGAGTCATATGTTTACTTTACTTTCTTTTTTTTCCTGGATGACGGCAGATAAACATGGTGTTTCCGTGTTTGAGTTGTTTCCAATCCATGACGAAATCTTGATAATATGATTTTGAATTTAATAAAAATTACAAGTAGTTGATCAGCATTTTGTTTGTTTCTTTAAGAGTGGTGTTATTTCCACACCACTTTATTATATTTCCATATTAAGGGTGTGGAAATAAATATACAAAGATGGAATTATATTTCACCCAATATTTTGATATTTCCGCACTATTAGTGTGGAAATTTCCCTTCTTTAATAGACTTAAGTTAAAACCTAAAATAATGATCTTCACAATTTTTGCACAGTTTGATTAAGTAATGAATTTTTTCGATGCATTGCACAGGTCCCATCATTTTAATTCTTTTACATTCCCTGATAATATGGCAAGAGAAATAAACTATAGTTTTTTAAATAACACATGCAGCTAGTTTATACTTTATACTCTATATTCTGGACAGGTTCCTCAGAACAATTAGCAGTTTTCGCATCATCAACAACAGTTTCACTTGTTTGATTATCATTATCAAGCATTTGAGCAGTATTTTCCGGCAGAGAGAACTTGAAGGTAAAGCAGCATTTGAGAGGGAATGTTTTGTTGCACTTGATTTCACCACCTCTCTTATTGTGGTAGCCCGGGTAGTCAGCCTTATCAAATCCTACTTTCTCTTTCAAATTTAGACCTGCTTTTTCAGCAAGTTCCACGATCTTCCACTCAGAATATGGATCGTCGTCTCTGTGTGCAACATGTACTTCCCCACCTCCGGTCAGCATCGCACCAGCGCTGTTGAAAAATGCTTGTAACAGCTTTTTGTGCCTCCTATATCAATTGAAACCCCAAAACTTAAAGACAACATATGAAATTTATGGATAGCACCACACCATTAAGAAAAAAAAAAGTGTGATATTCACATCAAATTGTGCAGATTTATTAAACAAGTAATGAATAGAAGAGTGCCTGCTAATAGAATTTTAATTGTGCATTGCAAATATAATTGGTGACGGATAGATATGTACCACTAAAATATATTAATGAGAAAATAGGGTGACTTTAAAAATTAAAATAAAAAAAAAAAAAAAAAAAAAAAAAAAAAAAAAAAAAATTGGTTGAATTTATTTTATTCCAATCCGTGACCTACCTTATCCCTCTCAAAGTCTCAATGCGTTAGAAATTGTTTTATGGACAGTAATTGTTCACATGATATGACTATTAGATTTAGGACTACCTGAGTAGCATCTCAAATACAATCATGTTCATGGGAGAGGACTCTGATTAGAGCAAACATATTTGAGACAAAGCAGGGCACAGAAAAAGGGTGCTTTACTCACTTACACTATAAGCATATTGTCTCTTTCACATAGCCAAGAGAAATGGCCTGCGTGAGGGAAGTTGAAGATGATGACATCAAATTTCATGGACATTAAGGTGGGATGTCGGTCCATGTCACATACATCAACTTCATGTACCACTAAGCACCCTCTTCTCTCCAAGTCCTCCAAGTGTGGTAAACAGGTCCAATGGATTGTCCTTAAAGTATCTGAAAGATTCAAATTAAAACTAATGTATTAGTATTATTCATACAAATAGCAAGAAGATCAGTACTATGAGGCTGATTAAGTGGGCTTAATGTCAAGCACAGTACAATAAGCCTTTGTTTGTACCTTCAGAATGAGGTGAAGTTGCAACCATGTTAGTGGCAGAGCCAAATGCTCTAGCCAAACAAGCAGAAAATGAAAAGTCTCCCTCACCAACCAACAATATCTTCTGAGAGCTGGAGTAGTGCTGTATCCATCTCTCTTTCCTACCCATTCTACGCGTATAGGAATCTCTCCCTCCATCTGCAGATTTGCTTATATACCAAGGATAATGTGCCCATTATATTTGAAAACGGTACAGATTCCTGTTCATAGATATATAACCAGAAATCGAGGATGGAAAATGTAGAGTCAGTCAGACGTTCAAAATTTCATATTTATTATAGAGTTGGAGAGTAATTACTACTACTTATACTCTGTACGCAGCGCACGCTGTACTCAAGTGCAGTGTACAACTTGTGATTTGTGAAGCACACGATGCGCCAATTTGAGAAAGATATAAAAGCATACAAGATAAAGTAATTAATCTAGCCACACTGCCACTCCTAATTCCTAACTTGTCAGTGCATGACATCAGTAAGCGAAATACAAGCACCTCCAACTCTAAGTACGAACTAAAAGAATTGCAAGAAACTACTTTCTTTGTGTGAAGTTGTCATGGCCAAGCACTGAACTACATGTTTAGAAGGAGCCATGACCCTCCTAACATTTTAACATTATTTTAAAAAATTGGAGGGATAAAGATTTTAATAAAACTGAGGAGTGAAGAAAGATCTAGAAAGTAAGAGAATTGTTGAAGAAGCTAATGCTTTCATTCACTGATCTGATTATAAAATATACAGAGTTTTTAAATATTTATACAAAGGAAAAAGCGTAACAAACTCTTAACAAACTGCACTAATAAAATAACTAACAGCACTTAGTCAATAAGGAGCCAATCGTGATAGCACATGTGTACAAAGAGATGGAAAGTGCAAATAATTAGTGAAACGGTGTGTTTTGTTCTTCTTTAACAAAATAGAGCAGAAGAGCAAAATCGAGCTTGTCTTGTTCTGTAGCTTCCCTGGACTAAAGTTTTGCTTGATTAAGCACTTGTAATACACCCCCTCAAGTGGGAGATTGAATATTCACAATTCCCAACTTGGAAAGAAGATGGGAAAACTGAATAAACCAAGAGGCTTAGTAAAAATATTTGCTAGTTGGTGTGAAGATGAAACATGTAAAGTCTTGAGCAAACCATCTTGAATTTTGTCTCGAATGAAATGACAATCCACTTCAATGTGTTTCGTTCTTTCATGAAAGACAGGATTAGCTGCAATGTGGAAGGTAGCCTGATTGTCATAGAAGAGAACTGAAGCTGTTGGGTGTGGAATACAAAAATCTTGAAGCAAAGCTAAGAGCCAAGTAAGCTCACAAGTTGCAACAGCCATTGCCCTGTATTCTGCTTCAGCAAAGGAGCGAGAGATAACTATTTGCTTCTTGGATCTCCATGATATCAAAAAGTCTCCCGAGAAAATGCAGAAACCAGTAATGGATCTACGTGTGTTAGGTCAACCTACCCAATCTGAATCACAGAAACCTTTCAACTATATAGCTGTTGCAGATGGGAAAAATAAACATTGGCCTGGTGTCTCTTTCAAATATTGGAGGACTCTATGTGCTGCATGTAAATGTGGAAGGCGAGGCTCTGACATGAATTGACTTAAACAGCTCACTGAATAGCAAATGTCAGGCCTTGTAAGTGTGAGGTAGAGAAGTCTACCAACGAGTCTTCTATATATGCTTGGATCAGTTAGTAATTCTCCTTGATCCTTGCTCAATTTGAGATGTTGCTCCATTGGGAATTTAACAGGCTTAGCAGCAATGAATCCTGAATCTTGTAGTATGTCTAGAGCATACTTTCGTTGACATAAAGATATACCTTTGTGGGATCTTGCAAGTTCAAAACCAAGAAAATACTTGGCTGGGCCAAGATCCTTCAATTTGAACTTTTGATCTAAGAATGCAGTAAATACTTTGACAGATTCAGGGTTGTTGCTTGCAATTAATATGTCATCAACATATACTAGGAGCCCAATGAAAGTGGAGCCTTCAGTCTTGGTAAACAAGGAAAAATCACATTTTGATTGTTGAAAACCATGAGCAATGATGGTGGATGAAAACTTGGAGAACCATTGTCTAAAGGCTTGCTTCAAGCCATAGAGTGATTTGGTTAGTCGACAAACTAGATTTGAAGTCCCCCTTTTCCTCTTGAAACCAGGAGGAAGAGACATGAAAACTTCTTCATCTAAGTCTCCATGGAGGAATGCATTATTCACATCAAGTTGAGTAAGTGACCAGCCTTGAGCAGCTGCAAGTGCAACAAAACATCTAACTGTGACCAATTTGGCCACTGGAGAGAAGGTTTCTGCATAATCAATTCCTTCCATTTGATTATACCCCTTTGTTACCAATCGAGCCTTATATCTCTTAATACTCCCATCAGATTTGAACTTGATTTTATATACCTATTTATAGCCAATGGGATGTTTACCAGAAGGTAAGGCAGTTAAAACCCAAGTGTGATTAGCTTTAGGAGCAGCAAGCTCTTTATCCATGGCCTCACACCAGTGTGGAGAGGAAACAGCTTCATGGTAAAATCTAGGCTCAACAAGGGTTGAAATAACTAATGTATAGGCTTTATGAGCTGGTGATAAGTGTGAGTAAGAAATGGTATGATCAATTGGGTACATAGTACCAGAATTGGGTGGTGGAATGGAAAAGCCAAACTGCAATGATAATCTTACAGATAAGACGGGGTATGCTTAGGTTTAGAAGAATGTCTTAGTGGTTATGTAGGTTCAAGTAATTGAGGTAAAGAAGTGGGCAAATTTGAAACATGTGAATCAGAAGGCTGTGCAGGTGACTAACAGGAAGTATCAGGCACTTGGACTAAAGAATCTGGAGTATCAGAGATAGGTGTAGGATGATCACATGGTGATTTTGGAAAATGTGGAGAAGCAGATGTATCATGATCTATAAAAGAAGGAAGTGAGGGATGTGGATCACTGAGATCAGAATCAGAAGATGGGGGATATGTAACAAAATGAGGTGTAAGAAAGGGAAATATGTGTTCATGAAAAACATCCCTAGAAACAAAAAATTGTTGAGTATCAAGATTGAACAATTTTGTAACCCTTTGTGCCAAAAGGATATCCTACAAAAACACAAGCTACAGTTCTTGCATCAAATTTGGTTCTATGAGATGGAAGAGTGGATGCATAGGCAAGACAACCAAAAACTTTAAGATGAGAATAAGTAAGAGACTTGTGCATAAGGAGTTCAAAATGGGTTTTATGTTGAAGAAGTGGACTTGGTAATCTATTTATGATATAGGCAACTGTGAGAATACATTTCCCCCAAAATTTATAAGGAAGATGAGATTGAAACCTTTGCTCTAGCAACATTTAAGAGATGTTGGTGTTTTCTTTCCACAACTGAGTTTTGTTGAGGTGTATCTCTGCAAGATGTTTAATGAATGACACCTTTAATGCTAAAGAAATTAGACATATCAAATTCTAATCCATTGTCACTTCTAACAGATTTGATCTTGGTATGAAATTAAGTTTCAACCATGTTGAAGAAGGAAATCAGTAAAGGCCTAGTATCACTTCTTAGAATGCATAAGATATACCCAAGTACTTCTAGAATGATCATCAACAATGGAGAGAAAATATTTATGACCATCTATAGTAGGTACAAAGTAAGGTCCCCAGATGTCAAAATGTATTAGTTCAAAGTTGGTTTTACATATGTGACCAGCATTGGGAAAAGACAATCTTTTCTGTTTTGCAAGAGGGCAAACATCACAAAATGGAATGGTTTTATTGATAGTAGGCAAATTTTGTACATATTGATGTAAGAATTACAACCTATCAAAAGAAAAGTGCCCAAGTCTATAATGCCAAAGCTGCATTGATGTAGGTTGCTCATTGGTGCACTGCACAGAAGCAGGCAGAGAAGTGTTATTGCTGGAATGAGTTGATGACTTTGAAAGTGAAATATGAGGGAACAAGTTAGCAAAACTAGAGTAATCCATTGATGTCTGCAACAGATAAAGCCCATTTTGTAATTTACCCAGTTCAATCATCCTCCAAGGGGTGAAGGCTTGGATAAGACAGTAATTTGCTATAAAAATCAGACAACATGATAGTGAATGAATCAATTTGCTAACAGAAATTAGATTTAAGTGGAAAAAAGGAACACATAGAACATTAGTTAATGTCATTGAATGAGAGATTTAAACAGTTCCTATATGAGTGGCAGAAACTAAGACTCCATTAGGTAACTCAACTGAAGCATTGACTACAGATGTGATAGTGGTTAAACAAGAAAGAGAATGTACCATGTGATCTGTTGCTCCAGTGTCTATAACCCACAAATTTTCATTTGCAGCCTTAGGAAATTTCACATTAAAAGCAAAAACTGAATGTGAAAGATTAGGGGTAAAGCTGTTTGATAAACAAAGAGATTTGTAAAGAAAAGTACCTGACATAGAATAAACATGTAATGATGATGAAGATGCAGTATTGGCTAAAGCTTGATAGGTAACATTGGAATTTGGAGCTTCAGGTGTGTTGGAAAGCAATGGTTTGGTGTTTAACACAGCAAGTAGTTGCTGGCATTGGGCTTGAAGTTGTGAAAGCTGAAAAGGTGATAGCTCTTCATTCACTGTCATTGCATTACTTTCAGAAGTATTGTGTGAGACCTGATTAACCATTGGACCTTTCCCTTTGGCCCTATACCCAGGTGGATAGCCATGTATCTTGTAGCATTTGTTAAATGTACAAGTAGGCTTATCCTTTTTCTAAAAATTCTGTTTAGGAGGGGTAGGCCTAATTGGCTCACTTTTGCAACGTAAAGCAGTAGACTCCACATGTGGAATTTTCAATTGACCAGTGGATCTCTGTCTTTCTTCTTGTCTTAGTAGAGAGAAAACCCTATCAATGTGAGGCATAGGATCCATGAGCAAAATCTATCCTCTCACTTAAGTAAAGGTCTCATTCAAGCCCTTCAAAAATTGCATAAGACATACTTGATGGTAATTTTCTACAACTTGCCTCATTGCTCCACAAGAACAACTCGGAATACAAGTGCAAACTGGAATAGGCCTATAGTTCAATGGTTCTTCCCAGAAACCTTGCAACTTGTGTAGTAATCAGTTACAGAGACTTGAGATTGACTCAGAGATCCAATTGCTTGCTCTACTTGGAATATTTGAGGTCCATTACTTTGAGAAAAACGATTTCTCAGAATGGTCCAGATTTCACAAGCAATTTGCTTATAGAGCACAGTAGAATGAATCTCCTTAGACACACAATTCAGAATCCAAGTAATCACAACAGTATTACACCTACTCCAAAGAGAATACAGAGGAGAGTTAATACCTTCCTTAGGAGGACCTATGCTTCCATCTGCAAATCCAAGTTTGTTCTTGATATTGAGTCCCATAGCCATAGATCTGAACCATGAGTGAAAGTTATCACCTGTAAGTGGTTCATTCACTAGCCTCAGACTTGAATTATCACTAGCATGAAGATAATACAGACTTGAGAGAGGAGGATCATCCAAGGAGAAAGAAGTAGCGGAAGCAGTAATTTCTTTAGAAACATTTTCAAAAGCCATGGAAGATTGAGATGTAGAACTCAAGGGAAAGCTTTGAGATGAAACTCAAAGAAAGCTTTTACAAAGATGGCTCTGATACCATAATAAAACTGAGCAATGAAGAAAGATCTAGAAAGTAAGAGAATTGTTGAAGAAGCTAATGCTTTCATTCACTGATCTGATTATAAAATATATAGAGTTGTTACGTATTTATACAAAAGAAAAAGCATAACAAACTGCACTAATAAAAATAACTAATAGCACTTAGTCAATAAGGAGCCAATCGTGATAGCACATGTGTACAAAGAGATGGAAAGTGCAAATAAGTGAAACGGTGTGTTTTGTTCTTCTTTAACAAAACAGGAGTAGAAGAGAAAAATTGAGCTTGCCTTGTTTTGTAGCTTCCCTGGACTGAAGCTTTACTTGATGGAGCACTTGTAATAGATTTAGCCCTAAGCTTCAAATAAAGAAACAGGCTCGAACTTTAGAGCATGTTTGATAATAGAACTCAAACACAGTTTACTATGTTTGAATACAAAAAGTGGTGGCATCGGGTTCAAATTTTGTTATTTGGCACTTGTTTTCAACTTTTGTATTTAATAAACAAAAAATAAAAAATCGTTGTTCAAATAACACTCAAAAACAACATTCAGAGAACAACTATTAGGTGTTTTCGGTGGAATTGGGATTGAACGATGGCATTTTTGAAAATAGGGTTATGACAGTGAGTCCTCCCAGCAAAACCCATAATGAACAAACTAAGTGTTTGAGAGCCTCCCCATTAAATAGTCTGTTAGAGAGAAGCCTGAATAAAAGGCTATGCTTGGCCTCATGGTGAGACCCGGACACCGGTTCCTTTTGTAAACAAGTATGTTGCTTTTATGGTTTCGAAAGGTGCATTCTTCAACACAACTCCTCCAATTCTTCCACCATTAAAATGATCCAATCACACCAGCACCTTACTGAAACACCCTCCACCGTAAGTCTATGAACACTTCCATAGATGGGAGACTTGCACTGATGGCAAGGTTTGAGTCTTCTACCACTCACTAGGGTATAGAGCCAAAGTGGTGAGAGAGAAGTTTGTGTACATTCTCATTACACACAATGCACATTTGTCCACATTTTTAATGTGCACATGTCCATATTTTTTATCACTTTATCCATCACAAAATATGATCTTAAACCTAAACACGATTTCATAATAGCTGTATTTTTTTTTTCTAAATAATTTGAAAAGTGTTATATTTTTAATATCTATATTATAATGTAAAACCGAAGCTTTTTGACTTTTGGTTGACCTCATCCTATTACGCCACATAAGCTTTTGAAATCTCACAATTTTACACCTCATTGTTTTAATATATATTTCCTAATTGAATTTAAATTTTATTCTATTATTAAACTTTCCATTAGAATTTTGACACATCATATTTTCTTTAATATAAGAATATATTATTCCATATATAAAACACAATCATAATTAATGTCTAATACTAAAATATATTCCATATATAAACACAATATAAATATCTTTTAATAATAATCATAATTATCAATTTTCATCAAGATTTTTAGAGTTTTTTTTTTTTTCTTATGTATTTCATTTAATTTTGTTGCTGGCAATGGAGAAAGATGGATGGATTTGTTATAATGAAACCATGTAAGTTTGAAATGAGTTATGAAAATTATTTAGGTTTGATCATATAATCATGTGTCCATATATTTATTTGTCATTTTTCTTATTTAAAGTATCATTTATTTTATTTTTGGATGAAAACATAATTCATATGATAAATATAAACATGAATCGTGTTTTATAAAAATTGGACTATATTCAACTTATGCCAAAAAAAAAATTACATTATATTAAATTTTAATTATCCTATGATAAATACTTTCTTAGTTATTTTTTTAAACAAAAAAGTAAGATCTATCCTAAATCCGATTCGTAAAGTTTCTTTATCGATCTTGCCTACAACATTTTGAACTACAAAAAAAAAAAAAAAAAAAAAAAAAGAAGAAGAAGTAAAATGTATAAAAATTAATTTAAATTTTATTTCCAAAAATTTTTACGGCTAGTTTTCTAATTTACACCCCCACCCCCCCGCCGCGAAGGCCCCAATAAGGAAAAGGAAAAATGGCATTCTCATGCGGTTCCTTCCCGCCAAAAGAAACTGATGAAAGTGTGAAACCCGAGGGTGGTGTTGTGTCTTTGTCTCAACTGTCTTTGGGAAGAGTATTCAATTTGACACGAACTACAAACATCCATGTCGCGTCACATGTCATACTGGTCCACAATCTCTTGCCACGTGACTGTGCCATAACAAAACTTCTACTTACTTCTTTTACTTTCGCTTTGTACTTGCAGGATAGCCATTGATTCCAATTTTCCAATGATATAAAACCGAAAAAGCAGATCCTCTTTGGCTTTGCACACTGTTATGGAGGTTCCCGTTGTGTTCTTGGCCAAGCTATGGAGTTTCATCTCCTTCCTGCCCTTCTTCCTTTTGCTCTTCCTCCTCGGCCTCCTCAAAGGTATCCTCTTTATTTTATTCTTGTATTTAAAACCTTAATATATAGTTCATGGAGTAATAAATAAACAAAATGGTATTATGTATCTATGTTTATTTCACGTCAATGAATATGCTTAAACAATTGGTCCCTTTGGCAGCGGCACTTATTGGACCAGTAGTAGTGGGCATCATATTCATTGGAAACTCAGCAGTTATAATTGGGCTCTGGACTGCACATTTCATCTGGACTTACTACTGTGTGGCAAAGTATACATATATGTTTCTCTTGCTTACAAATTTTTTTTTTTTTTTTTTTTTTAAATCCCAACTTTTTTTATGTGATTGGTTACATTTTTTAGCGTATAATTTCAGAACCAAGAAGCTCGGGCTGGTTCTAAAGATTGTGGTGCTAGTTTTATTGCCAGTGCCTCTGGTCCTTTTGCCAATCTTTGGAATTGTTGGAAGCCTTTTAGGCGGAGTAGGATATGGATTATTTGCACCCCTTCTTGCAACTTTTGAGGCTGTTGGGGAGAATGTCACTGACAAATTCTACCACTGCTTTGTTGTAAGTTTTTTATGTGTCTTTGCTGTGTTTGTTTCATGGGACTAGCTTTTTTACTAAATCCAAGTACATGGAAATTTTTTTTTTTTTTTTTCTTTTACTTCATATGCATTTGCAGATTACATAAATACAACTAATTGTGGTTTGATAGCATATCATTGTTTATTATCTCAAAGTTCTTTTCAGGAGTACCCGAAATAAGAGCCCTGGTGAATTTTCTGACTTTATTATAAGCGCTGATAAATGTTTTAGCTATTATTTCTTGATTTCTTGAGCCCTGGTGAAATATTTTTTACACTAGGATGGATGTTGGTCCACGATTAAAGGAGGCTGCACAGTAGTGCAGGATTTCACAGACTTCTGCTTCCACTCATACTTTTCCTACATGGACGAACTAATTGAGAAACTGCTTCCAGATGAAAAGCCTATGGACATAAAGTGAGAAATTTTCCTTATCATCCTTTGCTGTATGGTGAAGAAACATAAATTCTTTAAGACATAGTCCACTTTTCCCTTGCTAGATTATCAAAATTGCCGAGTTGTTTGCTAGCAAGCTTGATCGGCGTACCAGTGGACGTGCTTTTAATTACTGCTGTCGCTTTGTGGAAAAGCCCTTGCATGCTATTCAGGGGCTGGAAGAGGCTATTAGAAGACTTGGTTGGCAGAGAAGGACCATTCTTGGAGACAGTATGTGTTCCATTTGCTGGTCTTGCTATCATATTATGGCCTTTGGCTGTTGTGGGAGCCCTCATAGGTGCTATTGTTTCCAGCTTCTTTCTGGGACTCTACAGCGGAGTTATTGTCCATCAGGTCAAGTTGCTTTTCTTGTCATGTCACTGAGTTTAGATTATAATGTTGTAAGAATTGTATATGTGGGTTTCTTCCTTTTGTATTGGTTTGAAGTTTTATTTCTAAAAAGTGATTTATAAAAATTGCAGGAAGACTCGCTTCAAATGGGACTTGCCTACATTGTTTCTGTGGTTTCGCTGTTCGATGAATATGTAAATGATTTACTCTACTTGAGAGAGGGATCCCGCCTTCCCAGGTACACTTTCGAATGCCTCTCTCTTTGGATCTTTTCTCTTTAGTGAAATATTTTGTTGAAGATGAGACTTTAAAATGCAGCTCATGATAAAGAATTTTGTACATACACTGATTTTGATTCTGAGACATCCTTGTGACAGTCAGGCCTACATACCGTAGAAACATGGGCCCTAGTCCTGAGAGAGAAAAGCTAGGTGACAATCATAACAATGACTCAAAGAATGGAAGGGAGAGTTCATACACTTCAAAACTCATCTCAGAAAGATCAAGAACATTGAAGTGGGCGATGCAACAATATAAACCAATGCAGGTAAGGCCTCATGTGATACTTCATCTAATCAGTAACAGCCTTGTTTGAATCTCAATGTGTTTCAATGTGTCAGGTATGGGACTGGCTGTTTAAATCCTGTGAAGTAAATGGTCGGATTCTTCTCCGTGATGGTCTGATAACTTCCAAAGACATTGAGGAATGCATTCTGAAGGGTAATTGTAAGAAGTTGGGCATTCAGTTACCTGCTTGGTCTCTATTACAGTGCCTGCTTGCATCAGCAAAGTCCAACTCATCTGGGTTGGTGATCTGTATGTCTCTAAAACATTTGTTCTTAAATTCACATGGATAACCAGAGGACTAATCATGCTCATGAAATTGATTTTTTTCCAGCTGATGATGTAGAGTTGACAAGGATGAATGGACCAAGGGATAAAGTATTTGAGTGGTTCATTGGACCCCTATTAATCATGAAAGAGCAAATAAAGAGACTCCAATTAGATGAAAATGAAGAAATTTGCCTGAGAGAGCTTGTTATGAGATGCAAGAATGAAACACCCGAGGAGTGGGATGACACTGAATTTGGATCCAGTGACAAAGTCAGAAGAGCACAGTTGCAATCCATTATTAGAAGGTACATTTATGACAATATTTTATCTGAAACAGATTAAATCTTCATTTCTGTTACATAGAAAATAAACCCATGCAATTGAAAATCTTATGAATTATCCACTTTCTGATCCAGTAAAAGTTTCCATGCTATTGATAAAAAGCCATAATTTTCTAATGTTCCTCCAAATTAAACAAAAAGCAATTTTCAGACTCATTTTGCTCCCCCACTCTCTTCCTTTGGCAGACTACAAGGAATTGTAGCTTCAATGTCCCGGGTACCAACCTTCCGACGTCGTTTTAGGAATTTGGTGAAGGTGTTGTACATAGAAGCAATTCAGGGAGGTGCTTCAGGAAATCATATGGGAGGAATCTTAGAAGCCAGATATGGCAACAATAGCTGTAATCAAAGTGAAGACAAAAATGATAGAGACGAGACTATAAACAAGGGAGAGCATAAGGAATATGACAATGGAAATCTAGTATGAATGAGCTTGTAAAATTCACATCTTTCATAGGATGTAGTAGAGGCTTTTTTCTTTTTTTGCTGAATAGATATATGAATGAGCTTGTAAAATTCACATCTTTCGTAGGATATAGTAGAAGTTTGTGATACAATGTGTCGTGTTTCCACAGTATTGTCTGGAGAAAATGATTGTGCATTGGGCATTTAGAATGAAGTTGATACTAGATTTAATTTTTTTTAGTGTTGGTATTGGTACTAGAGAAAACCTTTAAAAATTTAAAAAAAAAAATGAAATTGGAGGTAAGACTTACAGACCACCTCTCCCTATAACCTTTAGAAGTGCCCTTATGAAAGGGGCAACAACAAAAACCAAAAGAAAATGTCATTGTTGGACCTGAGAGAATTGTTATAATCATATGTATCTTTGTCATAGTTTTATTCTAATTAAGCTCAATTTTATTTTTAAAACATGCTAGAAGAAATTTTTCTACTGGAGTGAGACTTTATGGGCATCGAAAAACAAATCAAAATCAATCCCTAGGTAATTAATCCTTATTAATCCCTCTAAGATAGTATTGGCCTTGTTCAGGCTTAAAGCTAGCTGTGACATTCAATTGGGATTGTAACAGCCATAGAATTATGGGATGTGCGGTTTTTGGTAGTTGGTTTCTCTTAGAATATTAATGGATCGAATCCACATAGAAGAGTGGTGCTTTTTGATTTCACATTCACTGCTTTTTTATTATTTTAACTCCGCCTTTAACAACCTCAACCCCAATTATAGAGTGACACGGAACGGTAGTCAATTCTTCCCTGTCTGTTACTGCTAATCTGAAGCGTTGATGCAGTCAATTCAACTGGCTGCATTGGAAAACCAATTAGAAATTTTCTCCTTTTTTCCGGTAGAAAACAAGACTTTAAAAGTTAAAACCAGCAGCGAATAGCAATCCATTGAGCAAAAGAAGGAAATCTTATTCCAGATTGAAATCCATCAAGATATATATATATATATATATGTTTTCTTTTTTTATGAATAATATGTATATATATATATATATTATATACACACCCATATATATTATGATCCCACCATGCTCCATTGAGTTGGTCCACATGGTGACATGGCGAGATCTTGATAGATGGAAAATAGAAATAATGCTTTCAGCAAATTAAGGGTTAAAAATTAAAACCATGATCGTTGCAAGTCTTTTTCTTTTCCTTTTTCAATAGTTGACACATGGAAAATATTACAATACAGTCGGTACAATATTAAATTCAAAAAATAAAATCTAAATAATGGATAAATTTCAAAATCTATCCAATAATTTATTTCATGATTCAAATTAAATATTACAAATAATAGTATGATAGTATCTACAATATTAAATCCAAAAATGTAATGAATAAATAAATATATTTTAAAATTGAGGGGTTTTATTCGATGCTTAAAAGCGGTTTGGCATTGGGTGGACAAAGAAACAGTATATTATAGTCAGACCTTCTGTGGGCGTTTTCATAGGCCCTTCTCTTTCGGTGTCCTTTGAGTTGTCAGCCTCTAGAGGGAGACTTTTTCTCCACAAAACAAACTAACTTCCATCTCTGTCCCCTCTTAACTTTCTTTCTTCACCAAAAATCTCTAACAAAACAATTTCCCTCTGAATTTTCCGTTGCAAGCTCAGTGTCCCAGGCAGCATCTCCAATATTTCTGTAGTGGTACGGACCCTCTCATTGCCCTTTTATCTGTTCAACAACATAATTGATTGTATTTATCATTGTCCTCTGAGTCTTTGTGTAGCTTGGGTGTCTAATTTTGTATATCAATGCTCGTTAAAGTTCTCAGGTTGAGTTTATTATTATAACAAGCAAACTTTGACGTTCATGCATGCTATGATCAATAAAGGGTAGTGTATCAAGGGAAAGATAAAACACACAGAAATGTATTTTACTCGATCTGGTAGAGCTCATTCATTGAATGAAACACCACCATTAGCAGAGAAGATAACTGAAGAGCCTGTAGTAAATAAAACCACCGGTCAGAGCACCGTGACATGCGTGTACCAAGCCAATATTGCAGGGTATTGGCGTAACGTGACGTTTTTATGGTGCAAGAACCTCATGAACCATTCCTTCAACGTTACGGTTGATAGCATAGAAGGTGATTTCAATTACACATGCAAGATTGAGCTTAAGCCTTGGCATTTTTGGAGCAAAAAAGGGTACAAGAGCTTTGAGGTTGATGGGAATCAAGTGGAGGTCTATTGGGATCTTCGTTCAGCTAAATTTGCTGGTGGTCCTGAGCCTTGTGCGGAATATTATGTTGCATTAGTTTCCGATGAAGAGGTGGTGTTGTTGTTGGGAGATTATAAGAAAAAAGCTTATAAGAGAACAAAATCGAGGCCGGCTCTTGTTGATGCTGTCCTAGTTTACAAGAAGGAAAATGTATTCGCCAAGAGAAGTTTCTCTACGAGGGCTAAATTCAATGAGAGGAAAGAACAAGAAATTGTTGTGGAAAGTTCGACATCCGGACCTAGAGACCCTGAAATGTGGATTAGCATAGATGGGATTGTGTTGATTCACGTTAAGAACTTGCAATGGAAATTCAGAGGGAACCAGACCGTCTTAGTTAACAAGTACCCGGTGCAAGTGTTCTGGGATGTACATGATTGGCTGTTTAGTAGCCCCGGAATAGGGCATGGTTTATTTATATTCAAGCCAGGAGCACCTGCAGAATCAGAAAGTGACAGAGAAAGCACTAGCCAAGGAGGTTGTGATGATAGCGATTGCAGCAGCAGCGGGTATTACTCTACTTGGAGTAATGTTGCAGCATCGGAATTCTGCCTTTTTCTTCATGCTTGGAAGATTGAGTGACATTTATGAATTACATACATTTTAGCTGATAACAATATGAAGAGCAATATTGTAAACTTCTTAGTAATATCCATGGGTTTTAATTGAACCCTGTTTATTATTGTAAATTATGTTTATTATTTTTAAAAATTTTATTTGGCCTTTATTTATCAAAAAAAATAAAAAAAATTTATTTGGCCTGCACACTTTGATTTCACCCATCATATATACTTGGCATTGCATGATAATTATACAGGATGTTTATTTTCCATATAGGGTTTTAGATGTGTTTGGGATGAAAGAGCAACGAGGAATAAAAGAATAAAGAGAAAGATTCATAAAATATACTAATTTTTAGTACATTTTGAATATCTTTTCTTTCCCTTTTTTCTATTCTCCATTTATCTCTCTCCATCTAAACAAAATGATAAATTATATATGGATCGGTTCTGATTACATGAATATTAGAAATATAGCTTTATATGTTCGTGTGGGTAATGCAACATTTTGTCTTGAAAAGACAAAGGGGTGAGTATTGAGCATCAAAAAGCCAGATAAATAATGATAAATAATAGTTCGTGTAGTCTCCGTCTCTCTTTTTAACATCTTAAAAAGGGAAGGAAAAGGTAAAGAAAAAAAAAAAATCATAGATGTAGATCTTTCCGCCTCTATGTGTTTCCTGACATGTAAATATCCCGAAAAGATATATAATACTCCTAAGATAATCTGTTTGTTATTTTTTTTTATTTTTGATAAACAATCTGTTTGTTATCATATACATTACAAGGAAACTGAAATTTTACCGCAGTGAAAACCGCTGCACGAAGTTCAAAAACAACCCTGCAATAGTTTTGCAACGTTTTTCAAAATGCTTCCAAGAAACGTTGCAAATTTGCAATATATAATTTTTTTTTATTTTTTAGAAGAGCAATATATAACTCTTTGTCGTTTGACAGCAACTTTTTCTTTTTGTTTTTATAATTTATTTACTTATGTAAAGGATTTTATTTTTAACAAATATGCAAATCAGTAAAGAACCATATATCCAAATGCACTCTCTATTCAAAATTAATATTTTGATATATTTAGAAAAATGATCATCTTTAGAACTCTTTTTGTTTATAGTTACTCCGAGCTTGTTTGGTACATGTTATCATTTTCATTTTTATTTTCTGACTTTTTTTTTTCAACTTTTCAAATTGAAATTTGAAACTTGTTTGAATTTGGTTTTTTTTTTTTTTTTTTTTTTTAATTTATGTTTGACACTCTATTTTTTCATACGTTTTCAGTCGTGTTTTTATTTTATTTTTTATTATAGGTAAAATTTAGACACAGTTCCTTAGATTAAGTATATTAAACACATGGTTGCATTAATCAATGAAACACAAACAATGCCATATTTCCAAAAAATATTTAAATTCAATGTAGTTATGTATTATTATTTTATTATTATTCTACAGCAGAGAGAGAAATGAGATAAAAAACAAATAATGAAAACAATTTATGGCTGTTTTGAAAAAGGGCATAGGACCCACAGAAAAAAAAAAACAAAAATTGTTTTTAAGAACAAAATTGAAACTGGTGTATCAAACAAAAAAAATTTGGTGGGGCCCTCGAATTCTGTTTTACAAACATGGAAATAGTTTTGCAAAAGTATGTACCAAACAAGCTTTTCATTTTTCATGGATTTTGTGGAACCTTCCCTTTTATGTGAATAAGCAAACCTTTTAGTTATTTTTTTGACTTGGTGAATAGATTTGTCCTTTTTAGTCTATTGGTTTTTCTCAACTCAAAACCATGAAAGGGATTTGGCTATTTTACTATGACAAGCTATAATTGAAAGATTGTTTTTTAAATAAAAGAGAAAGGAAAACATTAGATACAAATTAGTTGAACAAAAAGGAAAAAGGAAAATAAATAAATAAATATCTTAACCGCCTTATTATTATCAATGTTATATAATATATTCTTCATATTTCACATCTTATACTTGAAATTGGATTTATTTCATATTTTATGAATTTTAGACTAAAGTCCACTTTTTGACCCCACTTAATTTAGGGGGTATTTTCATTTTGACTCCCTAATTTCAAATTTTTTTTATTTAAGCCCTTTAAATCTATTTAACTTTCAACTAAATCATTCCATCCAAATCTGTTAGCATCCCCTCCATTAAGTGTCAGGTGTCAACCAACTCATCATCTTTTATTATTATTTAATTCAATTTCAGCATTTTTAATAAAAAAAAAAAAAAAATTTCTGAAAAATAAATTATTAATAATAAAATGAAATTTAAAGAAAATTTTTTAGAAAAATTTTTTCTTTAAATATTTTATTTTTAGAAAAAAAATTTTCTTTAAATTCATTTTTTAGAAAAAAATT
The DNA here is from genome assembly GCA_907173295.1 of Fagus sylvatica. Taxonomy (NCBI): domain Eukaryota; kingdom Viridiplantae; phylum Streptophyta; class Magnoliopsida; order Fagales; family Fagaceae; genus Fagus; species Fagus sylvatica. The sequence continues at coordinate 17,974,490 of OU015769.1, read as the reverse complement.
TTTTTTTTTTAATTTCATTTTATTATTAATTAATTTATTTTTCAGAAATTTAATTTCTTTGTTTTTTTATTAAAAATGTTGAAATTGAATTAAATAATAATAAAATATGCTCAATTGAATGACACGTGGCACTCAACAGAGAGGAGGCTAACAGATTTGGATGAAAGAGCTCATTTGAAAGTTAAATAGACTTAAATAGTTCAAATGAAAACTTTTGAAATTAGAAGGGCTAAAATGAAAACATCACCTAAGTTAGGGGGTCAAAAGTGGACTTTAGTCTAAATTTTCTTATAATAATTACTAAATGAAATACATTTTTTAAAACTCTCAATTATTTAGAATTAAATGCACCAAAAAAAAAAATTATATAAATAAAGTTTCTACATCGAACAAGAATACAAGCTAGTATAAAATAGAAATTAAATATGGCACAATCATTGCTACAAGTTGTTCGATCGGTGGAAAAATTTTGGACTCGAGGAAATGAGTTTGGCTCGAGTTCAATTGATAATGTGCTCTCAATTTGGGTGTTTGAAAATCGATACGGTATTACCTCAACTAACCCAAGGTGTGATCATGAATTAATAACTAAACGTGATCAAGCAAGACTAAGTTAATCGTACCTGAATGCATCATTAAACTAATTCAAACAAGAACTAATAGAGTGCAAAAGTTAATCGAGAAGGAAATTAAATTGCTAAAATTAAACTTACTTACATTCACAAAATAAAACTACACTAGAAATGAGGCTAAATCCATATAACTACACTACTAGCTAGGCTAAATCCATGTAACGGAGATTAGAAAGGGTAGACAAGTTGAATTGTGTCTTCCTTTCAGATGAAGCCTCTTTTTATACTTGTGTCCTGTTAGCTTTTATCAATTTAATTTTGTTGAACACATGTTTCTGTGACTTTGATCCTTGGGAAAACTGTCAAAATGTTTTGTCAAGCTCCCCTAGATTTTTTTTTTTTTTTTTTGTTTGTGGTAATTGCCTAATTGAACTCAAATCCTTCTATCTTTCAAATTTGGATAAAATGCAAAATTATCCGCTTTATGGTATGCATCATTATCAAACACGCCTCCAATCCTACATCAGAATCGATCACTATACATGTACTTTGACTCGCATGATGCTCACATGGTCATTTTCTATGTAAGTCTAATAGGGTCAATTACATTATTTTAAATATTATAAGGGTTTAAAAAGTTAATTTTGTAGCATGCATGGAGGTTTGTTTGATAATGACTCATACCATGGGGGTCACTCTGCATTTAACCCTTTAAATTGCAAATTATTACAATTGCTTATGTAGCCAATGTATGGATGCCACATAATAAGCATGTGTTTTAGATGTTTTATGCTATTTAACTCTTGGACAAGTGTCTCTCTCGCTAGTTCTTCCTCTTTTTTATCACGTGTCATGCATTGGTTAATGAATATTAAATTTTATTATAAACACAAGCAACAACAACATCAATAGAAATAAAATTAGCCAAATGATTACAATATAATTCTATATAAAATTAGTGAACCAAATAAATTAATTAATTAGAAAAAAAAAAAAAAAAAAACCTTGAACTTTACTACATTGTTTTGTTAGGAAGAGGTGGTAGGGATGGCAAAAATGTTCCACCTCATGAGGGTTTTCTCCAGTCCAAAAGAGGCAATGAGGTGAGGATAGAACCCTTAATAAGTTAATAAATAAAATAAAATTAGACCGAAAATTTTGAAAAGCCCGATGACCTAGTGAGCTACCAATGAGATTCATGAAAAAAAAAAAATGAGGTAAAGTAAAAGGCAAAAATTACTATTACTATTCTATTTAAAAAGAAAAAGAAATTGACCAAAGCCTAAACGGTGGCGTTTCAAAGGAGAGGTCCTGTCCTGATTGATACTTTGGTATAACCCAGAACTCATTTTGTGAGCAACAAGTAGAAGAAGAAGAAGAGAAATGAAGGTAGCAAGGAAGGTAGTGTTCCTTTTCAGAGACTCAGAGGGCTTCGCTTCTGCCATCTTCGATGCTCTTCACCCTGACACTCACTCCTCTCTTCGCCCTCTGTAAGCAACCCTCTCTCTCTCTCTCTCTCTCTCTCTCGCAATTACTAAAAAGTCGCTTCCTTTTTTATCTTGTGTACAGAGAGGAGACCTTGGAGCTTTCACTGGAAAGCTACGGAATTAAGGATCAGAAAGCGTCTGCCAAGATCCTTCACTATGTTGATCATCAGGGCAATTTTCAGGTTCTTCTTTTTTCTATTTCTACAACTTTACTTTATTTTCTTATTCAATTTTTGTATTCTTTGATTTGATTAACCATAGGAATGTGATGGCTGAACAATTCATAAATTAGGCAACTATTTTCTATTGCCTACTTTAATTCAAAATACCACATGAATGAATACTTGACCATTCTTCATTTTAGAATAGCATGCCTGATGCTAATAATGTAGCCTTGACGATATCAAAATCTCTGCATCATATTGGCAGATGGGTTTGTGCCCTTTATGTTGTTTTTAGAGATGTAACTAGTCTTTAGTTTAGGGGCCTCATGAGGGTATATTGGAAAATTTCAATGTACCGGGTTAGGATTACTTTGGAGGTACTATAATGTCAATGTAAACCCTTTATTTTCTAATAGTGTAAGTTTTTCTCCACTCGCTCTCGTGGATTTCGGCATATTGCCAAACTGCTAAGATCCGAAATTCAAAACAGTTGTCCAGCACAAAACTACTGCATATATATTTGTGATTCAGTGAAACAAGAATAGCAAAATTTGTTCTTGGATTGCAAAGTGTATCAAATTTTACAATGAGGGAGTTGTGGTTGGTTGAAATCAGGAACTTGATCAGATAACAAGTTATGTGTGGAGTGAGCCAGCTTTGCCATTCATCATTGCTGTCAAACCATCCCAAATATGATATGCCCATGTCCAAATAATTTGTGGTATGCAATGCACGGCTCTTTTCTCCTTTTAATGACAAAGATGTTGAACTTTTTTTAAAACTGTGGATTAGATGAAATATTTTCGGAGTTTTCGATATGTAAATTCTGTTATTAAAGGGGATTAATTGATGGCATATTTTCCATGAATCATCTATTTTCGGTTTTGCATGTCTTAAGAACTGGGAGATCAACAATGACCATCTGCAAATTTTGCTACTTTGCTCCAATCCCACCCCAACAATCATTTTTTCCCTAGAAATTTTAGTTTACTTACAAACTCTTGCAAACAGGCAAATAGTAAACCATTACTTTAAACTTACAGTGAAATTTTGCAGGTAATTCCTTACTAAGATTTTTTTTTTTAAATAAACTTTTCTATTTACTTTCAGGTGTCACTGTTGTTAATGCAAAATTATGAGCCACCAGTATTGGCCTGTGCTGTTACTGAAGTTCTGTCACAAATAACCAGGGGAAAATCATCTTCAATGCCCACACTTATACTCCCATTTGTCCTGGCATCATCAAAGCTTAAGTGGGAAAGCAAAACTTTAACAACAAAGGAAAGCAAAGCTTCAGTTTATGGAATACAGATTGGTCCAGAAACAGATATAACTCAGGCAATGGCAATTAGAACCCAGAAGGTGCCATCATCATTGCAGATTCATCATGAACCTCTAGCCTGCCTTCTTCAGTTGGCCCGCGCCTTGAAGTTGCCAACATATTGTTCTTGTTGGGCAAATAAGTCGACACCTATCTGATAAAGCTATAGGAGAAGAAGTTGAGGTATTCATATGCTGGTTACTTTCAGCTAATGCAATTATGATGGTTGAATTGCTCGGATAGTAGGTTGGGTATATATAAACTAAAACTCAGAAGCCGTGTTTGCAAAATAGATGGGGAAAGTTATTTTGACCTTCTCAATGTTTCAAGTTCAGATGATAACCCTTTTTCTTTTATTTTTTGATAAGTGAGTTTTGGTCCAGGGGAAGGGAGATGAAAACTGAATTACTCTTTTAATTTTTCTGTTATACCATTTTATAGTGCTTCTGGGTATTAGGATTTACCATCTGATTCTTGGTTGTTTCTTCTACAGATAGTCTATGAGATAGGAGAGCTTTTGGCAAGCTCTTCCAGCCTGTGCTTTTTGAGAGATAGGATCGTGTGGCAACCAACAAATACATCAAAGGAGAGTGACGAGCCATGGCGTGCCATGTATGGTTGAATCTCAGGTGTTAGTAACTTAGTATGCCTGGGTGAGATGCGACCTATCATATATGATGCATCTGGAAAAAAACTTTAGTCTTATTTTTGAGATTCATGCAACCAGATCACTGTGCTTAGAAGTTAAATTTCTTATTTTTGTAGCGACAGTTATGATGTGTTAACATGATTACCGAATTAAGCTGGACTAACATCTCATATCTTAGCCATTGTTAGTTAATGTGCATTACCGTGTCCTCTTATACACCATCTCTTTTTTGATAAATTCCTATATACTGTATTAGAACGTGAGGATATTGTTTTATTATATTGATTATTGTGGTTACAAATGTTCAACAAAGTGAGCAAATTGTCTAGCCATCGCGTAGATCTCAAAATGTTACATGAAATTTTTAGAATGTGGCAGTTGTGAATGGCATTGTATAAGTATGTAGAAGCAGAAATTTGGGAATACCATATTTTTGTTTGCACCGTTTATTTTGAATGGCTGCCCTACTCATGGTACATAACAATTTGTCCATATACCATGTGGTATATGCCTTCAAGGCCCCCCCGAAGGTTCTCCTTCCTCATATCTTCCTAGTGAAGCTATCCCTGAAGGTCTTCCATCCTTCTTTCTCTTCTTGTCCTATTCACACAGTCAAAACCTTATTCCTCTGGTTCAGATCTCTAAATCCTATCTTCGTTAAACCCTTTCATCCTTTATCTATCTAGTTTCTTCCATTTCTTCCATTTATTCTTAACCAAAACTTGTAATCTCCTTCTTCATTCGGCTCCTAAATCTCTTATCCCTCCCTCTTCTCTCTCCTTTTGCTTATGTTATTTTTCCACAAATCAAGATGGAGGAAAACATAATTACAGTCTCTGTGGATAATTTAGTCTCACAAACCAAACGTTTGGGCTGGAATGGAGGAGTAGTGCAGCTTGGTATTGATTCTGGCATCGAAGAGAGTACTAAGCTACTTCTCTTAGGTAAGATCCTTTCCAATAAATCCTTTCCTCGTACAGCAGTTAAATATATTGTTGGGAAAGCTTGGAATTTAATTAATGAAGTAGATGTCAAGGTTGTTGATAAGAAAAGAATGTCTTTATCTTTGCATTTAATCATGAAGCTGATCTGAGAAGGGCCTGGGATAGAAGACCTTGGTCCATTAAAGGGGAACATTTAATCCTTAAAAAGTTTGATCCTAATTTGAGCTTAAATGAAGTGGATTTTACTTCTACTGAATTCTGGGTTCAAATTCATGGTCTTCCTCTAAATAGACAGAAAAAAGTAATCTCCTTAAGATTGGGAGGTTCATTGGGAGAGTTACTGATATAGATCTCAGTGGAAGTGGAGAGGGTCAGTGGAGAAACTTTGTAAGAGTCAGAGTAGAAATGGATATTAGCACTCCACTTTTATCTGGTTTTCCAATGGACAGAGAGCAATTGCTAGTGCTCTGGATTCCACTTAAGTATGAAAAATTGGGGAATTTTTGTTATGGGTGTGGAAGGCTTGGCCATGAACAATGGGACTGCCCAGTTAGTGAGGTCTAGAAGCTCATCAAGGAAGGTGTAGATATGGGTCTTTTTGGAAGATGGCTACGGGCGGATAACCCAGATTATCATCCAGGGATTAATAAGCAACTCTTACTGGAGGCAGAAAGAGCTGAATGCAGTACTGAAATTAGATCTTTAATTAGAATGGCTAGGGGTTCTTCTGGTGATGTGCATAGTACACCACAATGTGAGAAAACAAAGGATAACTCAGGGCAAAGGAAAGTCCAACTACCGCTTGACATGTGGAATGCCTTGGTAAATGAAAAGGAAAGAGAAAGAGTGCATTTGGAAAATACTATGCCAGCTAATGATGACCCTAGCTCAAGAGACCCAGCAAATACGGCGATAGGATATGATGTGGAGCAAGATTTAATTACCAATTCTGCTGTAAAACACACCCTTCTAGAAAATCACTGCTTGTGTCCTAACCATCCAGTTATAATCCAACCAAAACTGACCCTACCCAATGATAACCCTACAGTACATAGCATCTAGTCATTAGAACTAGGGGTGGGTTCAGGTCGGGCGGGTCGGGTATTGGGCAAATCCGTTGTCCGTCCGTAGAAAATAAATTCACGGATAATCCGTCCGCTAACCGTCCGTTGATAAGTTCGGGCGGGCGGGTCGGTTGAGTGGGTTTGGCGGGCGGGTGGTCGGGTTTAATAGGCTTGCAAGTGGGCTTTTTTTGGACTTTTTTGGGCTTGAAAGTGGACTTTAAAAATTTAGTCCATATCATTGTTTTGGACTTTTTTGGGCCATTTTAAAGCCAAATTAACAACTATATATAATTGGGCCTACTAATTTAGTTTTTTTAGCCATTTTTTTACTATTAATTTAAACCTCCTTATTTGCTAACTTTTTAAACCATTCTTATATATAAAAAACCAAACATAAATGCAAGTATGCAACAATTCCTAAGCACATACAAATACAAATACAAAAAATCAATTTCATATTAACCTAAATTACCAACCAACTAAGCAACTACCAAGCATGCTAAATAAATAATCATACATTCTAATTTCTATAAATTCATATTAACCTAAATTACCAACTAGGCAACTACCAAGCATGCTAAATAAATAGTCATACATTCTAATTTCTACCCTAATTTAGCAAGCATACAAAACAACAAATACAAATACAAATAATCTAAAACAAATACAAATTAAAATACAAATAATCAAAAACTAAGTTATGGGTTTATAACTTTATATATAATTATATATATATATATATATATATATATATATATATATATATATATATATATTTAATTAAATATTGTCGGGCGGGCGGGTATCCATCCGACCAAAATTCCAAAAACCGTTATCCGTCCGTTATCCGGATATTTAAAATATCCGTATCCGTATCCGTCTGTATATATGCGAGCGGGCGGGCGGGCGGGCGAGTGGGTCGGCCGGATTGGTCGGGCGGGTCGGGTTCCACGGTTTTTTGCCCACCCCTAATTAGAACCACAAAACAAAGTACATTCACCTCAAGACGAACAAAACCAACCCAATAATTCCCCATCCAATCATATAGCCCAAACAATCAATAAACCTAGAAGAAAAGTTACTCTAGTAGATTCTAATCTCCAAAACCCAAAAAAGCAAAAAATATCTTCGAGTCTATCATCCTTTTATTTAACAGGCCAAAGCCCATTACCCACCTCTAATATTTCAACCCACACTAGCCCAAACCGATCAACTAGCAGGGTGAGTAAAAAGAAGTACTCCCTAAAAGCCCAAGCCAGAGCTAAAACCCAGAGTTCTGAAGCGGCAGTGCTGATGGAAGCAGAGGTAAATAAATTTGTTGATTCAATGACTTCCCCAGATATCCAAATGGCCGAGGAGGCGGGCCTTATCATGCCCCACCCCTCGCCATGAGGCTTCTAGCATGGAATTGTCGAGGAGTCAACAAAGCCTCGACAGTAAGGGTCTTAAAGATCCTAAACCGGGAATGTTCCCCAGATATTTTGTTTTTGGCTGAAACAAAGGCATCAGTGCAGAGGATTGACACAATAAAGGAAAGCTTGGGGTTTGTAGAATGTTTTTGTGTTGAAGCCAATGGGAGTGCAGGTGGTCTTGCTTTGTTTTGGAAGAAAGGAGTTGAGCTTGAGGTGGTTCATTCTGATCATCAGGTAATTTCAGCTTTAATCTACTCGGATCCCCCATCTTCTACTTGGCTTCTAAATGTTATTCATGGCCCGCTTGAAAGGAAAATGAGGAAAGGCTTTTGGTCATTTATGGAATCCATTATTAAGGCTTTTTCTGGGCCTTGGCTTATAATAGGAGATTTTAATAGTATTTGTAGTAGTGAGGATAAAAGGGGTGGAAAGCAGGGAGAAAATTACTCTGCAAATTGGTTCAAAAATTTCATGTTTAATACTGGGGCTATAGATTTGGGTTTTTTTGGTCCTCAATTCACATGGTTGAATAAGAGGGAAGGCTTGGCAAATATTAAAGAAAGGTTAGACAGGGGAGTTTGTGATCACGATTGGCAAAGCATGTTTCCTAAAGCGGGCACCCGTCACTTGGGGGCTCCAAAATCGGATCATCGTCCAATTCTTTTGGACACTCATCTGGATAATCTCAAAATCATTCGACCATTTCGCTTTGAAGCTATGTGGACCAAAGATACATCAAGTATCAAAGCAGTAGAGAAAGCGTGGGATGTTCAAGTGGAGGGCTCACAAGGCTTTCAACTGGCAAAAAAAATTAGAAGAGTAAAAGTTGAAATGCAGAAGTGGAACAAATCATGCTTTGGCTTTGCCTAGTCCAAAATAAAGGATCTTGAAAAGATGATTGAAGAAGTTAGAGGAAGAGATCCCACCCGAGAGAATTTGGAATTAGAAGCGTCTTTATGCCTTGAATTGGAAGAATGGTTGGGGAAAGAGGAAATCAAATGGAAGAAAAAATCGAGGGAGCTTTGGCTCAGAGAAGGGGATCACAATTCCAGGTTTTTTCACTTGTCCACCATTATTAGAAGAAGAAGTAATCGGATTAACGAGATCAAATTGGAAGATGGAACCTGGCTGAACAATAGAGAAGATATTGGGAAGTACTTCACAAATTAGTTTGAAGACTTGTTTAGATCAACCTTTCCCCCTTCTCCAGTAAATTTAGAGGAACTAATGGAGGCTGTAATTACTGGAGCAGAAAATAAAGAAATTTGCAGGGTTCCTACAGCAGACGAGATTAAGAGGATTGTTTTTGAGATACAACCTCTCAAAGCTCCAGGGCCAGATGGCCTTCCTAGATTATTCTATAGACATTACTGGTCCATTGTGGGTGATCAAGTCAGCAGCAATTCAAAGTTTCTTTAGGTCTGGATGGTTATTAAAGGAATTTAATCAGTCCTTTATCACCCTCATTCCTAAAAAGCAAGAAGCTTGCTCTTTCAATCACTTTAGACCAATAAGTCTCTGCAATGTTTGCTACAAAATCATCTCTAAAATACTAGTAAATAGAATTAGGCCCCTGCTAAGCAAACTGATAGACCCTGCCCAGGTTGCTTTCGTACCAAATAGGTGGATTTCGGAAAATGTAGTTATTGCCCAAGAGGTAGTCCACAGTTTCAAACACATGCAGAAGAAACAAGGTTACTTAGGGGTGAAACTTGATTTAACAAGGCTTATGATCAAATGGAATGGTGCTTCCAAGAGAAAGTGTTAAAGGCTTTCAGGTTCAATGATCAGGCTACAAGACTTATCATGCAATGTGTGACAACAGTTCAATTCACTCTTCTCCTTAATGGTGGAATTCACTCAAATGTTACACCTTCAAGGGGGTTACGGCAGGGAGATCCTCTATCCCCCTATCTTTTTATTTTAGGCAGTGAAGTTCTTCTTCGGCTAATTGATAAAGAAGTAAATCAAGGCAAGCTGAAAGGAGTAAAGATTGGTATCTCGATCCCCCCAATTACTAAACTATGCTATGCTGATGACTTGATCTTATTTTGTAGAGCTCGTATAGATGATGTCAGTTCTCTTATGTCATGCCTCAATTCTTATTGTTCTTGGTTAGGTCAATCCATAAGCATAGAGAAGTCTGGAATTTTTTTCTCCAAAGGACTTCATGGCAATTTTAAAAATCAACTCAAATCTATTTGGGGATTTAAAACTTTTCCAGAGAACACCAAATATTTGGGGATCCCTCTCTTTTTGTCAAATAACAAAAGGAGAGATTTCAAGTATCTTAAAGAAAATCTAGAGGCCAAAACAAGTAGTTGGAAGTGTAAATCCTTATTGTGGATGGGAAGAGCAACTTTGATAAAGTCTGTAGCTCTTGCAATCCCATCATATACCATGGCTGTTTGCAAACTTCCAAAAGGGTTATGTGAAGAGATGGATGCAATAGTCAGGAGATTTTGATGGGGACCAAGAAAAGAAACATCGCACTAAAACCTATGGCTCGATCAAAGCTGTGCACTCCTAAGAAGGAAGGAGGGTTAGGATTCAAAAGTTTCTGGGATTTAAATCTAGCATCTCTAGCAAAGCTAGCATGGTAGGTTCTGTCAAAAAAGGAAAGCCCTTGTATTAAACTTTTGCTGTCAAAGTACAGAGTTAATGGAAATTGGTTCAAACATCAACCAAGCCCTGTGGCCTCATGGATTTGGAAAAGCCTTGAATGTACAAAAAGTATCCTATCCAAAGGAGCCTACCTCATGATAGGAGATGGTAACAATATATTAGTTTGGGATGACCCATGGATACCAGGTTGTGAAGGCTTCCTCCCAACTCCAAAAGAAGGGACCACCTCTACAAGCTCCTTAGTGGTTTCACAGTTGATCACACCAGACAAATCAGGTTGGGATATGAACTTATTAAAAAATTTCTTTGATGTAAATACAATTAATGTCATTCAAAATATTCCTATAGCGACAAGTGCCCTGGCAGACAGGTGGACATGGACCAGGACCAACATAGGGGAATTTAGCGTGAAATCTGCATATTGGTTAATTGGAGATTCTGAAGGTTGTGAAGACATTGATCAGCTCAAGAGCAGCATTTGGAAAAGACAACTTCACGAAAGACAGAAAATGTTCATATGGAGATTGGCATCAAATGTGTTGCCAACCAAGAATAGAATGAGAAGTTTCATCAGTGATTATGATGATTTATGCCCACTATGTGGGAAAGAAAGTGAGTCTTCTCTTCATTTGTTTCTTTATTGTGAGCTGTCCAGAGCTTTATGGTTTGGTAGTTACTGGGGTGTTAAAGTCAATGAATTGAATTGTGATAACCAATCTCAGTTAGTGGAGTTCATTATTAATCCCCCCAAAGATATGGGGTCTGACCAAGATCAAAGGGATTGTTTTACACTTTTTGGAGTCTTGTTGTTGGAACTTATTTGGAAAATGAGAAACAAAGTAGTTCATGAGGGAAAAAAAATTTCGATTGAAGAAATGCATAGAGGCCTAAACAGAATCTTCTTGGAACACTGGTCTGTAATTAAGGGCAAGCAACCAAAAGAAAAAGCCAAGCATGTGAGCCATTGGAGTAGACCTGCACATGGTACTACTAAAATCAATTGTGATGCTGCAGTGGAAAAAACCATTCGGTGTTATCTATTGTAGTGAGAGATTGGAGAGGGAACTTGGTGTTTTCTCATTCCAAGAAGGCTCACACCAATGTCCCTCTCCAAGCAGAAGCAGAGGCTCTTCGCTGGGCAATTTGAGAGGCTTCTCAATGCAATTTGCAGAAGGTAGTTATCGAAGGGGATTCAAAGATTTGTTTGGAAGCAATCATAAAAAATGGTCCTAAGATCCCTTGGAAAATTGATCCCATCATCAAAGATATTTAGAACATAGCATCACATATCCCATCTGTCAAGTATAACTGGGTTCATAGGGGTTGTAATGCTATTGCACACACCCTTGCTGCATGGTCCCTGCACAATGCTTATTTTGGCTCTTTTGATTCAACCTTTGGCCCCCCTAATTTTATTGAGATTATTTCAAAGGAGGCCTGTTTATATGTATAATTATCTTTCTTTTTAATAAAGTCTTTTATCAGTTATCAAAAAAAAAAAAATGCCTTCAAGGCCCATATTCAAGCCGCTTTTTTGTCGTAACCACAATTATTGTGTTGAATTTCCTGTTAAGAAAAAAGGGATGAACATGAAGTGCATGATTCTATTAAATTGCTACAAATGAGATTCATTTGTCCAAATATTACTTATTTGATGATTAGATTTATAGTTTTTTTGTCATTCATTTTTGTTCCATTCTACAATTCCGTCTCAAATTGTTAGTTTATTTTGGGATGTTTCAAAATACAATATAGTCTTTGAAAAGTCAGTAAATGTATTTCTCATCGAAATCACAGGATTACTAAAGGTATTGCAAGGCCTGCAATTCTTTTGATCCCAGCCATCCCTTTAATCCAATGATTTCAAAGCTTGACACCTCACCAAAAATTAAAAAGACAAATTTAGTAATGAATTTTTTATTATAAAGTGGTCACAAGTAATGCACGTAACAAATTTCTACTAGCAAAATTGACAAAAAATGTACTTAGAGAGATCAATTTCACCAATTTAAAAACTCCAGATGGTTATATTGTAAAATCAAAACCCCAAAGGATTTGTTTACAACTGATCCAAACCGCAGGGGATGATTATGTAATTTGGCCTAAAAATAATTAGAAGTTACTTAAACATGCACATATACAAACTATCATGAAATAATATATAATTATTAATTACTCAATTATCCATGTTTTGCATATAACACAAATGGATAACATCCATATATTGCAATTCCAAATATTCATTATTTAATATATAAATTAAGTAGAAGTTATTTAAACATGCACATATACAAACTAACATATTTCAGTAATTTCATTAGTTATAAATAATGTCTAAAAAGCTACTACAATTTGTACAAACAATTGTCCTATTGGTTAGATATTTTGTCCAAAATGTTGTCATAAAGTCAGTATTGGCAACTCCTGAAAACTATCGAAGATATTGTCCAATAGTTGTATATAAAGCTATCCATTATTGTTTAATATCTATGCAAATACTGTCCATCATACTTCAAAATCTTGTAAAAAAAATAGCCCTAAACAACAAAAGACATAATGTTAGTTAAAAATAAAAATAAAAAAATAAATTCAAGTGCCAAAATTAATATCTTAAATGCATAACAAAATTAGTCAAAAGAACAAGACATTTCTCAAAACTTACAATTACAAGATTCGGTACATGATAGTTTCACGCGCCAAAATCGATATCCTGAAAATGTGTCCAAATCTAAAATTAAATTTTTAAACACATGAAAAAATTTGACCCTAACTGAATTTACCATTCATTAAGCTTTTACATATCAAACAATAGTTCGTGTTTGCAAGTAAGCATTTGTATTTTCAACACCTGGAGTCAATGTATGATTGAATCCAACTTTAGCTCCTTATATAAATATATAACAAACACCACGACCAATTTTTCAATGTCAATCTATTGGTTTTAGTTTTGAATTGGTAAGTTTAATTAGCTTTCAAGTATGAAAATGTTTACTTTTTTACCTTAACAATATCCGTATTATTTGATATTTGAGACGATGATGAAAGTAAGTTGGTACTGACAAATGGTCCCTATGTAATCACAACAATTGTATGAGTAGAAGTGTAATAAATCATTTAATTACTTATATATGCAAAACATATAAGCAAATTTACCTTAAGAAATTATGTGACAAAAATATCGCACCTACGTACTCGTTCCAATTCATGTGACATTTTTTCTTCATATTCCTCTATCATTCTCTCTATTAAAGCAAATGCCTCTTCAATGTCTATGCCCAAGAAGCCAATCACACCAACCTACATAGTCTTCTATAGCGCTATGTAACAGTCAAGTTGATATCTTTTTCCACATTTGTCGTATTGTTTAAGATATATCAACTTTTTGCCTCTATTGTCCATCTTTTCAAAATGTACATATCATGAATAGTTTTTCAATCAAGCAAATAAAAAACCTTCAAAGCATGGGAACATAAAATTCCAACTATTTTAAACTTCTTACAACTAAATGAAATTGTCTTCTCTATAGAATAATAAGATACTATGTACTTATCATCCTCATTAAAAGCTACTACAATATGTGTATATACTAACAAATCATCTCGACGATTTTTTATCATTATTACTGATGCAAGGTCATATTGAATCCAAAAATATTTTAAATATCGCATGTGTGCACACGTGTACAACGTGCTTCAACAAGGGAGAATTTTTCAAGCTTAACCTGAGAAATTTTTTATGGGCATTAAATTCAACCTCCAATTCTCTATGTTGTTTTTGCTCAAGCACTCGTTCAAAATGTTGAAAAAACTGTACTATATCCAAATTTGATTTCAAGTAAGCTTTCAAGTCTCCATTCAAACTTTCACTAAGTTGGGTACTTCACACTCCTAAAGTAAATACATTCTTCATGTATCACTTTACCCATTTTTTCCTTCAATATATAGATACCATCTAACCAACTACGATCATGTGTAACATATATGTCAATTATTTCCTCCTATAATTTCTCAAATTTATTCTCATCTTCATACTCAAACATACAAGTTTTGAATACTCAAAGAAAAGAAGAATCCTCTTTCATCAAACTCCCCAAATGTTTGATCCCATTTTGTACATGTCAAGTATAATTCATGCCAATGGTTATGCATCACCTCTTTTAATGTCTTTGCCATTGCAAGATCTTAATCTGTAAAGATTGTTTTGGGATTCTTATCTGCGTGTGCATCTAAAAAGTTTTCAAAAAATCATTTAAATGATTCTATTATTTCATCATATGAAAGTGCAGCTCCAAAAATCATTGCCCCTTTATTTGTTCTTCACTATTCAATTGAATTGCATACTAGAAAGAATAATTGTTATTGAAAGTACCTTAATAAACATCTGATTTCACCAAATACCAAGTTTTTTTTTTTTTTTTCCTCGTCTTGTCTGAAGGTAATATTTTATATCACAGTCGGTGTGTATCCAAGATTAGCTCTTCCTTCGACCTCTCTACCCATTAAGTCATAATTTACTTTTGGCTTGATTCCAGAAGCGGATGCTAAATCTATCAATCAATTTTGTATAAACTTCTTTTTTTGTTGAGATCTCATCATGTAAACAATTTCTAGTAGATGAAGAATGTGGTTATGTTCCCATTGTGAAATTTTTCTACTCGGAAGTGCACGATTCAGTCTAAAATATAGTTTGGCACGAGTGAGGTCGAACCCACGGGGAATTGTATAAAATTAAGAAAATCTAAATAGATCTAAATCAATTAAATATTAATCTAGCTAGACAAATAAGTGATTTTAATTAAGCTAAATTAATTTGAAAACATGCAACCAAAGAAATAAATCAAAATGATTAAAAGATGGAATTACCAAATGACATATACTAAGGTTTAGGAATCCACACCCATCAATTCATAGCAAAATATATTTATGATCATTAATTTTCTTGAAATTTTTTCATATTGAATTTAATCACGTTGTCATGAATAATTTACTCATTAAGGCTATATAAAAAATCTCATTTATGTTCTCCTTCTCTTAATAGAATAAAATAAAATTGTCTAATGTATCCATTTAAAAGTAAATCACAGTACTAGATACCAAATTTTAATATTTTTAATACAAAATTCAAGGCAATCAATTAATAAAGATTATCCAAAATCATGAGGAAAACATAATTGAACACATATCAAGGTTTGTCTCATTAATTAATGGAAGAAAGAACGATTAAACATCAAGACTCATAAATTCATGAAATATTAAATCACATAAATATATTTTTACTATTCACCAATGAGGCTTCATCATCCACCTTAGTTGGGGATCTTAGCCTCTCATGGAAATAAAAAATAATCACATTAATTATTAAATCCATTGAGTTGAGAAACTTACAAAAATATTACACCAAAAGAAAGAAATGCAATTCCAAAATAAATACACTGTGAAATTTGACAGCAACACGTTGACTTTTGCTCCTTGGTGGAAATCTGCAAATCCACACTCTACTCTCTTTGCACCTCCATGCACATCTTCTTATATATATATATAGGTTTTCCTACCATAAGAACACGTAAATAAACTCTATATCACCTATTTGTCGCCCATCTATTGGAGTGTGAGACAAAAAGTGATTTCTCTTACAAATTTTGTTTGTATACAAAAGTCTCCAAGTTTGAATTTGAGTAGGAGACAAAAGCATGGTAAAAATTTAACCGGAGCTGAAAAATTTATTGTTATCTATAATCAAATGTTAGCCTATACAATCATTATATATATATATATATATCAGTTTTCTTGGGGAGAGGATCCCCTCCCATTTTCTCCAATTTTTAGTTAGAATTATGACATGTGGCACTTAAAAAAATCCAACGGTCTTAAAACACTCATAGAAACCACACAAAATCAAATAAGTGCCACATGTTATTTAACTAAAAATTGGAGAAAATTGGAGAATGCAATGAGAGAGGATCCTTTCCCATTTTCTTGGACTTTAGGGGTGCGCAAGCATTGGGAAAATGGGCAAAGATTACATGTGGGCTGGATTTAATGAGGCCATTGAACTTCTTTTTTATTAATTCCCGTTTTTATTCCTAAATTACACTTATCGGTCAGTTTTGACCCTTAACGAGTCAAAGTTTGGTTTCTGCATGAATAACAATTTTCTCCTCTATGAATCATCTTACCAACGCATCTTACCTTTCCTTAATCCGATTTTTCAAGTAGGAGTTATGGTCAAAATAGTGCAATAAGGTTCATTGGGATGACAAGATAGATCTTGGCTTCCTTTAATATCCACCATTCTTTATCATTTTTCCTGAAAACGTTTGGGATACCTACCAAACATAAAAATCAACATAACAAGACCAAATAAAATATAAAATAAGTCTAACAAAATATCAATTAAGAGTACAAAATACACACTATCGCGTACATCAGTTCCCCTACAAAATCAGACACTATATACTTTCTTGTTGCTCGCTCTAATTTTACATATAACCGTACATGACAATTACACCTTGTATCATCTTGGTCTCGGATGCAAAAACTATCTCCTACATCTTGAACACCCTCATTTGCACATACAAATCCCCTTTATGTTACATTTTCATCCTACTTAATTTATTTATGAAATGTTTACTCTAACATCAAGCCTAATTTTTTTTTTCCATAATATAACAAAAAATTTCATGCATCTTCTAGTGTATCAAATTGCATACCAACGTGAGGGATCATCACTACGTTGGTATCCATGTTTTGAGAGAAATCTCTCGTTGTACTATCCAATGTATTAAATTATTTATATTCCTATAATTTACAGACAAATTTGAAGCAAACAAGGATATAAGCATTGAATATTAAAGATGTGTATGGATTTTCATACGTGTGATAATTCAATCAAACAAGGATGAAGGAACGTAGACATAGAAGTCAATTGCATATATCGAGTGAATTCCATTGAGATTTGAGTTCTGCCTGATTGTGTAATACACCCTGGGGCATGTCTTCATTTGGCAGTGTGAACTTGTTAAAGAAAGATTTGATAGTTAGCATAGTATCAATGGGGTTAGAGGATTTGCCTTCAAAGATGACTTTGTTCCTATGTGTCCATATACACCAAAGGGTAGTTAAAATCAACTCCAAAGCCTTGGCATTGCTATCAGCATCCTGGGGTTGTTGAGCCAAGTTTTGGATCCATTGCTCCACTGGGATGCTGTTTGCAATGATGGAAACAGTGTTGATATCTACTCCTAACCACACAGCTCGAGCAAAAGAGCACTGGAGGAATAGGTGGTCCAAGGATTCATTGCTGGCATTGCATAGGCTACAAGTAGGGTCACAATTGATGCCTCTCATGTTTAATTCGATTTTGATTGGGATGGCATGATGGATTCTCTTCTAGGTGAATGTAAGGATTTTATGAGGGAGTTTGAGTTTCCAAAGGACCTTCTAAAATGAGGTTTGTCTAGCAAGGACCAGGTGTTGTTATGAATGCTGTCATAATGAAGAATTTCATAGGCCTTTTTGACTTGAAAGGTATCTGTAGGGGAATGAGGCTAGATAATTGTATCCTGTGTGCCAGAGTTGGATATTTGAGAATGCGTTGGGTGATTTCTTGAGAGTTTTCAAATAATGTTTGGTAGAGAGTTGCAAAAAAAAAAAACATTTTTTTTTAACAAATTTGACCCTTTTTGAAGTGAGTTATTTTTATGTAGATATTGAGAGAGAGAGAGAGAGAAAAAAAAAAAAAAAAAAAAAGGGTCAGACGCCCAACTTGCTCGATATTCACATCTAAAATTGAGTAACATGAATTGGAGTGACATGAGATGTAAACTTATGTAATATGTAATATATTTTGACTGGTGGGAATTAGCAGGTGAAGTAGTTATATAATAATTTTGCCATATTTGAATTGGAGAAATTTTAAAAGAAGGCATTAAATAATCATTTCCCGCACAAAACCCCGCATATCTCCTTCTCTGTGAGTACGGATCCCAAACCCTAAGAATTGAATTAAGAAAGTAACACTCCCCGCTCCGGCACCGCACTGGTCTGAAAAAGAAAATGGCCCCTGAAGAACCGGGCAATACGGAGACCGAAGAAGAGACCATCGCCATGAAGAAGAAACGCGCCCGCCGCGTCAGCTTCGCGGATGTCGAGATCACTTCCGTCCACATCTTCAACCGCGACGACGAAGACCTCTCCGACCACAACCGTCCCCAGCCCCTAGGCTTTTTCAGGGACCTCGTCCCCGCCGGAATTGAAAGCGACGATTCCTCCTCCTCTCCTAATCGTCACCGCCACCCCTTCTTGCGACCCCTCGGATCTCCCTCTGCCACTCCCTCTCCCCCTGCTGCTGCCTCTGCCTCTTCCATTGACGACGGCAAGTGCCAAATTCCTAACGGAAATTGGAAAGCGAACTGATAATTTGTTTAAATTGTGGATTAATTAATTGTATTTGCCTTTGATTCTTGAATTTGATAGCAGTGAGGATTGTTGTACAGTATGCTCTGCCACTCGCAACTCTCTGAGTGAAATTCTCCTATGTTATCAAAAAAAAAAAAATTTAAATAGCTTTTTGTGAGCTTTTAACAATTTAATTTAAGTGTGTAAGTATGTTGCTTTTATTTTGTTAATATTATTGTTTGTATTGTTTAGGCTAGCACCTTGGTGATTGTTATGTTATGTGCTATCTTTGTGTGTGCAAACAATTGGATGTGTATTGGGAGAAGATAATGAAGCATTTTTGCTCCTACATTTTTGCAGAAGACAACTTTTTTGGCCCTGTATTGACGGATTTCATTAGACCCGAAAGGTTATCAGGACTCTGCTGTGTCTGATGATATTACGATGGATTCCACCGCGTTTTCTATGCATTTCCGTAGTCTTGCAAGGTCAGAATCAGGAGGAGATGCCAAGACGCCCACGGCGCATTGTCTTGATTTTGGAGAGAAAACCCCATCCCAGAATGCTACCCCTACTGATTCTGGAAGTTTTATGGTTCTCACGAATGCTAAGAAGCTAGGTCCTCAGCCGATGGTGCCTGTTGATAAAGTAAGTGGTGGTAAAGATTCAAATGACATGAGTATTGTGGGAGAAAACCCGCGGAGTTACGATTATGGGAGGCTATCTCCCAGATTAGATGCACTTTTGGCAGAAAATAATGAGGATATACATGATATTTCTGATGAGGCGGTGTTTCTGGCTCGTACGATTATGGGTGAGGCAAATGGTGGCTCTTCAGCTGGTCCAATTGATCAGATTGTTTATGATCACCAAGTTGAAACTCCCAAGCAGTTGACCAAAGTAAGAAATAATTTTTTTTTTTGTTTAAGCAATTATTTCATTTCATTTTTACAGTTACTGTTGCCGTTACTTATGATTCCATAACATGAAAGTAATCAACTTATTCTGTACATGAATTGTATAAGTTTAATGATGTGTCATCATCTTCTAGTCAATGAGGTTGGCAGTTTATGACTGGTGACTGATGACGGTTGCTCCTCTTGTTATAATATGCTCATAGCATTTCTAATGAATAAACCGTAAAGTTGTAACTAATACTTTTGAGTTTCTTCCTGAGAACTAAGGTGCAAGTTCACTTGCATGTTTTATCATTTTGTTTGCAGGGGAGTAACGAATTTACTGAAGATGCAATTGAAATTAGTAGGCCAATATTTCAGTTCACTAATGATAATAGAGGCACCCCATCTAATGAAGATGGTGGAGTTCTTAATTTGGATGTCTATGGACAGCATGAACCTGGATTTCAACCTTTGGATGAAGGTGGGTTAAAAGAAAATTCTCCTGAAGTCAGGTCTGGCCAACGATATAGATCTCCTTTTGAGGGATACATATCTTTGTTATCATCTAAACAACAGGAATTATTTGTGAGTACTCCTAATTCGGCCAAACATATGGGGATTGTAACTCCTTCCTCAAAACCACCCGGTTCCTTTTTAAGCAAGGAAAGGAGGCATGTTGCAAGTTTGTCTTCCCTTCCAAAAAGCATTTCCAAGTTTAAAATTCCTGAGCCCTCTCCGCATTCCTCTAGGGTCAAAGAGGGAATTGATAAATTGCAGCGCAGATTATCAAATTACTCTTCCATGCACTCTCCTTTTAATACTGCTTCGGCTGGAAATAGCAAAGAACTTCAATACAGACATGTGGATATTCCCATTGCTTGTTTAGAGGAGCACTTATGCACTGCTGATGTGAAGAGGGGACAAGATAAAAATTTGATCAACATAGAAGGTGATGGAATTGAGACCCCCAAAAGCATTGGTAAGTTGAGACAAAATGAAGATATCATGGACCTCGCAAAAGATAAAGTATCTCCAGATTACATGTCTAGTGGTCTTCTTTCCCAAGATGAACCCAAGAAGCTAATGGCAGTAGTGGCTTCACCATCTCAGTTCACTCAGTTAGGTGGGAAAGTGACGCAGAATTTCTTGATGCCAGAAAATCCTAGAGAAATGGCATCAGTTACTTCTGGAACTGATTCCTCATTAATGGAGATCACACTTGATAACAGGAAAGTAAGTAAAGGAACTGTTATATCTGATCAGTTGGTTTCCCCTCCTGTGAAAAGTTTAGATCAGAACTTATCAGCATCCATTGAATATCAAGGCAGTGTCACCCGCAGGTTGATACATCTGGATCAGCAAAATAAACTTATTTCATCTCCAGCTAAAAGTTTAGATCATAACTTATCAGCATCCATGGAATATCAAGACAGTGTCACCCGCGGGTTGAAACATCTGGATCAGCATAATAAACTTATTTCGTCTCCAGCTAAAAGTTTAGATCAGAACTTATCAGCATCCAAGGAATATCAAGGCAGTGTGTCCCATGAGTTTCAACAGCTGGATCAGTATAATAAACTTGTTGATGTTGGTTTAGGGCAAGATGGAGATTCTGTTGAAAATGTTACTGGCAATAGCCATTCTACTCTGGTAGCTGACAAACTGGATTCCTTGCCATCTGAAGGGAGAGCTGAGTCTGGCTCACCCTTCTCGAAGACTAATTATGTCAAAAAGTTTGCTCAAGTAGAAAGGGTTATAGATAATAACCTTTCTCATCTTCAAAATGAATCAGTAATCTTTACAAACTTCCAGAACTCTTCAAGGGACAGGGACATTATGAATTTTCAGTTTGAAAGGGCAGATAAGAACCTTAAAGCTGGAGCAGACCCACCCCAGTACAAGTCATATTCCCATAGAATAAGTAAATATGAACCATCCCTTGAAAAGGTCAGTCTTTCTCTATATTACTCATGCATTTTCATAGACATGCACTGATGGACATGTATATTTTGGTTGTAAATTGTGTCTGTATGCAGCATCATCCATGGGCTGGTCCTTTGAGGTTTTTGTGTATTAACTCTGACCTGATTAGGCAGGGTTATTGGGCTGAGATCTACTCACATTTGACATTTTTCTTTCGTACAGCAGCCTATAAATTGCTGTGGAAAAATCACTCGGCTGTTTTTTATTGTTAACACTATTCTTGGTTATATATATGTACACACACCACACTTTTGCAAAATTTGACATTTAGTTTGGTGCTTAGAGCCCCTCCAACAAAGATCTGGCCCAGAGTCTTACCTTGAAAGAGTCAACTCGGAGCTACTACAGGGAAAGTGCAACTCAGAGTCCTACCACCAAAGAGTCAACTCCAAGCCCCTCCAGGCAAGACCCATCAAGTGCATCACGTAATGACATGATGCCCCCTTTCGTTGGGAAGGTTGTACTATCACCCAGGTCCAATTCAAGTAGACATGACAGTTACTGCCATCATGAAGTTCATGTTTCACAGAGTCCTGTTCATGCACAAGATATTGATAATTATTCTGGACAAAAAAGAACAAATCTACAAACAGATGGAGACCATATACATAAGTTAGCCAGACTACAGAGAAGTCCAGAAGGTTATAGAAGTGGGGTTTGTAATTCAGAGTTCATGTTAGAACACACTGATGAAAATAACAATGGAGGGGAGAAGATTGGAGGTGACCAAACTTGGAAGAATTGGGTTGATGTAAGTGTACTACTTTGCACTTTGTATGTCATGTAACTTGCATGGCAGTTATGCTGATAGCTCGTAGAATTTTTAAACCTTTGGGGGTTTCCTTTGACTTCAGAGTTCATCTTGCAGATTTTAGTAAAATTCTCAGGTGATACAAAACAGATGTTCTCTGAATCCATTGTCAGGCTAAATTTAAAAGCGGTATGTTCCCTTCTTTTTTCCATTCCTTCCTTCTAACAGAACTGAGATATGGGATATGGAATTTGATAAAACTTTCCCATTTTAAGTCTAGCTATTTTACTTTTACTTCTGCTCTGATGTTATTTTTTTATTTTAAAATTTTCATGTGTAGATTTGCATGCTTGAAGATATTTTGGTCCACCTGTTGACGGTTAAAAAATATGAGATGCTTTGTTCAGAAATCCAGTCTCAGGTCTGCTGAAGATACAAATGATATCATATTATAATTTATGAACATATCAATGTATTGGAGTTTTATGAGTACATTGATTCATTGGCCAATATAATAAATCTAGCTTAATCATTTTCCTGCTAACCCTGTTCTTGTATCTTCTTTCTACAGAGAAAATCTGACCACCTCAGTAATGTTAGGCATAAAAGGTGGTTTCTCATTATGTATGACAGTATCATGGATGTAGATTACATTTGTTCTTTTAAATGTTCAAGAAACTAGAATAACAAGTTTTGACATTTTGAGTATCTGTTGCAGAGTAGCTGAAACTAGGTTGTTGTTGTATAAAATTGTATATAAAAAGGCAAAATTGCAATTAATGGGTGTGAAGCGCGACATATTTCTGGTATTTTCTTTCTCTTGTGTTTTCCTTTCTTTAGATATGCATACAGTTTGTCACCTGCTCTTACACTTGCATGCAGAAAAGAGTACAGCTATTGAGCTGTGGAATTGAGGAGTGTCAAATGTTGAAGTTGAAAATTGAACATCAATCTGAATGTGGTGCAGGGGATGCTCAAGTTGACAATATTAATCAGTCTTTAGTTAATTCTTATTCTGAGGGCATACAGAAGGTATATCTAAGGGTTTTAAGATGTCAATGAATCATTGTATGTTCTTTGGCCCGCAAAAATAGATTTAACAATCATTTTTTATAAATTGGTCTCATTCCAGAATGGTCTTTTGACTAAAATGGTAATGTTAATTGATTCTGTTTGTTATAAATAATGGGATTTGAATTATATTTTATTTTTTGGAGTTTAAGGCATTTGATTGCTTTCTTAATTATGATTTGATTTTTCTTTTTTATTGGATGTAATCTGGGACCCTATTTATACGCCCCATAGGAAACATTATTGTTAGGTTGAATTTGATGAATAATATGGAATTGAGATTTTTCTCTCTAGCTGATTCCAAGTAGCCTAAGGTGGTGAAGCCTAGGGTTGTTCTGTTTTTTTTTTTTTTTTTTTTTTTTTTTATTCTTGCAATCCTGTGCTGCATCAAATATGATTAGAATTAAGTTAAAACACAAATCAAAAAGGCGGCATCAATGTGTTAAGTAGACTGTTATTTGCATTGTGTGTTATTTGTGATATGTGCCTCTTTGGCTTATAGTTCTTATGACATTTAAGCAACAAAATGAGGTTGATTTCTCAGGGTCCTGATAAAGCACATGTTGTACAGCACCAGGTTTCCTGTGACAAAGTGACCACAATGAGGCAGGAGTTGGAAGCTTTAGATAGAAAAATAAAGAGTTTGAGCAAATGTTTTCACTCTAACTGTAGGATGAAAGGAGAACCAAGCTGTGGCGATACTATTTCATTAGTTGATGATCATCTGAAGAAGAGAATGTATTGCAGGTTTATACGCCAGGATTTACAGGTCTTTATTTCTAGCTTCGATTCTTATCAATGCATACAATAAAATGCCGTATGTCACTGAGGGACATATCCTATCCGTTATTTTGTCAGTTGTGGGAAGTTGATCATTTTGAGAGTAGGAATGGTCATTACAATATTCTCCTCAACTATCAGGGCTACATCAGCCAAAGGTTTCTTCTTTACTTGACCCATATCTTGTTGAGGCCATAAAAGATGTCATTGTTTACATGATGATATACATGTGTTGTTTTCGTTTTGATATATCAGATTCACAGTAAATGCTGGTCCAGTATCAAGCATAATCATCTCAAACAAATTGAATGATGTAAATATCTTAAAGGTATGATTAACAAGAAATTCCCTTCTTTTCTTTTTTAATGTTTCTAAAACCCATTATTTCTTGTCAACTAGAATTTTCCAAACATGGATGCTTGCACTGCATTTGCATTTGTGTTAAGTGCTGAGACCACTAAGAAGTATGTTGGTTCAAGAAGTTTGGCACAAGAGACACAAGTAAGTTTCTCCATCTCTTTATTGCATCTGTGATTCCTCTGGTCCATCTTCATCTTCTTTTTGTTTTCTCCGTTTCTCTTCTCCAGAAATAGAACCAACTGATTTAAATACAATTAGACATTACACAGCAATAGCCTGCATTG
The DNA here is from genome assembly GCA_907173295.1 of Fagus sylvatica. NCBI lineage: Eukaryota > Viridiplantae > Streptophyta > Magnoliopsida > Fagales > Fagaceae > Fagus > Fagus sylvatica. The sequence goes on along the minus strand of OU015769.1, from coordinate 17,949,728 downwards.
TCATTGTCAGACAATTCCTCTGCAACCCACACAAGTATTGGGTCCTTTTGCTTGTAGTTTTTTTTTTTCTTTTTGTTAATCGGATTATGGAATTCGTTTGAGGTCATGAGCTACATTTTCTTTTGAACTTCTTATGTTGCAAAGTACATTTAAATGGCAGTCTGTATCCTAATTAACTATCTCCAGCGTTATAGGCTATTCCTCTCACTTTGGCATGTTGTTATGCAGATAACCAGTTCACGTCTACGTAATCTGCTAGATGTAGTTGAGGAAGTGCAGTCAACCCAGATAGAGATTAGAAATCTGATCCAGACAAGTTTTCATTCTCCATCTGGTAACAGATATCTTCTTTACTCCCTCCATCTCCTTTTCTTTTTGTGCTTGGGGCTTGGCATTTATAAGTAATGACATTCAGTTAGATACTTAGTTTCATTCAAATTGGTTTATCAAAAGTTTACCTACCAAAAGAAAAGGTTAATTAAAAAGAAATATTTAATATTAGTCTACAAAAATCCCAATCCCATACCATGACAATTTAGCATCTTGATCATGATGAGTGCAAGATGATGCAAAAATTTTATGTTTATATTATTATTTAGCCATTCAATTTTAACTTGAGCTGCAAAAGGTGTTGTCACATATTTCCCATCCAAGTTAAATATATGATTTGCGTGTAGGCCTACCAAGTCAAGCCCTTGTGTTAATTACTATGGGCAAAGAAGCACTGACCCCTACAGGACACGAGACAATATTTCTTGAAAAACTAAAATACGACACAGCAGGGATACGGCTATTAATTAATTAATTAATATATTTTTAGATATATATTTTTTTATATTTTTAGAAATAATTTATGTTTATTCTAGGTTTTTTTTTTAAGTAACAACCATTAAAATATTCGAAAACATATCTAAAATTAATTTAAAAGTAATAATGGATAGCAAAGAAGTACAATGATATCCCAAAAATAATGTTTCAAGTCAATTTTTCAGTAACCATATATTACCTACAAATAATCCAAATCAAAAAATAAATAGAACAATGCAACTAATAATAATCTTCCCTATAAATTTCTACATTATAGCAATTAAAATAAATAAATAATCTTTTTTTTTTTTATAAGTAAAATAAATAAATAATCTAACCCTTCATATACAAAATTAACTAACCGGACTATCATTTATTAATAGGTTATAATCTTATCCAACACATACTTTATAACAATTAAAAACCCATGGCATCAGAGTAGTTTGTGTAGAGAGTTCTAGAAGAAAAAAGAAGCAACATATCAAGGGCGGGTGAGAGAGAAATAATTAAAAGAAGAAAAGTCACATGGTACCATCTCCATTAGAATCAGATGTGCGAGTTGCAGAAGAGAAAACAAAGAATCAGGTGTGCGAGTGTGGGGGTAAAGAGCTCTTAAAAAAAAAAAAGGTGGGCGAGAGACAAAATTGCCCGATTGGCGGCAAGGTGTGACACATTTAATAGTGCTGGCGTGATGCAAAGAGGGAGACAAAGACAGAGAGAGGGAAGACCAAATGCAAGGGACTTAGATGGACTGAATGAGAAAGAGAGAACCTGTTTGAAGCTTTTGGTCTCCCAATCAACGGGGTATACAAAGCAATCAACATCTCTTTCCTTTTCTTTTCTATTTTTGGTCAGAGGTGTTGCAAGTTGCAACCGTGTCTCAGGCGTGTCCATGCCGTGTCCGAATTAAAAAGTTCGTTTTTTTGGTTGGACACTACACGGACACGCAGACAGTCATGTCCTTGGAGTGTATGTGTCCGACACCGACACGCAGCCCATTGTGCCATGTCCATGCTTCCATAGTACCCCATGCTTGTTTGATGAATCCCTCAAATCAAGATAAAGGGAGTCCATCTTAAGTGGAATGAGAAGAAGATTTTACCAATTTTTTTGTTAATAAAAGTATTATCTAACATGTCTCTACTTCATAGAAATTTTATAATTATGATTACTAATTTTGTCGTATTGGACTCATATTGAATGAATTCTGACTGACTTGAGTTGTATTCAAAGTTATGTGGTAGAATTAAAATTTCACTGAATGTGGTATTTTTTATTTGCAGTTGAGCAGCTGGATTTGCAGCTTTGTTTCATTGATTTTTATAGTGGTCAGAAGGTGACACTGTCTCTTGACATGACATGTTTGAATCGGTAAAGTCATTTACATTCTATGTTTTATCCTATCACTAATAGATTTTTCATACATGTTACCTGACAAAACAAATAATATCCTAAGTTTTAGGAATTCATTGCAATGTAATATGTCTGCTGGTTGAACTTGAAGTGACGTATCTTATGGTGTACGCATTGATAGAATATATGAATTGTGCATGAGTTCACTGTATGGTTTGCTTTGTTATCCCTCTTTGTGATGGAAAACTCCTTACTTATTGTGAAAATTAATGCATGACAACCTTTGAGTTTATTATTAGTGTTCTCTTTATGCAAGTGTTTGTTATTGCTCTGCGCATTGTAAATATCTTTGTTTGTCAATTTCCTAGATTAGGACTGATATTAGCGTCTATGGAGCTGTTGAGGTAACTCTGATAATTCTAGCCCCTTGGATATATGTCCTACTCACACTTGATCTGGTGGTCATTATCATCAGAAAAGTGAAAATATAATTTTCTCCCTTTCTGCCAGTAATACTTTTTGTTGTCCGCATTGAAAGGATACTCATCTCATAATTTGATTGTTCTATAATAAATTAATTTTTGAAATTCTTAGACTATTGTCATTAATGAATATTGTTCTTACCTTGATGAGTTTCAGTTCCGGGCCTCAAGGTAAACTTGGACAGCTTTCAGATAGTGTTGAGCCACAGCTTTAGGGTTTATATGCTATCATAGACTTCTATGCTATTTATACATCAGATGAGTTTCATATATATATGTCCTGATGTTATGCTAAAGGATCACTGACTGGTCTGACTGCATGGTTTTTAAGCAGTGGAGTTTATCCTTCAGAGATCCTTCCAAGTGAAATACAAGCTTCCACTGCTAATCCAGAGAACTCTTGGCCTCAGTCACTCATAGCTGAAATAAGAGCTTCAGCTAAGGATCTTAGAGCTGGATCTTCTATGATAATGAGGTTCTGTAGGTGTGTTTCTCAGGTGGTTCAAGTTTCAAGCAGATGAAGAGTGTTGCCAGGGGGAGGTTCAGAGGTGGCACTGACAATTTCTTCAATTTGTCTAGACTGCTTACATGCGGAATATTTTCTTCATTTTTTTGGTAGATTGTACAATACAGGTGACTATCTTCTCATTTTTTTTTTTTTTTCAACTGAAGATAGTTTGACAAAGTTATGCTTTTCACCAAAATCTGTAGCAAGGTTTTAATGTGAACTTGGTGAATTTGTGGCATGATTTAAGCAATGAGGTTGTCCCTTCAATTTTAAGTATAGTTGTGATAAAGTTGAAGAGCAATTCAGTCTTGTTTATTAGAAATTCATTCTCCACCAAGCAAGGCATTTAAAATAATAACAATAATGTTTTATATATCCACGTATATGTATACATTTATTCATATATTTTTTTCTAATTGTTTCTGCTCATGGAAGGTTACCTTCAAAAGTAGCTAAACTTATTGGTACTAATGGATAAGCTAGATGGTAGATGCTAGACCATAGTTGGAAATTGGTATTGTCTAGTTGGAAGACTTCACAATATGGCAACATGCCAAGATCCAACCAAGGTTGGTTCTCAAGTCACATGACTTGTAGGGTTTGGCAGAAGTAATATCAATATGTCACGACACTGTAAACCTGGATGATCCGAAATTTAAAGACCGGGGAACAGTTATGGCATTACCGGACTTTTTATGTATTCCTTGAAATTGGTATTGTCTAGTTGGAAACTGTGTGAAGTACTGGTATACATATCCGTATTTGTGTATATTAAAAGCATTGCATGTGTGTGGTGGGCCATTTTTGAAAAGTGTTCATAAATTGAAGTTTCTTTGATTAGATTGTTCGTATAGATCAAGTCGAATTTCGATTAGGTATATTCTATTGTCTGTCTTCCATGTGGGGCAAGTGGGTAAATGCCGGCATGTTGTCTTGTATTGGGTTCGGGCTTCAGGGTCCAGAAAATGGACCCCTTCTCTGTCTTCAGTTTGGGCCAAATTGATCTAATCAGGTATCAACTGTTTCATCTTCGTAATACTGTTTCACGGAAGATTATACCAAGTATTGCAGAACAATCTCCTTCCACCGTTAAACAAGAAAAATAAATTCGGAGGTAACAGGTTTTGTCAAACTCACATCTGCAATTCATGTCTATTGTAATTGTGGTCTATCTAAATGTGCCAGATATGGTCAAAATTACAAAAATTTAAGAAAGAGAGAGAGAGAGAGAGAGAGATTGCTTTCGAAATTTGATGAAATAAAAACGGTTAGGTGAGGTTTTATTTATTTATTGGGTTGAAAAGGGTAAGGGGATCAACCGAAATGATTCTATCTGACTGTAATTTTAGCATCTCTTTATCCAAACGAGAAACTAATGCTTGAGGGGTCTAAATGGTAAGGTTGTAAACTAGCCCAGTCGAACCAAGTATTGAAAGTTTAAGATTGTTCATTTAATTTTATTTCAAACCTGAGCTCAAGTTTATCAGCAAACTAGATTACATATTCAAGCTTTGAATTATTTTTTTATCGAATAAGTTTGAGTTTGATCACGAGCTACTTTATTAACTTTTTTTTTTTCATTATATAAGCATCATAACTAAATTCTTTTACCCTTTGACAAATCTATGCTATCAATTAATTAATAAATTATAGTTAAAATGATATTATTTGAGTTAATTATATAGAGTGATTTACGTTTATGAACTTAAAAAAATAGATTCATTAATCTTGCATTTTAAAAATTAGATATAATTTTTACAATTAAATTAACTATTTATAATATCAATATATTACAAATAATAATTGGATATTTTATTTACTTATATACAAACTTGCACAATCTAAAATAAATAAATATGATACTGTTTGATATGAAATCCAACTTTTCCAAAGTTTGTTACAAACCTTGAATTAGAATTGCTAATCTAACTTCGAAACTTCAAAATAGTGTGTTTGATCCGAATTAAGCCTTAATGACAAGGATTTTTTTCGTATGGCACCAAACAAAGTATGAAAGATAAATATATAGATATTTTGCATTAAAGCTTACAAAGTATAAGTACAATAAGGACAACTTACAAATACTAATGAACACACTTGAAGAACACCTTAACACACTTGAAAATACAGTTTAGAACACACTTTAGATCACAATGGATCTCTTGCACATTGGTTGTGGAGGTTGAGTTGTAGACTATTCTTTGAAGAATAAACATTCTTATTAATAATCAAAAGGGTGATTATTTCCATCAAATAACTACTTTGGGTGGTTTATTTTTAAAAAAAATAACTATTCCCAATAGTTTGGAAATCATGACACATGTTATCCACATCATGGAAGTTATTGGTGGTTACATCCTACCATTAACTTCCTCCATGAAAGTTGGAAATAATGACACATATAAATGGAAGTTACAAATAATTTTATTTCTAAATAATTACATATGTAATATGACTACCAATTTAATATATTATGGTGGTTAATATTATATATAATTATTTTTATGTGTAAACAGAAATGTTAGTCTTACCCAAAATCTAATGGTTTCAAGTGGTAAAAGACAATAGTTTTTTAGTATGTTTGAACTTTGGATATTTTCAATAGTTAGGGGAGGGAGGATTTGGCCAAACTTGCTAAAAAAATGTTTTATTTTATGTTTTTGGGCTAAACATGACTCTTATGATGTTTATTTGAAAAATTGACTGATTCAAAATCGTCTTTTTCAAATACAATTTTTGGTCAAAAGTCGTCTTTTGTAAAGACAACTTTCATGTCTCATTTCAAAAAAAATTATCTAGAAGTCGTCTTTACAAAAGACGACTTTCACGTGTTTTTTAAATTTAAGAAAAATTTGGTCAAAAGTCGTCTTTTGTAAAGACAACTTTCACATCTGATTTCAAAAAAAATTATCTAAAAGTCGTCTTTACAAATAAGAAAAATTTATAAATTTAAGAAAAATTTGGTCAAAAGCCGTCTTTTGTAAAGACAACTTTCACGTCTGATTTCAAAATTTTTTTATAAAAAATCGTGTTTTGTAAAAATGACTATCATGTGTTTTTTAAATTTAAGAAAATTTGGACAAAGATAATTTTGAATCAAAAATCATTTTTCTGAAAGACGATTTTCACAGGAAAAATTGTCTTTAAGAAAGACGATTTTGAATCAGTCTATTTTTCAAATAAATTTCAAAAGAATCATGTTTGACCCAAAAACATAAAAAAATGCATTTTTTAGCAAGTTTGGCCGAGAGGGTTTGAACTTTAGATGTTTCATTTGGAAAACACCAAAAGGTGTCAACCAATTGAGTTAAAAAGCTCTTAGTATTTTCTTTTATGTCTACATATTTAGTGTCAGTCTTTTTTTAAGAAAATATAAACATAAAATACTTAAAAATATAAAACTTTGCTTCATTTTAATTAATTTAATTTAAGAATTCCTATAGTCAATTAGGGAAAATAATCTCTATTTTAAAAACCTTTATACACCGAATAATTTCAACAAATACTCCTCCTTCCTTTTCTCCAACTTCACATTTTCCCTTTTAATTTTCTTTTACATAAAAACAAAGAAGCAACCTCTAGAGAGCCATATTTGTTGATTTTTACATAGTCAAATACGATGTCTTATACGATGTCTTAATCCTCCTATGCATACAAAAATAAGTTTAATAACAGCCAAACTAAAAAAAAAAAAAAAGGTACAAATATCAAGGAAGAAAGAAGAAGAGTCATCCGGGCAGTTTGTAAGAAAAAGCAAATCCTACGCCGGAATTAGGACAGGTCCAAGGAAAGAAGATATTTTGGTTTTTTAGTTGAGTAAAGAGATATTTTGGTTTTTTTGGCAAAGAGATATTTTGGTTGATGTGGTTGATGTGGCAAAGAGATATTTTGGTTGATGTGGCAAAGAGGGAGTCAAATTGTGAATGAATTAAAGAGGGTAGGGTAGTTTCGTAAATAGAAAAAGAAGAGGATTGAGAAAAGAGAGAAACGCTTTTTGTGAAAGTGGGGTTGAATCTCACGTGTCTTTTTCTTTGTTTATATATTGGGGTAGTGGCAGTACGTAGGAGTGCCTTATCTGTACAAATAGTCTTTAAGTAAAGCCCAAAGTGTTGTGCTCCATTTTCTCAACAAAACCTCTCGACCTACTCGCTCTATTTCATTGCCACTTCTTTTTATATATATTATATTCGATTTCATGACTAAGCCATATCTTACCGGTCACCGTGGTGGCCAAAATCAACTAGATCTGCTGCTCTTCTGTTGACTCTCTTGCCTTGCCTCAACTGTGTCCCTATTCATTACTTTAAGGAAATATAAAGTACACAAAATCTCTTATGATATGTCTTTCTTTCTTTTTAAGATTGTTTAACTCTTAATTATTATATGCTATTGTTTAAATATAAAGTACACAAAATCTCTTATGATATGTCTTTCTTTCTTTTTAAGAATGTTTAACTCTTAATTATTATAAGCTATTGTTGATGTGTAAAGCGTTAATTGTGAAGCACTATCATAAAACTTTTGTTGTACTATATTTTTACATAAAACACTATTATAAAACAAAAAAAAAAAAAAACTTTATTTACCCCTAAAGTATATGTCTTTGTTTGAAATGGTATTATTAGTATTTTTTTTTTAATTTATTATTTTATATTGTTAGAGATATTATGACCTAAGAGGTCCAAACTCAGCTTGCCCATGACAATTTGGAATTGGTGTTACAGTTTAGTACATACCCACTTCTTGCACGCACCACTAGTACATAGGTCTCACATCCTCACACACGTTATCCACACACCATCAAGAGACCACACACATCAACACAAGCAGTGACATATTTCCATGCAAGCTGCCATGCCATCTTGCCACATGTTAACACATGCGTTAGCATCTTGCCTCCTCTCATGATTATGATCATCCTTGAGATTTTTAAGGATAGTCACGCTTTTCAAACCACATGTCAAACAACCACTGGTGATGTTCACACTCCAAAGACGAAATGAAATGGTTGTTGGTGACTTGATTTTTATTTATTTTTATTTTTTATCTATGTTGGAGGCGATAAGGACTTTGATTGCATGTTGGAATTGTTGGGAGATTCAAAGTGACAAATAGAGAAGAGAGAAATTTAAATAGCAAAAGCAAGAATTAACGTGATTTGGCCTAATAACTTACGTCTACAACAAAAAACCCTTGGCAATTACATCTTTATTATACAAAACGTTTTACAATGAACTCCAATGTATGATGTGTATAGTTGCTAATCTTAGACTAACTAACCCTGGTTGTAGTACACTTGCACTACAAGTAGGACCAAGATTAATTTACTTGCTCTACAAATACATGAATACATAGACCTATTATGAATTTGTGCAATTTTTTATTTATTTAAATTTAAGGCATAAATCCTACTTTAAACACACAAACTCATCGTATATATGGGGGGGGGGGGGGGGGGGGGGGGAGACAATCCACACCTAACTCATGAGACCACATGCACCGATAACTCCTTAACTCGTGCACCAAATACGCTGACGTCACTGTCACGACTCACGAGTCACCTTTACATTCTTACATGTATCACAAGCTGCCACGTAGGACAAACACATCAACACAAGCAGTGACATATTTCCATGCAAGCAGCCATGCCATCTTGTCACACATGCTAGCATCATACGCTTCCATGCGCGCCATGCCATCTTGTCACACATGCTAGCATCATACGCTTCCATGCGCGTCACGCGTTACATGTATTAGCATCTTGTCTCCTCCCATGATCATGATCACTCTTAAGCCTTTTAAGGATAGTTGTACTCTTAGAACCACATGTTGAACATAGTTTGATTACAAACCAGTTTATAGCACAGAGCTACAAACTAGTTATGTGGCCAAATTAAAATACCACACATGTACAATGATGTGATACTCACATGACTAATTTAATTACTTAACAGACTAGTTAACCCCACTACCCTCCATCTCTCACATCCCACCATTCTCTCTCTAACAACCCCAAAACCCACGATTAATCTCTCTCTCTCTCTTCGTCTCCTTCCATATCGCTTTCTCTTTTTCTCAATACCCAAAATCCACACCGTCGGTCCCAGCCTTCCCACCTCCCTCTTGACAAGCCTATGTGACCACCATTCCCATTTCTCAGCCGGTATCAGATGCCCCACCTCGTGTCTCCGCTAGTCCCAACCTTCCCACCGGATTGAAGAAGAAGACATGACTTGCCCACTTTTGCACAACCATAAACCATCACAGATCAAGTATTCTACAAAACCATTTGTTTTTAAAAGATCCAATTGTTTATTGAAGAACATGCAACAATTAGTAAATTCCGGAGGAGCTCATTAGAGTCATTAGCTACCATCTTTAATTCAATTTGATTTAGGGGATTTCCTTTTTCGTACATAGAAAAAGAATTTCAAATCTGCCATGGAGCTTTTTTAAAATAAAGTTGAGAGAATCACATCCCATGGGGCTTTTTTTAACAAAAGCAAGAAAGAAATTGCAAAATTAAATTTGTGGTTGGATGATTAACAACGACATACAGAGAGTAATTCGATGTGATTGCTTAGGTGAGTTTTGGGAATGGAAAAAGAGAGAGAGAGAGGCATGTGTTTTGGGTATGGAAGAAAGATGAAGAGAGATAAAGGGGCAGAGAGGCATCAGTGTGCGTGGGTTTTGGGAATGGAAAAGAGAGAGAGAGAGAGAGAGAGGTAGGTGCGCGTGAGTTTTGGGAGAGAGAGAAAAGATAATGGGATTAAGATTCTGTTAAGAATTAAATTGGTGTACAAGTGTTGTATTTTAAATTGGCCACATAACTGGTTTGTTTGTAATCCTGGGTTATAAACTGATTTATAGTCAAACTCTGTCTATATATATATATTCGCTAATCTTAGACTACCCATGGTTGTAGTACTTGCACTACAAATAGGATCAAGACTAATTAACTTGCTCTACGGATACATAAAACTAGGGGTGGGCAAAAAACCGTAAACCCGACCCGCCCGACCAATCCGGCCGACCCACTCGCCCGCCCGCCCGCTCGCATATATACGGACGGATACGGATACGGATATTTTAAATATCCGGATAACGGACCTTTTTGGAATTTTGGTCGGGTGGATACCCGCCCGCCCGACAATATTTAATTAAATAATATATATATATATATATATATATATAAACCTATAAATTAACTACCCATAATCCCATACCCATACCCGACAATGCTGCCATACCCGCCCTGTACTCATTTCCTAACCCGGTCACTATACACTCAAATTCAAGCCTTAAGGTCAAAGCCAAAAAAATCAAACCCGGTCTCTCTCTCTTCTCAATCTCTCAGAATCTAAGCTCTCACCGGCTCACATCCTCACGCCCTCACTCACAGCGGCGCCTCTCAACCTCTCACTTCTCAGAATCTCAGCTCCCTCCTCTCGATTCCGCCTCCCTCGCCACACCGCGCCTCGACTCCTCACCGCCGCCACCGCTGCTACCTGAAGGCTCCCTCACCGCCACCAACTCAAATCCGTCCCTCACGAGTCACGACCTCACTTTACCAGATAAGATCTTGATCTCTCTCCTCTCTAATCTCTTTATACCATGACTGAATCTCATGGATTTTGGATTGTTATCTGGGTTGTAATGGTTTTGAAGTTCAAGTTTTGATTTTGATGAACTGATTGTGGTATTTTTATGTTTTTGGTGTGAGATTTTTGGTTGGGTTTATAGGATTATTTGATTGTGCAAACCCGGCCAACCCGACTGTATCCACCTGACCAACCCGATCACCCGAACCGTCCGAACCGATTGGCTCTTCGGATGGTTAACGGATATGATATCTCTAAACCCGACTTGGTCGGGTAGGACAGAAAATTATCCCCAAACCCGAACCGCCCGACCCGAGCCCACCCCTACATAAAACCTATGAGTTTGTGCCTCTTAAGCTATGCTACCTGTAACATATATTAAAGGTAACATGACTGTTAATGAGATTACCAAAAAATAATTGTTAATGAGAATTTTACTTATTTTTTAAAAAATGATTTGTTAATATTAAAAATTCGTTATTTTCTGTAAAGTGTAAGTATTTAATACTCCTTAACCATTACCCCAAGGGCATCCTTTAACAAATCCTTTTTTAAATAAGGTTTCAAACTTTAAATAGAAAGTGAGTAAATAAGAATTTAATGAACACTTATTTTGAGGCAGTTAAGGAACATAATTACATAAAACTCTTGTTTTAATAAGACGTTCTTTATTAAGATGACATCATTTCATCAATAATCGATCTAATGATTTGAAAATTTTGGAAAGTTCTTTTATATAATATATACCACAATTTTTCTTACGGAATGTAATAGGCAATATCACAACATGGCAGACACATGATAGTGTAGGTGGGCAACTAAAATTAAAATAAAACCTTGAAGACTTGAGCACACCCAATTGTTCTAGAAACCATAATTATCTCTCTCTCTCTCTCTCTCTCCATAATATTCATAATTTTTTTTCATTACTCCTTAAAATGACATGTGACATCAGTTACTTTTTAGTAGATCAATCACTACACTATTTTCTATAAGAAATAGTTTCCCTACAAATTGGTTTGGATGAATCTTCTTCTAATTTATTGAGTGGTAATTATAAACTATTCAAGTATTTTGAAAATGTCATTTGACTGAAAAAACACTTAAATTATTTATTTAATTAAAAAACATAATGAAAATGTGCGAATTTAAGGTAAACAAAATCCTTGTTTTATTAAATTAATATTATTTAGGATGCAATTGGATTTGAAAGGTGTAATAAGGGGCAAAGGGCAGACAAGGAAAAGCCATTAACCTAACCAAGTAAAAGCCTTAAAAGCGTCAAAAGCAAAGTGAAACTGAAAAACTAAAATAAAAAGAAAGACAAGAGAAAAACCAAAAAAGAAAGACAGGTGTAGAGCGAGTAAAGCAAGTGAACAAGTATTGGTCCACGAGAGAGAGTATGTGAAGCACTTTTTGGTACTAAAATATAAAACAAATGGCAGTGGCAGTGAAGAGAAAGTGAAAGCTATAATAATTTTTATTGCAAATGGGACCCAGAAAAGGAACTCTAACTTTTATTTTCTACGCCTTTCACTACCAAAAAGTTCAGGGTCCCACTCTAATTCATTTTCATTATCATTTTTTTTTATTTTTTTTATCACATTCTCTCTATGCACTTTTTATCAGCTTACGTCACATATCCTAATACACTCATATATACACATATATTTCTCTCTCTTTCTCTCACACCCACCCCATTTCTATCTTCCTATCTTTCTCTACAATCACAGAGAAAAAAGAGAGAGAGAGACAGATTCTGAAAAAGTCTTCTTCTTGGGCTTGCTTAGCTTTGGATATTTTTTCCAATAATTAATCACAACCAAGCTCTTTACCGATCTTGTCAGCTCTTTTCCGTACTGTAAGGTTTTTTTTTTTTTTTCTTCTTTTCTTTGTGCTCTTTCTGATTCTTCTCTGTTGTGTTCTTTTTGTTGTTTTGCATGATTAAATTAATCATCTTTTTTAAAAAAATATTCTGGGTGGTGTTCATAAAGTTTTAAGAAAAAGTTTGGAATTGTCACCCAGTTAGATTTGTTGTGTTTATCCCTAGTTCTTCTTTGTGGATGTAAAGGTGTGTATGTTGGAGATGCTGAGAAATAATCACTTGGGTACCCTTTATGTTTTTAGAAACTTTTTGGATGTTTTTTTTTTTTTTTAAATTATTTTTATAGTAATTTTTAAGTTAATCTTGTGATTCTTTTATTCTGAATCCATATAGGTGGAATTGTTTTGTAATATAATAATTTTATTATATGAATTTTCTTTTAATGATGATTTTGTAAGCCCCCAGCAGGTTTGATTCTTCTTTTTTTTTCAATTTTTCATTTGGATTTAGTAGTAATATTTGCTTTTGGCTTGATAATGCAGTGTTGATGTATTATTTTACTTTTTGATGATTTTGATTTTGATTTTTTTTTTAATTCTCGGTTTGTAAAGTCAGTATTTTTCCTGGAATCTCTTAAAACTTTTTACCTTTTGAAGTTATTCCTCTTGAAGCAAAGATGGTATTTTATTTCATTTATACAATTTATTGTTCTTATGGATCCCCTTTGTAATTGATGAAAGCATTTTCATTTTAATTTTTGCTCCTGCTAATTTTTTTTTTTTTCCTCGTTAGTTTTTTGGAGCTAAAAAAGAAATGGATTTTCATCACTCCTTGGGTTTGTTGTATCACAGCAGAATTTGTTTTTTTTTTTTTTTTTTTTTGGAACTCCCAGATGAGATAAATGCTTCTGAGATTTACCTTTTTTCTCTTTATAGAGAGAAAAAGTGATAGAATTTAAGCATTCCCATGTGTTCTAAAGGGTGTAATCCCAATTTCTGTACTAAAGAAAAAGCCTTCTTTGCTTAAGGTGAACTGATTTATTGTGTTTGTTTCTGTATGCCAAAATTGAAGGTTGCAAGGACACTTGGAAGAATCGTGGTTTGTGTAAGTAGCTATTTTTGGTAGGCTGATATATAATTTGGCAAGGGTTTTGGTAATTGAAGAAGCATAGTTGAAACATGGGTTACATATGTGATTTTTGTGGCGAACAAAGGTCCATGGTGTATTGCCGGTCAGATGCTGCATGCTTATGTTTGTCCTGTGACCGAAATGTCCACTCTGCTAATGCCCTATCGAAACGCCACTCAAGAACACTATTATGTGAAAGATGCAATTCACAACCTGCATTTGTAAGATGTTCCCAAGAGAGAATTTCTCTTTGTCAGAATTGTGATTGGACGGGTCATGGCGCTTCTACCTCAGCTTCATCACATAAGAGACAAACAATCAATTGTTATTCCGGCTGCCCATCAGCTTCAGAGCTTTCTTCAATCTGGTCATTTGTTTTGGATTTCCCTTCTGCGGGTGAATCTACTTGTGAGCAGGAACTGGGTTTGATGAGCCTAACTGAGAACAGCGAGAAAACTGCTTGGGGCCCTTCAGAAAACAACATGAGCCAAAATGTATCTGATTCATGTGAATTGAATGATGGCGGCATGGATAAGTCTAGTGTTTGGGTTGGGTCCTCTTCAGTGCCTGAAGACTCTGAACCTCACTTTCTAGACCAGCCAGCTGGATCCGCAAATGCTTCTTTGCCCAAGGTATATATTGATGGTATAATTATAATTTTCTATAGAGAAATGTCAATAGTTTGATGGATAATTTACTGCAAGCCTGCAATCTAGTGATAAACTTGCAGTAAATTATCCATCAAACTTGCTTAATTTGCTGCTTTTGGATGTTATATATTATTAGCTTGAATTCATACTATGATAGGTGTATCCCTACGTACATGCTACCTATGGCAGATACCATTGATTAACTTGAATTCCGATATGTCACAAAAGTATGGAGGACTCAATGGACTTTAATTTTGACCTTTACATCTAAATAATGTAGAATGAGATAATTAATATTTATGACAAACGTTTGTTAGTCTTTGTGGTGTTCAATAATTAAGCTAAGTTGCATGTTCTGTCAAAGTTTACCTAATTGAAAGTATCCAAATTCTAGCTTGGTGTGTGTATAGTTAGTGTATGCTGAAAATTTCATTGTTTCTTCATCAATGACCTATGTAAATTTCATGTTTTTCATGTGCAGTTATGTTGTCCTGGATCAAAAGACCCTGAATTCTCTGAAGAAAATGATCTCTATGATGATTTCAATATGGATGAAGTGGATTTGAATTTTGAAACTATGAAGAACTGTTTGGTGTAGCTCTCAGTCATTCCGAAGAGCTTTTTGAGAATGGTGGGATTGATAGCTTGTTTGGGATGAAGGACATGTCTGCTGCTGATTCCGGTTGTCAGGGTGCAGTTGCTGCTGAGGTATTCTTACTTCTTTATTTCATTCTTCCCTTATTATTGGGGATAATTGGCATTGAAGCTTCTCATATGTTATATTTTTTGGTGCTTACTGTGTTGTCTCTTGAATAGTCTGTCAATGCATAGTTCCAAAGTTTGTATTTCTATTAATGTATAGAGGGTACTGAACTATGCCATCTTTCTTGTTGGATTTCTAACTTAAAGAAAAAGTAATACTTGTTTATTAATTTCAGAAAAAAAAAAAAAAAAAAAAAATTGTTTGATGAATGCAGTTTCAATTTTCATTTTTAGTTCACAGTAGTTCTTGAGGAGATTAATCTTAGTGCAGATGTTCTTTTATTCATGCAGGGATATTTCAATGTATTTGCTTGAATGCATGATTGTTTAATCTTTTGCCAGATGGTGCATGAATTTAGAAATCATATGATGTCATTACAACTTGACTTGATATAAAATTTTGGAATTATGACCTGGGGAATCCAACATTAATTTCTTAAAACACCTTTTTATCAATTTGGGATTAATGCTCACCTACATATTACACTTGCAAGCATGTGTGGACCAATGGATGTGCATGATGTCCTCAGGTGATTGTTCTGTCTTGCATATTAGTCATGGTAGATACAACTCTTCTTCCTCACCCCATCTTTATTTGAACTCTTCTAATTTCGTTTCGTGGAATGTACTCATGATCAGATCTACATGTTCTTCTCCAGGGGTCATCAGTTGGACTTGTCAATGTGATGCCAGCATGCAGCAATGCAGCATCTGCTGATTCTATAATCAGTACTAAAACTGAACCAGTACATTGTTTTACGGCAAGGCAAGGGCATTCAAACCTTTCGTTTTCAGGTATTACCGGAGAGAGTAGCCCTGCTGACTATCAAGATTGTGGGGCTTCTTCAATGCTTCTCATGGGAGAGCCTCCATGGTGTCCTCCATGCCCTGAAAGCTCCTTCCAATCTGCTAACCGTAGCGATGCTGTTTTGCGTTACAAGGAAAAGAAGAAGACACGCAAGTAAGATTTGTTCAAGTAAATAAATAATTCGTAAATATACATATAAATATTTGTATAATGATTTGCCAGAATCTCCTTTGATGGTAATCATTAAGTTGACAACTCTGTCTTTTGATTGCTTTACTAACTCTTTGTATTTCTTCCCAGCATTTCTGAGTTATTTGGATATGGTATATGCCTGTTAACAATCTCATGGTTCCATTTCTTCTTCCTCTACTAAAAGCAACTCGGGCATGAATTGTTCTCTGTACTTACATTTCTACCAAGTTGTCTGGATTTGGTTACATGTTACAAGAATACATTAATGCATATATATGTTATATGCATGTCTATATGTGTAACTGTGTGTAATATACAGTTCTAATATACATGCTTGCAAATATGATCACTTGACCTTGGCTGATATGGTGGCATTTTCATTGAACTCTTATATAATGTTCAAACCTTTTGGCATGATTTCCTCCATTCAAGGCTTTTATATTCTTTAACTTTTTGTCTATTTTCATCTAGGTTTGACAAAAGAGTGAGGTATGCCTCTCGCAAAGCAAGGGCTGATGTAAGAAGGCGTGTGAAGGGACGCTTTGTCAAAGCTGGTGAAAGTTATGATTATGATCCTTTGAACCAAACCAGAAGCTATTGAGAGTACTATTTTTAAACTATGCATTTATACAAGGAAAGAATCACTCCATGTTTAGTGCGAAAAAAATCGGTTATTATTACCTAAACATTGGATGAAACTACTTCATTATTTCCTTGTGCAATGAATGACAAGCTGTATGATTATATCTCAGGGGGCTTGGTTTTCATCAAAAGAAAATGGTGGATATAAAATGCTGGGTTACAACTTACAATGCTTCTTCACCAATAAAGTTGAGGAGCAGAATTTTGATTCTCCATCATATAAAGGATTTGATGGATTGCAATACCATTTGACAAGACCATTTAGACCGCCCTTGGCTTTAAGCTCTAGGAAAAGAACCATATGGGGTTCTCTCTAGCCATAAAACCTCAATTATTTATCTCTCTTCTATTCCTTGCTCTGGTCACTTCTATAAATGCTGTTTCCATGGCAAAAGGCAAGCACTTGTAATGTTCTTTTTCTTTGGAAGTTTTAATGTGACATGTATAGCATAGGATTTACATATGCACTTTAAGAGAGTATGATGTCTGGTGTCAGACAAAATGCTTGTACATTTCTCTTTCATTTCGTGAACATGTATAGCACGGGATTATATATGTGATTCTGAGAGGGAATAGTCTGTAGTGGTTTTAGTTTTACATCAGTGTAGAAATGTATTTTCATTTTGTGTTTCCATGAATATGATGGATTTTCATGTTGAAAAATACTGTGTAGTTGGTGTACTTTTCTTGTTGATTTAAGATGTAGTTGTGATATATGTGGATGGATTGAACTTCACTTCAGTGCCTGTCACTGAAGTTCTCGCAAGCAGTTGGTGTTATAATTTCAAGTAATATACGCAACTCTGTAGGATTTTGTTCTAATGATATGTTCCTTGTGTCAAGTGATCGATATATTTTATACCAGAATGGCTGTCATTCAACCAAAAACACCAGTGTCTATTGTTGTTTTGGTGCCACCTCTAGAGTCTATATTTATCCCGGTTATGCCCATGAATAAACATCCCAAATTGGTAGATATAAGTGATATAACACATTTTCATTTCTAGTAAGCCCTCTCTCTCTCTCTCTGTATATATATATATATATTCCATCTTTCTAAGACATGCTCATGACGCAAAATCCTCCAATTGACAAGCCATATCTGGCAGAAACACAGAGGCCCTATTCTGGAGCATTTGGAGAGTATCTCGCCCTGTTGTCAGCATCTATTTAATGAGGGTGGAGTGACTTGTACTCACCAAACCTAAATATTATCATCTAACCATGTTTCTAAGCTCACTCACCCATCCATTACAACAAAAAGTAATTTCGTACTGAAATAAAGTCAAGGATTAAAAAAAAAAAAGAAGAAAAGAAAAAGAAATAAACCACATATTGGCTGAAGCATTCATTTATACGATCATTAATAAATAAAAAACATTACTGAGCATGAATGAACTTCTATGCAATAATACGACAACAAAATTTCAATTTTCCCATGCTGACAGAAAGTTAGCATGAAAAAACAATCCCAATTATCTTAGTAACCCTTGTTGAATTCCTAAACATTAATCATCATCCGAACTACTATCTTCTGACATCCTTCCAAAGTCATCAGCTACAGTTGTTTCCTGCATGCACAATACAAAAAGAAAAAAAAGAAAAAGGTTACCTAGAAATAAATACTCACAAATGCATCTGGATAGGTCTGTGTGTGTGAGAGAGGCAGAGAGAAGAACTGGTAGCCTACTAAAGTAACATTTAAGAATTATTTTTATAGGTTAAAAAATGTTAGTTCCTATTTTTCAAGTCTATTTGGGAGAGGAGGGATTTGAACCCGAATGTCATAACATTTAAGATGATAAAATAAAAAGAATTCTAACCGGCATCTTATCCCAGTCCTTCAACTTAGAATTCGTTAACATGTAATTGTCACGCAATGGAGCCCAGGCAGGTCCTTCTCCATCTGCCTTGCCTTTAGATGTATGACCCTGCATCATTCAAATTTGTTAAAGCTTCAAACCAACCTAAATGCATAGCTGTCACCCAGCTCAACATACATCCAACTGCATAATTTTATGGACAAACATGCAGTATGAAGCTGACTGTATTTGTAAATATAGATTAAAAAAAAGGAGATGATACAGGAGAGATATTTGATCATTGTTGTTTGCAAATGCATTTTATAGTTTACCCAGGAAAATTTTTGGAAGCGTTAGTCAATATAATTCCAGAGACTAAACGAAGTTATAAAAAATGATACTAAAAAGGATGCAAGAAGTTATATTAAAAATAAATAAAAAACAACCTTAGCAGCTGACTTTGATGTCTTGCCCAATTCTGAGAAGAAGGCCTCTTTCCTCCGCTTCCTTATTGCTGGAAATATTCAGACAAAATTTAATTAGAATCACATAAAGGAGCTAGTATGAAGGACAAATGCGGTTTAGATCAACAATTACATAATGAGGCTTAAAACATTTTTTAGATTGGTACATTACACACACCCAGTCGAGCTTAAATAACAATGGTACAATTGTGGTATAAATTGAGGCTTAAACATTTGAGCACAAAATAAGCTGGTATTTAATCAACTAACGTTAAAAATGACAATCAATAGCAGCAAAACATGGGGTCTTGTGAGCAGTCTCAGCCAACATTTAAAAAAAAGAAGTAATTATCAGATTATTGTCTCAAAAGTGGACCAGGATTCATAACAAACAAAGAAGTCAATATGCTTCATTAAACTTGAACCTCTTCTTTTCCAGAAAATTATGAAGAATTTAGTTTAAGAGAAACAGGTTTTAATAAGCATAAAATTGCTAACACAATAAAATACCCATATGACAACAATGCTGTTTCTGCTTTCATGTATAAACCACATGGAGTTGCAGGTCTTGGCAGAGGTGAGGTGAGGTGAGGTGAGGGTAGGGAGTGAAAGAAGATGGATATGTGGACTGCATGGCAGGTTTCAACAGCAATCAAAATACCATATATGCATCTTTCTCAAAAGTCTGGTCATGGAGAATACTTGGACACAATGACCAAAAGAGTGAGTGCTTAGATGTAAGATTAGATTTTGTAAATAGATAATAGAACTTGGAAAACTGTGGAAATTCAAATTTTGTTATTGGTAAGTTGCACACGCACCCAGTGGAAATTTGAGCTATAGCTCATCCTTGATCCCGTCCATGTTGCTCTTACAAGGGGAGGAGGTGCAATTTGAGCTATAGCTCATTGGCAAAATTGTGGAAATTTAAACAGATGAGAATATTATAAATTGTCATGAACAAGTTGAAAATCCTTCATTTGGAAGTTCAAAGTGATGCAAATTGCTATAGACAAAACAGTTAACAAATAAAATGAAAGTACTAATCGCAATCCCAAGTTATCCCAAGTTATAACACCAGTGTATATAACTTGGGTTGAGTATATGCATCTTCGTAATAACTGTTAAATTGCAATTAAAACAGAGAAATCTTCAAATTCTTCTTTGGCGGTTCACAGCTTAGCTGTATCTAAAGAAAATATTCATATTGATGTGAAGACGGGCAGATAACTAAGAAAAATGGTAGGGCTCTAACTGCGTCATCTATCAGCATACCTTTTGCATCTTTAGATCTCGATGGATCCAAACCTTTCTGAGCATGTTGTGCCTTGTTGACCTGCACAAGATACCACGAATAAAAGTTCAGATCTCAATGTAACAGCAACAGAAACAATGAAACAAAACAAAGTTGAAAAAAAAAAAATCTCAAGACAAAATGGAACATGGTTAAATATTCATCGAGAACTTACAGCATTAAACAACTTGACCACTGAAACTCCACCAACACGCATAGTAAACAAGACCAAAGTTAGTGTTATATAGTATGTGATCAATCTGATAAATCTCAACCAACAAACATAAACACCCGTACCTCCTTTGGTAGCAACCCCTATCAGAAACTTTTCTTGTGAATCCAAATAATTAGCAGGTTTCACATGTCCCTTTTCTGCCAACTATATTAACATATAAAAGCTCATAAGCAACCAATGACATTAAAAACACACATAAGCTTGTCATAGCAATTGGTTTTGAGACTGATTTTACCAACTGTTTTTCCTTCTTGGCCTCCCCCTTGAATTTCCGTTCAGCCTCCTCTTCCGCAAGCTTCTCCCCAATGAGCTTCTTGTGTGCAGACATAACTGGACCCTGCAAAGCAAGCAAACCAATTTATACAAATCCCATGTATTAAAAACCTTAAAAACAAACAGCAAACAGCAAGGCTAGCTTACAAGTATATCATGAGGCACAATCTTTTTGATAATACTGTTGAATGCCATCCTGAATGCTCTTGAACCATCCACAAGCTGAGTAATTCCGGGTTGAATTCGATTACTTTCCTCTTTTTCATCATCAGAAACCCCATTATCCCCATTCAAATTCACATCCTCTACCTTCTACTTCTGCTTCTGCTTCTTCTACTTCTTCTTCTTTTTCAGATTCCACATCATCTCTGATGACGGGCATAGAATTCTCATCCTCATCCTCATCCTCATCCTCATCTGAGTTGTATGCTCTTGCCCTCTTGCGAAAAAGTTTCCTCATTTTCCTATCAACCTTTTTAGGCTTGTTTGAAAAATTGCCGGTTCTACCATCAAAGTTTGGTTTTTTCCTAGACTTAGAGGCCTTCCTCATCCCTAACTTCCTCTTGTTGGGAAACTTTGATGGTTCTGCCACATGGGTTTCCTCCGCCATGGCTCAACACTGCGAATTAGAGAAAATTTCACATAGCAAGCTCATTCACGGTTCACCAATCACTAATCACTACAAAGAATTCCACATAAACCAAACCACTAGCCCCTGCTCATTATTTATTCACAAATTGAAATCACCGAGAGTCAGAGAAACATACCAGTCGGGGCGGCGGAGCTACTGGTGAGCAGAGTTACGACCGTTGGCAGCGATGGCGATCGAGACGGTGAGTGCCTGAGCAGTTTTGTTTTTTTAATGAATAATTGGGGATTTCAGATGGGTGGGTTAGGTTAACAATAGAATGGTTTTTGAAGTGGGCTAACTTTTGTAATGGGTTTGTCTTTGGAATTGGGCTAAGCTAAAACAGTTAGGTTGCGTTTAGATATTTTGATTTGAATTTAGATTTGGATTTTAAATTAGTAAATTTGAAATGCCTTGATTCCAAATCTATTGATTTTAAAATTTCTTATTTGGATCCATTTATACAAAAGAGTATTTGAAATTTAGAATTTTGAAACCTATAAATTGATCAAAATATATAAAACTACCAAAATGACCAAATAACCCCAAAACCTCTAAAAAAAAATTCTTCAAAACCCCTAAAATGACCAAAATACCCCTAAAACCACTAAAATCCCTGAAGCGTAAAAAATTACCAAAATACCCCAAAAACACCAAGGTAACCAAAATATCCCTAAAATCATCAAAATAATATTAAACCTCTAAAACAACCAAAATACCCGTAAACTTTTTTATTTATTTTTATTTTATCAAAATGCCTCTAAAATCACCAAAATACCTATAAATTGACGAAAATACATAAAATCACCAAAATGATCAAAACAACCACGAAACCTCTAAAATGACATAAAATAAACCCCAAAAACTTGTAAAATGACCAAAATACCCCTAAAATCACTAAGATAGTCAAAAGAACCTTGAAAAGTAAAAAATGGCCAAAATGTCCATAAAACACCAAAATGACTAAATTACTCCTAAAATCTTTAAATAGCCCCAAAACCTCTAAAACAACCAAAATACCCTCTAAACCACTAAAATGATCAAAATACCTCTAAAATTACAAAAATACCTAAAATCGACCCACAACATAAAATCATCAAAATGACCAAAATAACCCTAAAACCTCTAAAATGATCAAAATATTCTCAAAACCTCTAAAATGACTAGTATACCCCTAAAATCTTCAAAATGGCCAAAACAACCCAAAAACCTAAAAAATGATCATAATACTGCGAAAAGACCAAAATACCCCTAAAATCATCAAAATAACCCCGAAAACTCTAAAACAACCAAAATACCCCTTAAACCTCTAAAATGATCAAAATACCTCTAAAATCAACAAAATGAAAAAAAATAAAAATAAAAATAAAATACCAAAACCATATATTGGAGTTTTTGGGATTACTTTGGTCATATTGGAGCTTTTGGGGTTATCTTGGTTATTTTAGGGATTTGTAGTGTATTTTGGTCATAATAGTGTTTCCAAGATTATTTTGGTCATTCTGGAGTATTCCGGGTTATTTTGGTTATTTTAGGGTTTTTGAGTGTATTTTGGTCGTTAGAGTGTTTCGGGTTTATTTTGGTCATTATGGTATTTCTGGTGCTATTTTGATCACCTTGGCGTTTTTTGGGGGGTTATTTTTGTCATTTTAGGGGTTCAGTGTTATTTTGGTCATTATGGTGTTTTCGAGGTCATTTTGTCGTTTTCGGGAGTTATTTGGTCATTTTAGGGGTTTCGAGGGTATTTTAGTAATTATGGTGTTTTTGAGGTTAATTTGGGCATATTGGAGTTTTTGGGGTTATCTTATTCATTATAGGGGTTTGATGTTATTTTGGTCATTTTGGATTTTTCGGGTTATTTTGATCATTATGGTGTTTATAGGGTTATTTTGGTAATATTTCAGTTTTTTGGGTTATTTTAGTCATTTTATGAGTTCGGTGTTATTTGGGTCATTATTGTATTTCGGGGTTATTTTGTTCATTTTGGAGTTTTTGGGGTTATTTTTGTCATTTTATGGAGTTTTGTGTGCATGTTGGTCATTATGGTGTTTTGGGGGTTATTTTGGTCATATTGGAGTTTTCGGGGTTATTTTGGTGGTTCACTGATACTTTAGTCGTTTTAGAAGTTTTGAGTATATTTTGGTCATTATGGTGTTTTCTAGGGTTAATTTGGTCATATTAGAGTTTTCAGTGGTTATTTTGGTCATTTTAGGAGTTCGATATTATTTTGGTTGTTTTGGAGTTTTCAGAGTTATTTTGGTCATTTTGGAGTTTTCAAGGTTATTTTGGTCATTATGGTGTTTTCGGGGTTATATTGGTCATATTGGAGGTTTGGTATTATTTTGGTCATTATCGTGTTGCTGGGGTTATTTTGGTCATTATGGTATTTCGAGGTCATTTTGTAGTTTTCGGGAGTTATTTGGTCATTTTAGGGGTTCCGAGGGTATTTTAGTAATAATGGTGTTTTTTAGGTTAATTTGGTCATATTGGAGTTTTTGGGGTTATCTTATTCATTATAGGGGTTTGATGTTATTTTGGTCATTTTGGAGTTTTCAAGTTATTTTGGCGTTTACGAGGTTATTTTGATAATATTTCAGTTTTTTGGGTTATTTTGGTCATTTTATGGGTTCGGGGTTATTTTGTTCATTTTGGAGTTTTCGGGGTTATTTTTGTCATTTTAGGAGTTTTGTGTGCATGTTGGTCATTATGGTGTTTCTGGGGTTATTTTGGTCATATTGGAGTTTTCGGGGTTATTTTGGTGGTTCACTGATATTTTAGTCGTTTTAGGAGTTTTGAGTGTATTTTGGTCATTATGGTGTTTTCTGGGGTTAATTTGGTCATATTAAAGTTTTCAGGGTTATCTTGGTCATTTTAGGAGTTCGATATTATTTTGGAGTTTTTAGAGTTATTTTGGTCATTTTTGAGTTTTCAAGGTTATTTTGGTCATTATGGTGTTGTCAGGGTTATATTGGTCATATTGGAGTTTTCAGGGTTATTTTGGTCATTTTAAGGGTTTGGTATTATTTTGGTCATTATCGTGTTTCTAGGGTTATTTTGGTTATTTTTGAGTTTTCGGGATCATTTTTATCATTTTAGGGGTTCCGTGTGTATTTTTGGGATTATTTTGGTCATTTTTGAATTTTTGAGTTTATTTTGGTCATTTTAGGATATCAGTGCTATTTTGGTCATTTTAGGAGTATTTGGGTCGCTTTGATGATTCCATGAGGGTTTTGTGGGTATTTTGGAGGTTTCTAGGTTATTTCGGTCATTTAGAAGGTTTTTTTGATCATTTGGTATTTTGGGGGCATTTTGGTCATTTTAGCCTTTAGAAGTATTTTAGAAGTTCCAATGATATTTTAGTTATTTTGTATGTTGGCATCCAATGGGAGGACTTGTGAAATTCTTACCTTAAGAAGTCATTTGAAATCTATGGATTTGGGCCTTTAAAATCCTTGATAGATTTAACCCAAATCTAAATCCTAATAGTTTTAAGTCATTCCAAACAAAGAATTTGGATTTGGGCCCTCAAATCCAAATCCATGAGCCCAAATCAACCCCATCCAAATAAACCATTAAGGTTTTTTTAAGGTATTATTACAACTATTTAAAATTATATGTAAATTAATATTTTATTTTATTTTATCAATATAATTAAAAAAATTATCTTATTTTAGTCAATAATAAAAATTTATCTAAATAATTAGTGAATCACTCTAAGTTTTAATAGATTTTTGCAAGGGTAAAAAAGTTCTTTTGAATTGTTAAAGAGCTTTTACTAGAATTAAAACACCATCAAAATGATACTTTGGGAGTGAAAATCGAACTGTTGGATTAAGGGATCATGTAACATTAAGTTTTAATAGTCAATCGTGATTAGTTCTTGAAATGTTTTATTAAATTTAATTAGTTGTTAAATATCATTGGTTACAACTCTAGAGAGAGATGTACCATAATGCATGAGAAGAATCAAGTGAATAATTGTGTTTTAATTATTTAATTATTGGGTAATGCACTTTTCTCCCCTTAACTATAAGAGACACTTCAACCCACTCCCCTCCTCTAAACTTTAAAATTAAGTAATGTCTCCTTTAATTTAGAGGAATCTACAAATAACCCTTAACCGTTAGATTTTCTGTTAAATTCAAACAAAAGTGATGAAATTGTCATATATACACGGCAATATGAAAATACCCAAATTCTCAAGATACTTATCCCTAAAATCACCAAATTCAATTCAAAGCTTTCAAAAAAAAAAAAAAAAAAAAAAAAGAAGAATCTCAAGATCATCTATCATCATCCAGTGAAATAGCCATCCACAATGCAAGGTGTCTAACGAAGTTGTTGTACACAATATGTGTCCTCGTGGTGGCATCTTTTATATATATATATATATATATATATATATATATATTGGTTTGGTTTGGTTTGTTTAATTTCTATTATGTTTTCTTTTTTGGGTATGTGTAAAGAAGGGATTATTAGACATTTTCATGGGTAAGTGTACAAATTTTGAGAAAAATCAATTTTCAGTTTTTTTTAACTGAAATGATTAAGTGAGGGGTGATTTGTATATTTCTAATTAAAACATGGGGACATTGCTTGAATTTAAAGTTTAGTGAGAGAATTGAAATAAGCCCCATAGTTTTTTTGTGTGTGTGTGTGTGGGGGGGGGGGGGGGGGGGGTGGGGGGATGAAATACATATTAAGATATCATGCAACATTAAGTTTTAATGGTCACAAAAATATCTTGTTAAAATAGCATTAGATGCATACAATGATTGATTCTTGTTAATGTAGGCGACTGAATAAAATATAAGCGCCTGGACAAGATCTAGGCGCCTGGATCATGCCCAAATCATCTTTTCTTCTCTTTTGCTTCTTCCATCTTATACCTACAATCAATCACAACCCAACTTAACATCTATGAGATTAATTTAATACACACAAATAGATAAATCATGCAATTCAATGAAATGAACAATGTGTATCAATTTAAGTGTATGTCAACATACAATGCAACACAATCTCATTAAAGTCTTTCTAAACCTATGTAAATAAATCATATTTCATGACTTATCACGAACCAAGGCATGAGAATTCAAGGTGGTCCTTGTGTTTCTCACCTCTTTTTTTTGCAAATGACAGTGTATTATTTTGGAGGGCCACAACTGAAGAGTACCATATCATTTTGGACATTCTTGGTTTATATGAAGCAGCTTCTTCAGAAGTTGACGTTGAAGAATTTTCTTATGATCAGAAAAAACTATTTGACAGTTCATTAGGTCCTTTAATTTATAATCATTAATTGGCACTGTTCCAAAATAGTATAATTGTTCAAAATAAATAATAATTTCCATAAACAGTTATTTTTGTACGCCACACACATGCGTGTGTTCGAGTAGTAGAGCCATATGTCCATAGATCAACTTTATTCATTTAAAGTATTAGTGTTTATGCCACCATATAAACACCTTCAAGGCTTTGTATGTTTTCAATGTGGGACAAGTACACAAGTCTTCAACCTCCATTTCTATATCACTATATTGCAATAAATTTAAAATAGTTAGAATACTGCTAAAACTATTCTGCATTTTAGTGTCAACACTTCCACTTCCATCAATTTCATGCAACGTGAGATCAAGATTTTAATGGGGCCTAAAATAATAACTCTTTAGAGAAATATTTGGGATTCCCTCCTATGATTGGGCGAAGCAAGAGAGCGGCTGTTGAAGAAATAATGTACGCATTGGAATTCTTACAGCAGAACCACGACTATGAACTAGTGGAATCAGGTCGAGTGAAGAAATGGCAGAAGCCGCCGGAAGGGAAATTCAAAGTGAATGTGGCAAAGAAGTCTTTTTTTGAATATACAATAGGAGTGGGGGTTGTTGAAGAAGATAACACCTATGCTACTATAGTTTAGCTTCTGTACCTATTAAACGACATGTAGTTCTTGTACAGTCTTGATAAGCATTGATATATTGCCCACGTGCTGATCACGTGTCTCTAAGTTAGTTAATCCTAATGTGTTATGAATTAGTTAGTTTGTTAAGTCTGTTTCAGTACAACAAAGTGTATAAATACAATGAAATAATCACAATCTAATCAAGGAGGTTTATACTCATTCTTACACAATTTGATCTCTCTCTCTCTCTCTCTCTCTCTTTATATTTCTTGCCTCCATTACAGAAATATAAAGATCTAAGAATCTCACATGGTATTAGAGCCCTCTATCATGGAACCTGCCTCTAATGTTGCTTCCATTCCATCTCCATTGTTGCTACTCAACAACATGTCTAACCTGATGTCAATCAAGCTTGATAGTGTGAACTACATGATCTAGAAACTTCAGATCTCTGCTACCCTTGATGATTACTTTATGATTGATCATTTTGATGGTTCAACACAGCAACCAAGATAGTTTCTTATCAATGAAGCTAGTGTTCAATCTATGAACCCAACCTTCCTCATATGGAAAAATAAAGACAAGGCACTTTTGACCTCGCTCTATTCAACTCTCTCTTCACCAATACTTGATATGGTGGTGGAATCAACCACTTCTCAAGAAGCTTGGAACAGGTTGGAAGAGAAATTTATATGCATAACTTGAGAAAATGTGCTCAATCTAAAGCTAGAATTACAAGGTATCAAGAAGGGGAATGAGACAGTTAGCTCTTATCTTCAAAGAATCAAGAACACTAGAGATAAACTCTCTGATGTTGGAGTTCTGGTAGATAATGAAGAACTTCTCCATATTGTCCTCAAGGGATTACCGAAGGAATTTGCTCCTTTTGCTTCAGCAATAAGGACCAGAGATAATATTATTTCCTTTGAGAAACTCCCAGTTTTGTTACAAATTAAAGAACAATCAATGACTGAAACTTCAGATCCTTTCTCCAATTTTGCACTTGCAATGTTTGTCTCCAACAACCAAAAACCTCACATTGGTTTTAATGGTGGTTTCAATAGTAGCCAAGGCTACAATAGAGGAAGGGGAGGAAGAAACTCCTTTAATTGTGGCAAAAGTGGAAGATCCTTTAATTCTTATCCAAGTTCCACTCAATCACAGATGCCACAATCCCCTGACTCTCAGCCTCCATCTCAGTTTGGCTCTCAAGGCAGACCTAAGAGACCAACCTGTCAAATATGCTGGAAGACAGGACACTATGCAATTGATTGCTACCATAGGATGGACTTTGCCTACCAAGAAAAGAATCCACCTACAAAACTCGCAGCCATGGCCAGTGCCTCAAATCTTCATCACGGTCAAAATTCTGAGACTTGGCTCACTGATTCAGGAGCATCTGATCACATCACAGCCAATGCTTCCAACCTAAATAACCCCAACACCTTATCAAGGATCTGATCAAGTCATTGTAGGTAATGGTCAGAATCTCCCAATTCAAAGCATAGGTAATGCTCAATTACATACTCAATATCATAAATTCCAACTTAGAAATGTTCTTCATATTCCAAGAATTGCTTCCAATCTTCTTTCAATTCATAAACTCTGTTTAGGTAACAATTGCAGTTGTCATTTTGATGCTAAACAACTCTTGATTCGGGATTTATCTATGGGGAGACTCCTCTACAAGGGTTTGAGTAAAGATGGTGTCTATCCCATCCATTCTTCCCAATTCTGTAGATCTGCATCTGACAAGTCAGTCTGTCTTGCTTCTTCTTCTACTTTTAAATGACAACTCTGGCATTCAAGACTAGGACACCCTAGTGCCAAGGTTCTACATAACATTCTTCCTTCTCTATCTCCTT
Source organism: Fagus sylvatica (assembly GCA_907173295.1). NCBI lineage: Eukaryota > Viridiplantae > Streptophyta > Magnoliopsida > Fagales > Fagaceae > Fagus > Fagus sylvatica. Next base: position 17,920,504 of record OU015769.1, on the reverse strand, counting down.
GTACTTCTTTAGATTTCAATTTTGTACTAAGTCACTGTAAACACTGCCTTGCTGGCAAGATGCATCAGTTATCCTTTCCAATTTCAACTAATAAAGTGATTGCACCCTTTAAACTTGTTCATGTTGATCTTTGGGGTGCAGCCCCATCTGTCTCTATCAATGCATTTCGTTTCTATTTGGTTTTAGTTGATGAGTTTACCCAATTCACTTGGGTCTATCTACTTAAACATAAGTCAGATACATTTCCAATTTTCAAGCAGTTCACAACCTTAGTTAAAACACAATTCAAGCACTCAATTCAAACATTTTGTATTGATTGTTGGGGGGGAATTCACATCCAATGAATTTCAATACTTTTTGTGCTAAAAATGGCATTGTCCATCAACTTAGTTGCCCTCACATAGCACAACAGAATGGCGTAGTAGAAAGGAAACACAGACATCTTATCCAATGTGTCTTAGCTCTTCTTTCACAGTCAAACCTTCCCATTTCATTTTGGTCCTATGCAGTGTCCACTACTGCTCATCTTATCAATAAATTACCAACACCAATATTGTCAAATCAGTCACCTTGGGAAATTTTATTCAACACAAAATCCTCACTATCTCATCTAAAGGCCTTTGGTTGTCAGTGCTTTCCTTTACTCACCCCATACAACAGTCATAAACTTCAACCTAAATCTGTGCCTTGCATCTTTTTAGGCTATCCATCTAATTCCAAAGGCTATACATGCTTTGACCCTTCATCTCATCGATTCTATACATCTAGGCATGTTATGTTCAATGAAACAGTGTTTCCTGGCCTCACTACATCTGTGCAGCTATCATCCCCTTCCTATACTTCTACCTTTTCACCTAAGTCTCGATTAAATACACTCCTCACATTACACTGTTGTACTCAATCTCAAAGTGCTGCTTTTTTAGACAACACAAACAATTTATCAAATTCCTCTTCTTTATCCACCAGTCCAAACACATTAACTTATACATTTCCTTTACCCAATAGTCCAATACAAACATTGTTGATGCCTCATTTACCCATGCATTCCACTTCTACCTCAGTCCATATACCTGACAGTGACTATTCTGCTCCTATCTTAAATGACACAGCTATAACCAATAGCCTAGCTCTCTCTCCAGATACAACCGAGCTCCCATTACCTTCTCATATTACTAGAGAGCCCTCATTATCCTCCAATCTCACCTCAGTCAATCCAAACACTACTTCACAATACCTTATGCAAACCAGGTCTAAAAGTGGTATTCACAAGCCCAAAATGGGCTATGCTGCTCAAGTGGACTATGCTGTCACATAACCATCTTCTTACAACATTGCAACCCAACATCCTCAATGGTACACTGCAATGCAAGATGAGTTTGATACTCTACAAAAACAAGGCACATGGTCTCTTGTTCCACCACCTCTTCATAAGAACATAGTAAGTTATAAATGGGTGTATATATAAGTTGAAATGACACAATGATGGTACTATAGACAGGTACAAAAACAGGCTTGTGGCCAAAGGCTTCCATCAACAACAAGGAGTTGATTATGATGAAACCTTCAGCCTTGTGATTAAACCTCCCAATGTGAGACTCATACTTTCCTTAGCAGTTTCACAAAACTGGCCTCTTAGACAATTAGATGTTAAAAATGCATTCCTCCATGGAACACTCAAAGAGGAAGTTTATATGGCACAACCTCAGGGCTACATTGACTCTACTAATTCACACTATGTTTGCAAGCTACATAAGTCAATCTATGGCCTCAAGCAGGCCCTTAGAGCATGGTTTGAGAGCTTCACTACTCAATTACTACATTTGGGGTTCACTACATCAACATCAGACTCCTCTCTCTTCATTTACCATCACCAGTAAGTTATAGCTTATTTGCTACTCTATGTGTATGACATAGTTCTCACCGGCAACTCTACATCCTTCCTAGATCACTCGATTCTTCAACTAAGTCAAGTATTTGATCTCAAGGATTTAGGACCTCTTCACTATTTCCTTGGCATACAAATGACTTGCACTTCTGAGGCTCTTCACATCACTCAATCAAACTATGCCTATGATCTCCTCATCAAGCATCATATGGTTGATTCCAAACCAGAAAATACACCTTGCATCCCCAACACTCGTCTATCTATTCATGAAGGTGATGCTCTATCTGATCCTTATGGCTTATAGAAGTCTAGTTTGTGCATTAAACTATCTCACCTTCACCAGACCTAATATCTCATTTGTTGTGCACCAAGTCTGTCAATACATGTCAGCTCCTACTTCTACTCATCTCACTGCTGCAAAGAGAACATTGAGATACATCAAAGGCACTATGTTTCATGGAATTGCCTTCACTCTAGGTCATTTGTCTTTGTCTGTTTACTCATATGCTAACTAGGCTGGTGACCAGATGATCGTCGCTCCACCTCAGGTCTGCTTGTCTACCTTGGCTCCAATCCCATTACACGGTCTGCCAAGAAGCAATCTACAGTATCTCGGTCCTCCACTGAGTCAGAATATTGAGCACTTGCCATTGCTTCCGCTGAGGTGTGTTGGATTCGCACCTTACTCAAAGACCTTAGAATTCACTTGTCTCAACCTCCAATTCTATGGTGCGACAACGTTTCTGCTCTCACCATTGCATCTAACCCAGTGTTTCATGCTCATACGAAGCACATCGAAGTTGACTTTCACTTCAGCCGAGAACGTGTCGTTTGCAAGGATTTGGTGGTTAAATTTGTCTCCATCACTGATCAACTTACAGACATCTTCACTAAAAGCCTTCCCACATTACGTTTCATTGATCTTTGTCACAATCTCATGATTTCTCCGAAACCCCATTTGATTAAGGGGGGATGAAGAAGATAACATCAATGCTACTGTAGTTTAGCTTCTATACCTATTAAACGACATGTAGTTCTTGTATAGTCTTGATAAGCATTGATATATTACCCACGTGCTGATCACGTGTCTCTAAGTTACGTGTCTCTAAGTTAGTTAATCCTAATCTGTTATGAATTAGTTAATTTGTTAAGTCTATTTCAGTACAGCAAAGTGTATAAATACAACGTAATAATCGCAATCTAATCAAGGAGGTTTATACTCATTCTTACATAATTTGATCTCTCTCTCTCTCTCTCTCTATCTATCTTTCTTTCTTGCCTCCATTACAGAAATATAAAGATCTAAGAATCTCACAGTTGTTATTTGAGACCCTAATGGTTTAGTATCAGCTGCATATTCTCTGCAGTTGAGGGAACAAGGTTCTGGCCTTTGGCGTGTTGCGAAAGCGGTCTGGTGTGCGTTATTGTTTTGCTTAGAGGCTGGGTGCCACTATGTGATTGTTGAATGCTTCAACAGATCTCTCCTTTCTCTACTGCGTAGGGAGGTAGAGTGCTACACTAAAGTTGGTTGGATCATTTCGGAGAAGAAAAACATTATGTGATTTTTAGAGTTTATCTCTTTTTCTTTTTTCTTTTTTTCCAAATAATTGTAATAAAGTAGCTCAAGCCCTCGCTGGCTTTTCCAAAGCGAAGGATGAGACTTGCATTTGATTTGACAAATGCCCGGATTTAGTTTAATCAATACAACCATCGCTTTGATTAAAAAAAAAAATCTAGTTAAACTATTTATTAGTTAGTATAAAATTCACGTAATAACATTTAAAAAAATAAAATTATATTCTTAAAATGTGTTCACTAATAGACACAATATTAGTATTTCTTTGACTTTCTCTTAAGAAACATATCCATAACTTTTTTTTTTTGTAAAATTGATCTTTATCTTTTTTGTAAAATTCATACTAATTTTGATAACATTCTCAGGAATTTTAAAAAATTACCTTATACCAAATGTACCCTGAGTATTGTGAAAGAATTGGTTAACCAGATAAAAGAATGATTGTAAGTGATTTCAAATATTGAGAGGTCCGGGATCGATGCATTTTGATAGCATTGATGAATGATGATGATTTAAAATAGAGACCTTTCTTTACAAAACAATATCATTGTATTCAGTTTTTTTCTTTTTATCTTTTCTATTTAATTAGAATTTATGCCGACCAAAGAAAAATCTGGACTGATTGCCAGTGACAAGAAATATAAGAGTACAAATTAAGATCTGAAAAACTGCTTGTCATTTACGAGAAAGAGATAATGATAAAAACTATGAGAAAAGGAAAACAACATAGGCGTATGCTGAACGTGTGCTCTTCAAATCACACGTTGACACGTTTGAAGTGGGCGATAGGTATCCACGTGATTGTTCACGTGATAGCCTCATGGGCCTTTCATATTCAGCATTCAAAGAACCTGGGCCACTTCTGCATGTATAGCCAGCCATTCTGTCTTCTTCTTGTAATCTCAATATTGTCGGGCTTGCCAGTAAGAAATTTTACCTCTTTGGCGGCTTCTTCTCTGGTATCCACAACATGCATGGAGACAATTTTTGACTTAGAATATATCCTAAATTCCAGGCTTGTTGCCAGGGGCGGAGCTAGGAATTATTTTATGGGGGGCTAAAAAAGAGCACAAAAGAGTAGTGATTTTTTCTGCTCAAAACTGGCTGAAGCTATTTTTAAGGGCGGCAAGACTAAGCTTTCCAAAGGAGAAAAGTGGAGAAATTGAAGAGTAGAGAAAGAGTGTTGAGGCCTGAGGGAATTGAGGTAGAGAGAGAAAAAAAATCTTTTACTGTTGTACAATTGATTGAATTGAAGAGTAGCAGTCGGCTGAATTGCTGGAAAAAAAAGTTTTATTTTGTATTTTAATGTGCTTATGACATTGAGGCTTGAGAGTTGAGGGAGTTGAGGACTTGAGGTGTATGTGTGTGGTGTGTTTAGAGAAAGAGAAAAAAAAAAATATTTTACAATGGAACTTGTGCAGCAGCAGTACGTGTGTGGTGTGTTTAGAGAAAGAGAAAAAAAAATCTTTTACAATGGAACTTGTGTAGCAGCAGTACGTGTGTGGTGTGTTTAGAGAAAGAGAAAAAAAAATCTTTTGCAATGAAACTTGTGCTGCAGCATTTTTTATTGAGTATTTTAATGACCACTTATATATACGTGGCTTTTAAAATTTTGGGGCCTTCCTAATTTTGGGGGCTCAAGCTATTACTGGCTTTATGCTTGGGCCATACCTGTTTAAAGACTAATCTTTTTATGTTATTTAAAAAAAAAATTATTGTCCATTAGTTAAAATCATTGAGTAAAAGAGACAACTCAAAAGAGGGGGCTGGGTATTATTTGGGGGGGGGCTAAACTTTAATTGTCATATAGACTATTAAGGAAAATTAAAATTTTGGGGGGGCTAAGCACCAACGTAGCTCCGCCCTGCTTGTTGCATGACAATGCATATCTATTAATTCAAAGTGTTTGTCCCTGTCAGACTCAACTCTTGCTATATACTCTAATAATACTCTTATATTTGGACATGTCAATTTGTAAAGAAGAGCTAGTTGCACTAGCTAGGTTTCAATGCAACCGAAGCCCACTTGATGCAATCCCATGCTAATGCATGATGTGGTAAAAAAGATACAATGAGTGCTCGAGTATATATCCTTAGCTTGTTTGGTAATTTCTCTCATAGAAACCATGGGGTGGCAGACTGGCCAGGCCTCTTCAACATTGACTAATTACAATCATATAATTATCATGTTTGAGAACAAATTGGAGACTATTGAAATCTTTTCCAATCTTACTAGACTTCCAACAATTAATTAAAGAGCTTGAGAAGCATCTTGAATTAATGGAGTAGCTAGGACTAATTAGCCACTAGTTAAGTGTTAACCATCATACATGATAATTAAATCTATATATGTAATCTGAAAGAACATCATATGTTAGTGTCTTTCACTATCAATCATAATGGAGAGCTAGAACTTTCAAAGATGAGACAATACAGAGTTATGAGTTCTAAAAAATCTCAGCATGAAGTTTGAAAGTTGGATTTGCTATAAACTATTATGGTCTGTCATTTAGCACTTTTCAAAGATAAAGCAATAGTGCTAATCATTCCATTATCAAATCAATAAACCGTTTAAGCAAATTTGAATTAATTAGTGCTTTATAAGCACATAGTGGAGACGCGTGTGCCATTATTTTAGGGAGTAGATGTGTATGGTAGCTCCTTCAAGGGAATACAATCTCTCAATTTCAAGTCTTCTACATTTCATAGTTTTATTTATTTTATTTTATATCATTGATTCATTTCATAGATTTAACAGTGTATACATTGTCATGTCATTTAAGATTTTAAATCACGTAACATATATATACCTTAAATTTGTAATATTTAATCTAAACCATGAAATTGATGAGAATCATTTTCCCGTCTTCAGGGTTAATTTATAGGTCAACCTATTGTAACCAGTCATATGGTTAAGCTGAAAGTTGCATTCTTCAACCATAAAACTTAAACGTTGTTTCTCTTCCCTCACTATGGTGATATTTGGTTCTTGAGGTAGAGTCAAGTATTCAGGATTTACTTCTCTTGATGGGTCCTTTACTCTACCTTATAGACGTTCTACGTCATCAAAAAAAAAAAACCCTCACATGTGGTCTACGATATTTTATTCAGAAGATAATGTGATACACATGTCAATTCATATGTGCATAAGAACACTATCATATGTGCATAAGAACATTTCTTTTTTGAATTTCCTATTTTTTAGGGAGAATTGTATTTTCCCCCCTTTAACTATTGGGTTCACTTGAATTCACCCCATAATCTATAAAACTGAACAATGTCCTCAATAATATATTAAAAATATGTAAATAGCCCCACATATCTAATTTTCAGTTAAATCCAAATAAATATATATAATATATATATATATATATATATATTATGGTGCATAATATGTAATAATAGATTTTGAGCATTATAGCTTGAAAATGACAAAATACATAAAAATATTTCATTACTTGTACTTGTATATAACAGAAAATAAGACCGTGGGTGGATTTGCATATTTTCAATACATCAGTGGCGATATTGCTCGGTTTTATAAATTAAGATGAATTGAGATTGACCTAATAGTTAAAAGGGAAAGTGCAATTTATCCTATTTTTGATGATTGGACTAGCCTAGTGGCATGTTCACAGTTGAATTGGTTGATTTAGTTGACTTTTTAGATTCATGGACAATACGATATAAGAGTAAAAGTAAGCTTTCTAAAAAAGCTAGTTGTAGCAAATTTTATTGTTAGTCTAAATGTGAGCTATTACATGTTTATGAAAATTCTATATTAATTACTATTTGTGTATTTTTTAGATTAAAATGATTTTTTTATTTTTTGATATATGATAGAAATTCTAATTTAAACTCACACACATGTATATTTTCAAGATCTCAGAGATCGAACACACACCCTCATATAGGGGTGAGGCTTTTTGGAGAGAGAGATTACTACTGGACCAAATACCCAAGTGGCAATTAAAATGAATTAATGAAGTGAGTTTACATGGAGAGAAAATCTATATTAATTTATATAATTTACAATTGACAATATTATTGGGCATGTTATGAAAGTTAGTAACTTCTGTTAGCCATTATAGACCCCACTTGTCACAAGAAATTAACCTGTTATTTTTAGAATAAAGTTTAGTTACAAAGCAATTGGTAGCAATCTTGCTACAAACCACTACATATCAATTCATAAGATCATTCACGTGTACTTTTAGTCACATTGATTTAATGCATAGTCCTATATCTTCGTCTTTCTAGAGTTGTGTACTCAACTTCATACCAACCAAAGATATTTGTTCTCCTTATGAGAATAGCTCGGACTCGGATTCAACCAAATCAAGAGAAGAAATAACCTAAAAAAACTGTACAATATGCACTTAAGGCTCCATATATATATTTTATAACCTTGAGTGTCTGGGCTAGCGTTCTATAGATATTTGCATCTCGACTAATCCCAGGGGGACACGCAACACCCTACTAACACGTGTACCACGATAGACGCAAGACTTTGCCATAGGTAGATGGTCTTGAGGGGATTCGAACTAGTGATCATTGGGGAGCACACCCAAAGCCGGACTAGTTAAGCTACCCCTTAGGGTTTAGGGTCCATGTGTTTTGGAAAATTTTTAATGTTCGAAAACATTTTAATGGAAAAACTACTAGTTTTTTAGTGTTTGATTGTGTTCCTAGAAATATTATGTAAAAAAATATTTTGCAGCGTTTGGCTTATACGAAAAATTAGAAAGTTTTTATATTTTTTATATAAACATTAAATAAAAACTTTAATTCACCATTTTATAAATATTAATATAGAACGATTAAGATCAAACTAAAAATAAGCACAATCAAAATAAAATTATGGAGAATTACACAAATAAGCACAATCAAAATAAGAATGTAACAGAGAAAAAAATAAAATAAAAGCTATCAACTAAATGAGCGGGTTGGGGTCCTTCTTGATGGCGGCATTAGGGCCTTCTTGCATCTCACCACCGACTCCTAGTCCATCGGGATGGCATATAGGTGGGTTTTAGGTCGGGTTATTAATGAGTTGGGTATATCCTTACCCATTTAAATAAATAGTTGGTACCCCTATACATCGAACCTATTTATTCTGGGTGAGACCCAACCCTCTCTCCCATTTATCTAAGGGTAGTTCAGTCATTTTTAAGATTTTAAGGGTGTTTTTGCCATTTTAGAGGGTTTCACGTTATTTTAGTCATTTTAGAAGTTTTGGGTTATTTTTGTAATTTTGGTGGTTTCTGGGTATTTTGGTTTTATGAGTTTGGGTATTTGGATCATTTTGGAGTTTTTAAGGTATTTTTTTTTTCATTATAAAGGTTTTATGGGTATTTTAATTGTCTTAGTGGTTTTAACTTTTAAGTGTATTTTGGCCATCTTCAAAGTTTTCATAGTATTTTGATCATTTTGAAATTTTCAAAATATTTTTACCATTTTGTAGGTTTTAAGTATTCTATTCTCTTTAAAGAGAATGGAGGGTTCTGGGTTAGCAAGAGAGATGAGAGATTTTGTTCTTTTGAGCTTGAAATTGGTTTACGGCTCCCAAAAAAAGTGTAAAACATTTTCATTCCCGAATTAACAGATAATAATTTCTGTTTAATTAAGTTTTTCAATCGACCCAAACACTAACGAATTAGGGAAAAGTTTTACAAAAAAATATTTTACACCTAAACAAACAAACAAACGAGAGCGTGAGAAGAAATCATTATCTTCGTCTTCTTTCTTCATAGTTGAATTGGAAAAGAATCCAAGAGATTTGAAAGTCCCAGGAAAAAGAGCCCATCCAAACTGATGGGGACAAGACTAAATACTTGTCACATTAACTCAATGCATTGTCACATTTTTGGAACACTTGCGAGTATTTGCCATCTGGACAATAATGCTGGTGACTGAAGGTGCTCAGTATAGGCCCACTTTTGTGACTCTTTTCCAACGCCCCGTTTAGAGGGAGACACGTAGTAAAGAGCTATGTTACAAATAAGAGAGATTCATAATTCAGGGTCCCCATTTGTTTCCACGTGAAATTGTTCATTACCGCACTGCAGACAATGTTCTATATATACATTCAATCACACAAACACAACCACAAATCCACAATCACGTTTGAGGGATGCATACACACATACTAGATACTACCTAGATGGTGCACGATAGTCACGACAAAATAATAGAGAATACGTGACACTTGCCCATGTACAACTAGAATATAAACGAGGTGAGTTTTGCACCATTACATATGGTAATGGTACCAAACTTGTTTGTCATATTTATATTTTTTCTTTTGTACTTGCATCTTTAAATTTGGTTATAGTGACTCTCATTCATAACTTTTCAAAGACGACAGATATTGTCAGTTCAAGCTAATCTACAATTTTCTATTGTCCCCTTGCTAGATGGATTTATGCTTCTTTGTAGAGAAAATATGTTACCAATAGAGGGATAAAATGGTATGCTGGTGTTTCTTGAATAAATTTTAAACTCGCATGGAATGCAAAGAATCACGCAAAGAGTGCAGATATTACTACCTGGTATTTTGTTGGACTGGAATACCTCTTTTTATAAAAGAAATAATTCTTACAAAATATTGAAAGATTGAACTCATTATCGATTAGCACTGCTACTCATACTAAATTATTATATAAAAGGATCACAGAGTATTATAGAGTACCATGTTTCGCTGGTCAAATGCAACATATTTCATGCGCATTGATGACAAATTTTCAACATATTGAAATGTTGTAAAAACATATTTATAAGAAACATTTTACATTATTTAAATACATCTAGCACATGCTCCACTTGTTATTATTAATGTAAATACTAAATGTTTGGTTCGGGGAATTTAATATGTCTCCCAGCATCCAAATTCAAAGGATGTGAGATTCTCAAATTAGTTTATTTCTAAGAATCCTACAAAATCTATTTATTCTTCTTAAAATATCTTTAAGTTTATAAATACAATACCAAGCGCATTACCCTTCAAACTTCAAATTAGTTTATTTCTAAGAATCCTACAAAAACTATTTATTCTTCTTAAAATATCCTTAAATTTATAAATACAATGTCAAGCGCATTACCCTTCACTTTTATATAACTTCATACAAATAAACTAAAGAAAAATAATATGACTCGCAAATTAATTCAAATCTCTTAAAATAATAGTTTAATATTTTTTATTAACACATATAAAACCAAAATAATTATTTCAGATTTTTTTTAGTGGTTTATCAGGACATCATGTGTTCTCAATCAAAATTATTTATTTTCTTAAGAGACTACAATAATTCCAAATAAAAGATAAAAGTCAAAGTCAACAATAATCCTTAAAAGGTTAATATAATCATAATATTATAAGCTGAATACATAGCACAAACACTTAATTAGAAAAAAAAAAAATATATATTATATTTTAGTTAGACAAAGGATATTAAATTGGAAGTATAATTATCAATTTTAAAGAAAATAGAACTTCAACCGTGATGGGAATGTGAATACCAAATTTTAGATTTGGTGGTGTAATTGTAGGTAATGATCTCCACTGGTTATTAAGAGAACCCTCATTCCCACAAAAGTAAGATTTGGTGGTAATTTAGACACCCGAATGTCCTTGAGTTATTTATAACCAAATATGGAAAATGCTTGGAAATCCTTTCTCTTTTTTTCCCTTTTTTTTATTATTTTATTTTATTTTATGAAATGAGTATTCGAAGTATTGTCTCAACTAATTTCATGGGTAGGTGTAGTGCCGTCCTACATACACTAGATAATTACCATACCCAATGCCTTGGGGGTGACCCCAAAGAGATCCGCTATCATAGGGAGTCGAACTTGCTACTTACACTTTTTGAGATGCATATTACAGTTCGTCTTACTATTAGACTACTCCCTTGGGGTTATACTTGGGAATTCTCTCACAACTTGATACTAAGGATGACAAATTGAATCATGAATTAGAATCGTCTAGATTTGTCAAGATAACTCCATCATAAAAATTCATATAATTATATCAATCCATTTAAAATGAGTGGATTGGAATTTGTCATAAACAAACGTTTACTATCATCATCTGTGTATACATTTAAGGGTAAATTACACTAATCTCGCTTGAGGTTTGGGGAGATGACAGTGCCCCCTTCCTACTTTAAAAATTGACACTTCCCTTACTTTAACTCAAATGAATGACTAACATAAACTGAATATTCATTTATTCTTAAAAGATTCTTAGCCTTTTTTTATAGAAAAAGATTCTTAACTTAAGCCTTAATTATAGTTAAATACTTAATTACCTTATCACTTATTACAATATTAAGCAACTTAGTATTAGTAACGTGGAGGCAACCAAATAATTTCGTTCCTTTTATTTCTTTTTACATGATAATTCCTTAGGAGATTTTTTTTCTTTACAATTAATAAGATTAGTTTAACTCAATCAAGATTTTTTTCTTACTTTTTTTTTTGCTAAAGGCACAATTAAGAAAAAATCTTTAGTAAAATAAAAAGTAAGAAAAAATCATAGTAAAATAACTAAAGTAAAAAAAAAAAAAAAAAAAAAAAAAAAAAAAAAAAAAGGAAAAAAAAAAAAAAAAGAAATTATTTGGTTACCCTCACGTTGCTAATAGTAAATTGCTTAATATTGTAATGAGTTTTACAAAAAAATAAAATTGTAATAAGTGATAACTAAGTATTTAATTATGGTTAAGGCTTAAGTTAAGAATCTATTAAGAATAAAATAATATTTTTTTACTGTTAGTTATCCATTTGAGTTAAAGTGTGTATTTATTATACCTATACAAAACTCAAGTGAAACAGTTTCAATTTTTAAAATAAAAGAGGATACTGTCATTTTCTCAAACCTCAAGGGAGATTAGTGTAATTTGCCCTACATTTCAATTATTGAAAATATAATAATTTAAATCCAATCCAATTATTGATGTTACCTTAAAAGGATCTAAATCCAAATAATTAAATTAATGGTATTTGCTGATTACACGCCAATTCATGAACAAGAGTAACTCTATGATTCTTATTCTAAGGAGGGTAAAAATTGGATTTGATTTAAAGATCATTGACTTAGAAGATATGAGTATCATCCGACAAAAGACAAAGACTTTAGAAGATATGTCATTGCTAAATATGACACCACCTTTGAAAAGAAATGTAACTAAGCATTTCATCAAGAATGCCAGTAATTTTAATGATTGGAAAGGAGAAAGACTTGACATATACCAAAAAAGGAGAAGCATAGAAGCAGCCTATGTGAAACCGAGATTTTAAGACATGAAAGGAAAAGAAGGTTTAGGAGGAGTAAAAAAAATAAATAAAGAAAAAAAGAAAAAAAGAGTGTTGATATAAAGTAACCATGGTTAAAGGAAGGTAGACGCCGGAAAAGACGGAAGGCTAACCATGGTTATGAAACACGGGCTAGCTGCTGATATATAATCGTGGAGGTGGGTGGGAGTTGATTATTTATGAACTCCTAATTCCTAAATATATATATATATATATATATATTATATTATAATATATATATTATTTATGTATATATATTATATACATGAGATGAGACTTTCTAAATTCTAAAATCCCCTATGCATAGATGTGTGATCCCAATATCCCATGAATCTTTTGTTCATAAGTTTATGTTGGTGATAGTATCTCTGTCCTAAAGCTTTCTTTGTGTAAGTCTCTTAACACTCACTTCTTCTGTTGTAAAAATTTGATCTTTTCACTTCATTTATTCAATTTCCTTTTCTGGGTCCTCAGGGAATACAATAATTTGCTGCCATTCTTTTCTCCTTTGTTGTTTCAATCATATAAAAAATGCTAGATCTTGTATCATCTTGTGATACTTAGCAAAAAAAAAAAGTATCATCTTGTGATGTACTCAAATGGGGGTATATATGGATTAGAAAATTGATTTGTTGATTGAAATTTATGCTATGGCATTATTTCCTGTTTCATGTGGGTTTGTTTTTCTTATCTTTGATGTGGGTGTGATCTCCTTTTGTCTGAATTGTGTGTGCTAGATCTTGATGTTGAAGAAGCTTTATCAAATGGGTATTTCATTTCCATTGAAGGCTTTATTAAAGGCTTTGAATTTTTAATTGTCTTCTTAAATTGGTTTAGTTTCTTCAAATCTTTTCATTTCTTAATAACTGTTATGTTTTTGATTACTGGGAATATAGCTCTGCTTCACCCAATCTCTTAATTACAGTTCTTTTAGAGGTTATGCCACTATTTTTTGTTCCACTAATATGATTTTCCCTATTTTATTGTGCTTGTTGCAGATCAGTTTATATTATTGTCTTTTTACTGGCTATGCACCAATTGACTTGCATATTCATATATGCAACTGTATATAAAGTACTTTAAAAGATCAATTTCTGTGTCATCGGTTCTTTTTCTCTTATTGTGAATAAATTGATTAATTGTTATCAAGTTTTAGTCTTTTCTGTAGCATTCTAATATCCCCTTTACACATTTCAGATCAGGTATCAAGAAGGGTGTAAGAACATTTCATACTTGTTTCATTCCTCTCCGACTTATCAAACTGACAAAACACTCTACAGCCAACTTTCTGCCTCTGCAATTCCAGTTGATTTTGTTGTTTCTAAGAGTCTTTTGTTCAGTCAAGAAGCTGAGTTTATACCTTCTAATTCTAAAAGTACATTAATATTTACAATTTTGAAATCCCCAAAACTTCAGTTTAGATCAAAATGGGTCTCTCAAGCCTCCCAGCCCCATCGGAGGGAGTACTATGCCTACTTCTGGTGAACACTGCCCTGTCCATCTCTATTGTCAAAGGCATAGTCCGAACAATCCTTCATATTGTTGGTATCCATCTGTCATCAGCATCGGCTTCACCCTCACCCTCTGATTCCACTCAAAACCCCCCAGAGTCATTTGAATACCGTCTTACAAATTCCGAGAGTTACATTGAGGAGTTCAAGAGCCGGACGCCAGCCCTTCGGTTTGATACAGTGTGTAGCTGTAAACAGCCTGAACACGAGTGCTCGGTTTGCTTGAATCAGTTTGAACCTGAATCAGAGATAAACCGCTTGTCTTGTGGCCATCTTTTTCATAAAGTATGCTTGGGGAAGTGGCTGGACTATTGGAACATTACATGTCCTCTCTGTCGGACTCCCTTATTGCCTGAGGAAGAAGCATCTTGCTTTTGGTGAGCATATACAACAAGTATTTGACTCGTGTGAATCAAGGGAATTCCATGTACAGCATAGTGTACATAGTTACTTGCTTATATGCATCGGCTTGTTGTAGTGTTACACGCATGTTATGCAGGAGTTTAAGTTAAGTGTGATATGATGATGGATGGGTCTTTGAGTTTGAGACCAAAATTTTAATGTTGTACATATTGTGATGTTTCTGATGTATATGCATCGGACTCTGGCTTGAGCCTTTTTGTGGAGATTTTGTTTTCTTTTGTTGCCATGTTGCTGAATTGGCCAGAGGAGCTCCTGTCTTACTTTTTAAATATAAAGTTAAGTCTGAACTTTATCCGGCTTAAAACCTCTATTGGAATCCTGATTGAGATGGAATAGGTCCATTGAGTATTGAGTATTGACGAATCATCATTATGCAGATTTCAGCATTTTTTTTTATCTTCCTTTTTTAAATACAAAGCTGGGCCTTATTTTTAACACAGGGGCTAGTAGCCAAGTTGGGTTTCCACTTTCCAACCAAACTTCAAAACCCTCCAGACAAGTACAACAGTTCATTAAATTTTGTATGTGAAATGAGTAGGGAGAATGATTTAGTTCGATTGGTTACATCTGAGGATCTGATGTTCTATAAACCCAAGGGTTCTGCATAAAGCTTAAAAAAAACCACAGGCACTATACTCTGCTAGTTTAGTTATCCTAGTTATCCTAAGAAATAAGAATATGTTATAGTTATTGTACAGTTTTTATTTTTTATTTTTAAACAAAATTTGGGTGTGATAGGCAACTCGTGAATTGGTGGTATATTTGGCAGATTTTTTTTTTTTTTTTTACTACATTTTTTAAGTTAATAGACAGTTTGCGGAATAATGTAGAATTAGTACGCAATGCAAATGTACTAAATTTTGATTCTATATAGAATTCGTTTAATTTTTGTTATTTGGGTTAAGTTTATCTCTTTAGGGGTTTGAATTTTGGAGGTTGGGCTATTGGACTTTGTAGACCTTAGGGGTGTGTTTGGACTTCATCCTCCGCTGCATTTTTAGAATTAAGTCATCTTTCTCTTTCTTAAATAGAATTGCTAATAACCAATAAATAGCATATAAAGGTTGCATATCATAAGGAGTATTATGGTTTTCTTTAAAGCCCAATTGTGGAGAGATTTTTTATGGGTATGTTAGACCCAAATTCTGCTACTGGGGTTGCATGTCCTAAAACTAAAAGACATGAAATTGTGAGTTGAAAGTAAAAAGTTGTAATGAAACATAAGAGAAAAGTAAAATAAAAGCAAAACAAACCCATATTTAAAAATATCTTGTCACTACAAAATTACACCTACTACTGATTGTTCCTAGTAAATCTCTTGGATATGCCTGCCCTTCTTTTTCGATCTGTATAAGTACATGATTAATTTAACATATACTTACTAATGTTATGAATTTGATCATTTGCAGGGTAAACTAATATTCTACCGGATTCGTGAATTGCCTTTAGTTGGTAGATATGTAAGAGACAAAGCATGTTCACCATTAAATGGGAACAAGACTTTGTCTTCTCCTACTAATTCATCTAATTCATACACGGCAATTCTCCCTCCTAAAAGACAAGTATTTTATGCCTATAAATATATAAAAATTGAGCATTGTAATATGCAGGAAAAGAAATAGTAAAAACTAGTTTAAAATCTTGTGTAGCTGACCACTTAATAGAAAGAAGTTCACACATTTTTTTTGGTAAAAGGGAAAATTAGATTAACTTCTAATCAAACGGTAGCGAAAAATTACAAGTCCAAATTTAAGTAACCCAACATTATTTGAACTAGTCGCAAACTCGTGTGATGCATGAGAAAGTTATTGAAAATAAAATCTAAATAAATATTTTGTTATTTCTATTTTTATGTTGAACACGTAATTATTTAAAGATTTATTTATAAAAAAAAATTGAGATATGTCAAACCGTCATAGAAAATGGTTGTTCGGTCATAACAGATACATGATTTATTATCTAATCAAATCAATAAAACAAACCATAATAGATTAACAATAAAATTTATAAAACAAACCATGAATTGGAATTTGTAAAAAAATAATAATAATAATAATAAAAATATCCAGAGAATTTTTAGAGAGACTACATTGATCTATAGAAGAAAAAAAAATACATGTAACAATTCCAAAAGTTTTGTAAAATTGAGATAGGTGAAACCATCGCACAAAGTTGTTGTTTAGTCATATGAGATTACATGATTTTATACCTTATCAGATTAATAAAACAAAATATAAATCATAACAAATCAACAATAAAATTTATAACAAAAACCATGAATTGGGATTTATCAAACAAAAACAAAAATTAGAAAAGTTTGAGAAAGACTATCTGTAAAGTTTTTTTCTTCAAATACCTATGGCCACCAAATAGCTTTTATACATCACACATCCTATTGAAACTTCTCAAAATTTCATACTCCTAATCGATTAAAAAAAAAATGATTTAGTTTCATAGATATCATTACTCAAATAACATAGAAGTTTAAGTTTCCTGCATCCAAACCCAACGGCTTTTTTTAGTTCGAGAGAGGCATTTTGTGAAACAGGTGTTGGGGTTGGCCTCTTTTCAAATGCAATGAAGAAGTAGCAGAGGGTACTGATTTTCTTTTGTTCTTTCAAGCTAGGATTCCATCAGCAAATCACAATATTTCTTCCTTTCTTAAGATAAATTAACTCATCTACTTAATGAAATTTAAATCATCATCATAAGTTACGTATGATTCAATCATTTAATATTTAGTACAGTAAAATGTTAGTTATCTGCTATTTATGAATGTGAATGGTATATATCAGGGGTGGCCCTGGGCAAGGGCGAGGTGGGCGACCGCCCTAGGCCTCACCTCAAAGTTAGGCCTCATCCAAAAAAAATTTAAGGCCTTTATTGAAAGGCCTCAATATATTTATATATACAAAAATTAAAAAGGCCTATATATGAAAACAAGTCTTTAAATTAAGCCTAATAATAATTTATTTCTTTAACCCAAGTATATATGAGAACAATTTTTTGTATTTATTTGATGTGAAGAAGCTAACTTTACTAAATTATGATAATTTGAAAAAATATTATGTTAATCTTGAACGTTTTTTAAAACCTGATAATTTTTTTGATTTTGATGGTATTGATTTATTTTCAGACTTAAAAGTCTTACAAGAGATTTTACCATAAAAAAAAATAAAAAAAAAGCGACAAATACACTTAATTTTATCAAGGAATTGAATTGTTTCAAATGCATCTATTGCATATAGAATATTATTGACTATACTTGTTACAGTCGCATCCGTTGAAAGAAATTTTTCAAAGTTAAAATTATAAAAATCTTACTTGCAATCAACTATGTCACAAGAAAGATTAAATGGAACAATATTTGTTAGAAAATATTGAATATAAAAGTTTAATTAGTAATTTGTAACAAAAACCGTATGTAGAGTAATTTTTCAATAATTTGTTTTTTTTAAGATAGAAGGCCTCATTTTTTTACACCGCCTCAGGCCTCATAATTCCAGGGCCGGCCCTGGTATATATATAATTATATATAATATATAATATGAATAGATGGTGACAAACTGACAATCACCAAAGTTAAAATTAATTTCTTTTGTGGGGTGGATAGCCACCTGTTCACCCTCAATCTTAAAGGCTAGGACATGCATAGATATTTTACCTCCACTCTCCACCCATTAAAACCTTTCCCAAATTCTTCCTTAGGATGGATTGTGTAGAGTTTGTGGATCAAGTTGATATCGACAACAACTTAGCCCACAACCACCGTCATCGTCCATGTGAGGAAGGAAAAGATCCAGTTGATGTATTAAAAGCTGTTGGTGAAATTGGTAAAGGATTTGTGAGGAGTGTTTATTCCCTGAAATCTCCAAGGATTATGAATTAATCCTTGACTCGATGTGTATTAGTCCAGAAATCACAAATAGCATGTTGTAACTTTTTTATTTAAATAATCTATATAATATATAATAGCAGAAGGCATGAGCGTTAAAACCAAGAATGTCTTAAATCATGACAAGTGGCATGCCTATCTATTATTTAGATTTCTCAAGTGATACGTTGTTTAAATAATTTAACTTAATACAATTTATTTATCAAACGGTAAACACAAAATATCTTAAATAAAATATAATGAAGAACGTGTAGTTTTTGTTTGTCTGTTTTTATTAATTTCAATTCATGCTAAAAACCTTTTAAATAAAAACAGATAATAACAAATTCTTTAAAATAAATTTCCTACTACTAAAAGACATCTTAATAAAATATACTTATCTAAGATTAGTTCTTTATAAAAAAAAAAAAAAAAGAAGAATAGATTAGTTCAATTTAATGATCAACACAATTTTTTTTTTTAAGAAAAAAAAAAAACACTAACCAACGTGTAAAATAAATCTCTTTTCCTTCCAAACATTTTTTTTTTCCTTTTAAAATTCACTTAATTAAGTTGACTTAATTCAATTTATTTATCAAAAGTCTCCTAATACTAAAAGAATCTTCATAAAATATCATAATATACGTTGCTTAAATAACTTGATTTAATGCAATTTATTTATCAAATGGTAAACAGATAATAACAAATAAAACAGATAATAAGAAATTTTTGTTTATATTTCCCAAGTGATACGTTATTTAAATAATTTTACTTAATACAATTTATTTATCAAATGGTAAACACGTAATATCTTAAATAAAATATATTGAAGAATGTGTAGTTTTTGTTTGTATGTTTTTATTAATTTCAATTCATGCCAAAAACCTTTTAAATAAAAACATATAATAACAAATTCTTTAAAATTAATTTCCTACTACTAAAGACATCTTAATAAAATATGTTAGAGAAAATTAAAACAATTATGTCAAACATTTAATAAAATTATAAAAATGACATTTTCAAAATGTCAACACCAATTTTTTTTGAAAAAGTCTTAAATAAATCTCCTATTACTAAAAGATATCTTAACAAAATATACTTCTCTAAGAGAATTTAAAATAATTAGTTCAATTTAATGATATACACCAAATTTTTTTTTTTATAAACTTTATCCTTTTAAAATAGACTTCTATGAAAAAAAAAAAAAAAAAAAGCTAACGTTACAAGAAGTCCAACACTTCTTATACTTCAATGAGAAAAAAAGAAAACAATTGATGGGAGATTTTTTAAAACTAACGACCAAACAACCAAAAAAAAAAAAATCCAGAAATTCTATAAATACAAATGATACTTCTCTTTGGATGGTTTTATGAATTTTTTTTTTTTAATAAGATTAATAAATAAAGAATATTGTAGTGTTACTGTGTTAAGAGTACTCTTTTAGTGAAAAGGCATTGATTGGTGAACAATCACTTAAGATATCATTTGGTGAACAGACATACTCCTTGATGGAAGGAGGATAAATAGAACACGTTAAATTGAAGGGGCCAAAGTCTTGCATAATCTGCATACGCAACATCTAAACAATAGTAATCTGGTACAAGTTTAATTTGTTCTTCTACTTCTTTTTCTTTTTTATTTATTTATTTTTTCTATCATGATCTATTTTTACTTTTGTGTTTTTGTACGTTTATAAGACTGCAATGAGCTTTTCCTGTAATAAACACTTTCTCTTCTATAGATCTACTTCCACAGCTTCTGCATAATCTGTTTACCCAAGTTGCTATAACAACATTTTTCATGAGATCCACTCCAAGAATGTTAAATTCGGCATCCTTCCAATTGAAATTAGATTATATAATAAATTATGTGGTAATAACTAATGCTCCTTTTCAATTTTTTTTTATAATATTTTTTTATTTAATAATTTTTTTTTTATTTTTTATTTTTTTTTTATGGCCTCTGAATCCATATGGTTTAACTATTGTCGTGTTTTTCAAATAATTTATAAAATGTGATATTATGAAAACAGCATGGTGCATTTCTTTAAGGATTCAGAGGCAATTGGATTAAGGTAATATTTTATTTCTTGCTTACTCTAACTTATTTTTTGTTTTATCAGTTAAAGAGGACAATTTTTCTCAATTATTATACAATTTCTAATTCCTTTTATTTTGTTGTTGTTGGTGCAATTCCATCTATTTGTTATTATTGGTTTTATTGAACATAATTTCCATAAAATAATTCTGAATATTTATTTTGACCATACACACATTATGTGTTTATATAGAGTTTTTTTCGTCCATTGCATGGGTTATACGCTAGTATATATTTATAGGTGAATCATAGCACCCATTATATTGATAAATTAGTTTTAAGGAGCATTGTGCTATGATTTTAATATATGGAGATATCTAGCATTACTTTGGGGGTTGTGATCAAATACGGATTAAGATCCCATGCAATCGGTGAAAACCAATTTCATAACAATAGTTTTGATCTCGGGCATACAATGAAAAAATAATTTTTTAACTTTTGAAATTTTTTTTTTTTTAAATATATTTGAACTAACAATCGATATTAAAAGTTATTTTATAACTCTTCATCTCAACCATTAAAAACTATTGTCATGCAATTGGTGGGATTTCAATCCATCAAATATTGGTACTAACAATATACGGGATTCTATCAAAACTCTGCATTTAAGTATACATCACTTCATAGATTAGTGTTTGGTTGGTATCCATGTCTCTTGAAACTCAATACATACAGGACAGAGTTTATCTCCAACCCGGATTGGAGGAATCCTCCTTTAAGCCACTACGTGGCAAGCAAATAGATTATCCACATGTGTATTTTAAAAAGTCACATGACTCTTAAAATATGTCATATGACTAAAAGTACACGTGGATAGGTCTATTTACTTGCCACCTAGTGGGTTTGGAGAAGGATTCCTCCAAACCGGGTTGGAGGTAAACTACTTCCTTATAAAATACACATGTGGATGGTATATTTGTTTGCCACGTAATAGGTTAAAGGAGGATTCTTCCAAACCAGGTTAGAAGTAAACTCTATCCTGTATATATTGAGTTACAATTGGATTCTTTAAGTGAATGTGTGATGTTTTTACATGGCCGTTTTACTTATATTTAAATCTGCTGCTATAGATAAAACAAAATGTGTGGTTATCTTGGGACCTGAATCTTGATTAAATTGTGATGTTCTTGTATGGATTTAAGGAACTATCTATTATGAATTTTAGTTTGCAAAGCATGGAACAATTTTGAACTGTGCAGTGAATTTTTGTCAATTGGGAACTTTCAAAATTTTCTTTACGTAACTTTCTGTGTTATGGAGTTAGGTTGGAATTTTAAATTTATTCCAAAACCAAAATTTTAAAGGGTCTCCTTATAGGAATAATGGAATCTTAATAGTGGCATAGATAAATAAAATGTGTGGTTAGAGGGGATACTCAAACAGGGCCGACATCCTTTATCCAGTCACTGTGTTCTAAATCGACCGTAATCAATTCAAGTAGCCAAAGTGGAAGGCTAGGGTATAATCCAATCACATTTTTTTATTCTCGAGGTGGAGGATGAGAAGAAAATGAAAACAAAATTAAAAACAAAAGGCATTTCCAAGAATTTTAATTAGAACATAAGATAGCCTTTTGTTACCCAATTCATTACTACCACCCCATCCGTTAGCCTTATGTTGTACCTTCCACTAGTACCACCACTACCCCTAAGCATTATATTGCCCCATCCACAGGTACCACCCCCATCCCTGAGCCTTATATTACCCCATCTACTACTACGGTACTACCACTCCTATCCTTGAGCCTTTTGTTGCGTCATCCAATACTACCACCCCTATCATTAAGCCTTTTGTTGCCCCATCCACTAATACCACCCTCATTCTTGAGCCTTATATTGCCTCATCCACTACTACCACCCTTATCCGTGAGCCTTTTGTTGCCTCATTCATTACTACCACCTCCATCCCTTAGCCTTATGTTGCCCTTTCCACTAGTACCACCATAACCCCTAACCTTATGTTGCCCCATCCATTAGTACCACTCCCATCCCTGAGCCTTATATTGCCCTGTCCACTACTACCACCCCTATCCCTGAGCATTTTGTTGCCCCATCTACTACTACCACCCCCATCTCTCAACCTTATGTTGCTCCTTCCACTAATGCCACACATATTCATCAACCAACCATTTCTCCCTCCACTTGTGTCACTCATATTCCTCACCCAACCATTACCCCCTCCACTAGTGCCACTTATATTCCTCAACCAACCATAGGCTCTGCTAGTGCTAGCCATATTTCTCAACCAAACTTTGCCCTCTCCACTATTGTTGTCCCTACCCCTCAGACCCTTCAGCATTCTAACATCCCGCCCGTGTTATCTTTACAACATCCACAGTCCATTCAAGCAGAGGAGTATTATAGCTTATGTTTTAGACAATATCTAACAAACATAGTCATATCATCTTTGCTGCACATAATCAAAGTTATCTAGAAACACATACATGGATTATAGCTTATGTTTTAGACAATATCTAACAAACATAGTCATATCATCGTATATTTTCAATTGTTTTAAGATCTTAAATTTATTTATTTATTTTTGTTTTAGACAATATCTAACAAACAGAGTCATATCATCGTATATTTTCAATTGTTTTAAGATCTTAAATTTAGGAGACAACAAGACAACAGAACTGCTAACACATGTTGATAGGAAGAACTTCACACCTAGACTTATTTATTTATATGCGATTCAATAGGATAATAAAATAACAAACAAATATGCCTTGAAAAAAAAAAAAGCAGTTGAACAAATATATGTAGGAAACAATGGCTTCTGCCTGATCGTTTCCTTGGGAATAGGTTGACGTGGAGTAGAAATTTTGTATGCCATATCCCTCGCAGAAGGAGAGGAATGGTCCACTATCGAACCATTGTCCGAGATTAGTACCCTAGCGATCCCAAAACGCGTAATGATGTTTTCCAAACGAATTTCTTCGAATCAGAGCTCCTTATGCAAGCTAATGGCTCGGCTTCTACCCATTTTGTAAAGTAATCGGTTGTTACGATTAACCACTGCATATGGTTGCCTTTGGGAGTGGCTCGACCAAATCTAATCCCCATTGGACAAACGGTCACGGACTTGAGATTGGATTGAGGTTGGAGGCCAGTTGATGGATCGTTGGGGCAAACCGTTGCACTTGTAGCACTTTTGGACGTATTGGGCCGCATTCTTTTGCATGTAAGGCCATCAATATCCCTGGTTGATAGCTCGATGTGCCAAGGATCGTCTTCCTATGTGACTCCCACATACCCCTTCATGAATTTCGTAGAGGAGGTATTCTACTTTGCTTAGGTGTACGTAGAGCAAATAAGGTCCAGTGTAGGACTTTTTATACAGGTTTCCCTTTTGTTAGACCTAGTATCTCATGGAGGTTTTGTGTATCTTCTCCATCTGCTTGGGGTCGTCTGGCATCGTGTCGCTTTTCAGATAGGCCACGATTGGGTCCATCCAACTTGGATCTTAATCTACCCTACATATCTTGTTTGGCGACGCCTTTCGGATGCTAGACTCCTTTTGTACATCCACTATGATGGTCCCCTCTGAGCTCGAGTGCTACCACTTAGGCTAAACCGACCAGAGAGTCAACATGCCCATCCATTATGATCCCATCTGAACCTTTCCAACTCCACTTCCTTAAAAAGGATGTTATCAATTTTCATGTTATTGCTACAACCTACAATAGACTCCCCCTCAACAAATTTCTTTCTCACAGTTTGCTACATTCTACTGCTACAACCATGGCAGTAGTCCTTGAAGTTACTCAACCTTTCAAGTCTAAGTCTAGATCGGCCGTTCTAGATTGGACCAGTTTCTAGTTTCAACTAAACTGGCAGGTGACAACTATTGAGATAAAACATCTTCACTTTCTTTCAGTAACAAGAACTGATTTAACCGTTTCGGTTCTCGGTTTTGCTGGTTGAACCGACAACAATCAGTTTTTCTTTATTTTTTTAGATTGTCTAGCCTTTTAACATAATCAGACCGAACTACTAGCTGGTACATACTTGAAACGGTTGATCTGGTCAAGTTTTTTAAAACCATACAATTTACACCCCCCCCCCCCCCCCCGGCGCCCAATTGGACAAAATTTCTTGCCCAGTACCCCCTCCATCTAATTGAGGATAAATTGGATGAAAAGTTGACTTGTGGGGCATGCTTAAATTGAATTTCTAAAAATACTCTCATTGAAAAAGTAAAATCTTGAAAATGCAATCATTGTTGCACATGACTGAGTTTTCTATCCAATTTAACCCCAGTTTAGACGAATGGGTATTGGATGTGCAATTCTGTCCAATTGAGGGGTAAATTATAACAATCGAATGTTTGGGGGGACATTGAAAAATGGGTAAAACATTAGGGGTGAAAAAGTATAATTTAACCAAAGTCATACAAATGTGTAATTACACCCCTATATTAGACAAAACCAAGTGCCTGAAAATCAACAAAACCAATTTTCCTCAACAAAACCGGACGTACTCAACAAAATGGTCAACAAAGAGCAGTATGTGTAAAAGAAAATTGCTAAACAAAACCACTTTTTATTCACTCTTTTTATATAAGGTAAATAAAAAAAATACTAAAGTCCACTTTTTATATTCCGTTAAATGCCACTTAAGCTATCAAAGTTAATTTTTATTTAATATTATTTAATTTATTTAAATATTTTTTAAGTAAAAAATAAATACTTTTTTAAATTTAATTCAGTATTTTTTTTAATTCAATTCAGTATTTATTTATTTATATAATTTTAATTAAAAAAATTTAAATGAATTAAAAATTGTTGACTTTGATAGTTTAGGTAACATTTAACGAAAGTTGAGTAATAGATATAAACGGAAGAACTCATTTGAAAATGACTCAAACGTAAGGGACCCAAATGAGAACTTTCAAAATGAAAATAATAACAAACTTAAGAGGCCAAAAGTAGACTTTAGTTGAAAACTCATGATGTTGTGGTCTAGGTGAAACCTTGAAGCAAGAACGAAGAAGAAACTTGAGGTGGAGGTGGTGGTAGACCGATGTTGGAGAAGGCGGTGGATGCCTTTGGCAGTGGACGACACTGATGTTAATGTCTAGGGTGATGGTTTCATGGGAGTTGCTTTGCTAAAAGGTATGGTTGATTAAGAATTGAAATGGCTTATTTTTTAGGCCGTTTTTGCAAAATAATGCATATTATAATATTATTTTGCTAAATGTTTCCCAGTCGAAATAAATTTGAAAAATAGACTTTGTATTTTACAAACGCAAGATTGACATCAATCTTGTGTTTGTAAAATACAAGATTGGTAAAACTGCTATTGCAACGTAACCAGACCCTGACTTTCTCTCTTTCACTTCCAACTTTTCTCTCTCTCTTTTGTCACTTTCACATTTCACTTTTTACTATTACCCGTTTTGTCTCTTTCTCTCTGTCACTTTCACGTTTTCTCTCTCTCTCTCACTTTCACCCCAGCCAGGCACCCTCCCCGTGCCACCAGCCCCAGCGCCACCAGCAACCGCGCCACCACCCTTCAGTTGAGCTTTTGGAAAGCCATTTCCTGTGTCTTAAGTCAAAGAATGAGATTTTAATCTCTCCTTTCTTCTGGATATTCCAGTATTTTGCTGGTGCAAAGCTGGTGTAGTTCTCCGTTAGAGCTCCCATAGCTACTCTATTTTCTGTCACAAACATACTGGCAGAATTGTTAAACACATTTTTTTAGGGTTCTGAATGATAAGTGATTTTTAAAATTTTGGTTTCAGTGGAGTTTTCTTGTATTTTTTCCTTGACTGTAATTTGGTTGCAGTGAAATAAGCTCTACATCAAGATTAGTAGGCATTGAATAGTTGTATCAAGTTTTCAAGCCAAGAAATTGGTAAATTATGTTTAGAATGTTTATAGTGATTGGTAAATCATGTTGCATAGGGTCATTTTCATTTTCTTTCTTTTTCCACCAGCACACACACACACCCTCTCCCCCTCTCTTTCTCTACCCGTCTCTCTCTCCTCTCCCTCATCATTGGGTCAGCCACCCAGCACCATCCCCACTAAAGAGCACCACCTCCGGTCATCACCTACCTCCTTCCAACCACCGTTTTCCGGCCAACTCATCGGAAACATCTTTAAAGCTTTAGATGCTTACGCAATCGTTTTGAAGGTAAAAACTGAACTTTCCTCTCAAATTTCTCTATGAGATCCTTTGGGTTTTGTTATAATATGATAATTATGGTAGATCCTTGAAAGATTGGGAAGGTTAGGAGGATTTGGTAGCAAAGGTTTTGTGAAATCCGAATTTTCCTTATCATTTGGGTATTTTGAAATTTGGTTGTGAAGGGTTATGGTTGAATCTATATGTGGGTTTGCTTATGGATTTGATATTCTTCTTCGTTCATGAGTATATGTGTGACCATGGGTGATTTTTTAGTTTTTGATGAAGAATACCCTCTGTTTCTGTTTTCTGCAGAGAGCAGAAAGTTGTATGAAATTCTGGGATTTTTGTAAAAAGTAATTTGGGAAACGGTTTCTTGAAGATTGATTTATTATATGTCTAGTATAGGTGTTTAAAATCTCACTTGAAAATATGGTTATTTGAATACTTTTTGAGAATTTATAAGAAACTCCTACAAATATGTCAAATGGACAGTGTCTGTGTCTGTAGTGATTAAATATTTGTGGTAATTGGTATATTTTGAATCTTAATACAAAAGATGAATATAATGAAAGTTAACACACAGGGCTTGAGTTTAGAATCAAGAATTATAGTATTTGGATTGATATTAAAAGAGTTATTAATTTTCTTATGAGACCCTAAATCTGTCAGGACAGATTTGTGTTTATCACATGACAAGAATTTTAATAAATTCTAGAGATGTTATCTCGATCTGAATTTTCTGTGGTAGCCTTTACATATATATGAGGTCATCCCTGTTAAATTTCAAGTTACTTTGATAACTTTAAGTGGTCCAAATGAATTGTATAAGGGGACTGTCCTGTAGGTAATCTGATTTACAGCAACACGAAATAATGAGACTTTAAAGAATTTATTCATGCAATTGGATAAGTGAATTGAGCTGAAATTTGGTATTCATGATAAATGATGTGTTTACTGAATGGGTGAATTTTTATATGTCCTAATTATACCATCTAGTATAGAAAATAAATGTTTTGAGTCCTACAATACGGTTTCTGTTTTAGGCAGTAAATAGAACTGGTTTTGATGTTTTGCCACTAAGCAGTTTCATTTCTATTCTTGTATTCCTATTTTCATTGGCAGACAAAATAAATTTAATTCCAAATGTATGATAATATTAATACTCAGTGGTTGAGGAAATCAAATATTTGTGGTGATTATTAGTATGTATGATACCTCCCTGTTCCAATGAGCTTTGGCTCAAATGGCTTTTCCTTCTCCCAGAAGGATGTGTAGAAGTTGAGGTTGAGAAATCCACTAGGTTCTTGTGTGACTCACCAGATTTTTTTTTTTAAAAGAGTGATGCCTCCCTATTACCATTTCTGATCATACAATTGTTTCCAAGGGAGAAAACTGGAGATGTTTTAGGTAAAATAAATTTAATGCCATCCATAATTGTAGTGTTCTGAAGTGCACATTAGGATGGGCAGTATGCTGAATATGTGGTAACCCTTTTAGAGTTAAAAGGATGTGTCACATTTTGTGATTGAATCTCAAGAAAATTTTGCTAAATAAGTGTTGCAATTATGCAACTAATGCATTTACTCTGCACCAAGTTATTTGTTTGGTTGGAGAAGAAAGATATGTTTGATTAGTTAAAAATACATAACATAAAAAGATATTTTGTTCTTTTAGTTTTATTAAATTTACTGGACAGAATGAAAAATTTAAGTGATTTATCTTATAGCTAAAACTGTGTTTGGCCTACTTAATTTACTCTTCACGTGTTCTTCATTTGTTAATGTGTTTGATGTTACCACTTTTTGTCTGTTCTTGCAGCAATTTTAACCTCATTTTCTATAGAAGCACACGATTTTGCTTCAAATGTTTTGAGTGCTTGAAAATCCTTCTAATGACAACTCTAATAAAAAGCTTTTTATATTTTCAGGTATTATTATTTATTTTTTTAAATTTTCTCATGTTATTTTTCATTCTGATGTATTTCTTTCTTTGGTGAGAATGTGGATATACATTATGTGCAACATAATGAGTTAGAGACTTCTTTCAGCACAATTACTGATATAGATGTTTTTTCAAGGTTGTTGAGCTGCCTATGCCTCATCCTGAGATTTGTGAAGCTTGGAATTGATCCTCCTAAGGGTGTCCTCTGCTATGGTCCTCTAGGTACTGGCAAAACACTTTTAGCTAGAGCAGTGGCTAATAGAACCAATGCCTGTTTCATTCGTGTCATTGGGAGTGAGCTTGTTCGGAAGTACATTGGTGAGGGAGCTAAGTACATGGCCTACAACTGATTGTTATGACCCATTAGGTTCTTTTGGTGCTGTATTGTTAACTTCATATCTGTAACTTCAACTTGTTATTTGAAACTCAATTTCATCAAGTAAGAAGTGATAACTAATTTTAAATAAATACCAAGTTTTTATAGTCTATATAACATAAGCTATCTTGTTTTCCGTTTACTTTTATGTTTTTAGTCATAAATACTCAAAGAGGAACTTGTGAAATTATGTACTATCAATAGATTATTGAAAGTTTGTCCACAAAATGCAAGATATGAACCAAAATTACCATAATTAAAGAGAATAATAGAAACAACTTCCATAGTAATACCAGAAGATGCTTATTGAGCTCAAATTAACCATTAATATTAAATGACTCAGTTTGACGGTTCAGCAACATCTCAACCGCATTCAGGAAGCACCATGTCTATGTTCATGCGTAAGAAACAAAACCATAACAGTTGTGTTTGGGCTCTACAGTTGATTATTCAACCAAAATATCTACAATATAGAAACAAAAAAACATAAGCCAAAAGAACACAAAAGAGGAAGCAAGGGGAGATAAACACTTGCAGGATCACCATAGAGAATAGTTTTACGCTGAGCTCAAGATAAACATCAATAATTACTAGAATTAAAATATTCAAAGAACAAGGAAACAAATAGTAGGTGAAAATCATAAGAGGATCTTCAATCTGTTCAGTGACTGTAACTTAATATTTAAAAAAAAAAAACCCTTCAAAAGGACAGGGCTAACTAATCTCAATAATAAAACATGACATATCAGCAATACAAGTTGCATTTAGTAGTCATTATATTTTACAATTCAATGAGGGTTGAATTGAATACCTAGTTTGCACCTCTACCACTACCACTACCACTGGTTGATGTAGGATTCGCATTAGGACATCTTCGACGATTATGTCCTTCCTCACGACAAATTCCACAACTTGGACGACCACTTTGACGCTCAATCCAATCCATCTCATTCCTTATTCTTGTTGCCTTTGGGCGACCACTTCCTCTTTTTTGTGCGGGGTTAGGTATCAGCCTAGGACCCTCAAATATGAGTGAAATATGAATTGAAAGAGTGAGTAAAAGGAAATTTTAATGAATCTTGTATTTAGGAAACACAAATTCAATTTTATTCTGCAATGTCAAATCGTCTAAAAAAGAAAATATCAGACCGTCTGAAAATTTTTCAAACGTCTGAAAAAGAAAATGTCAGAACGTGGGAAAAAGGGAAAAAGTTAAAATCACGGTGTTTTAAAGTTTTAAATGAAACTTGTGTTTTGTATACACAAGTTTCATTTAAAATTTCACCACTCCTACAGTACACGGTCATTTCATTTCAGTATTTTAAATGAAACTTGTGTTTACAAAACACAAGTTTCATTTAAAATTTCTCCACTAAGTACAGTACGGACACGTGTTTCATTTCATTTTAAATGAAACTTGTGTTTTGTAAACACAAGTTTCATTTAAAATTTCTCCACTAAGTACAGTATGGACACGTGTTTCATTTCATATTTAAATGAATCTTGTGTTTTGTAAACACAAGTTTCATTTAAAATTTCTCTACTCCAGTACGCACACGTGAACGGTGAAGCTAATCTCATTTTATATTTAAATGAAACTTGTGTTTTGTAAACACAAGTTTCATTTAAATTTCTCCAGACCCGTGCACGGTCAGAAATGGTCATTTCTGGTCAGAAACGGTCATTTCAAACTGTCATTTCAGTATTTTAAATGAAACTTGTGTTTACAAAACACAAGTTTCATTTAAAATTCTACTTGTACGGACACATGAAGCTAACTAGAAAAGTTGGTAAGCAAACTAAAAAAGTTGGTATTCTTGTGTTTCTAAAATACAAGATTGACAAAAAAAAGCCAATCTTGTGTTTGGTAAACACAAGATTCAATTGAAACTTGTGTTTAACAAATACAAAGTCCATTTTTCAAATTTATTTCGGCTGGGAAACATTTAGCAAAATAACTTAAAAAAAAGCATTTTTTTGCCAAATCACCCTATTTTTTACTGTTTGATTTTGTAATTGCCACGTGTCCTTCATCCGACTAAAAATTGGATAGAATAGAAGGGGAGCCGGACCCATATATATAGGAAAATGATTCTTTCACACCATGGATGTGGATGAACCACATGAGGACACGTGTTTGGATAGGGCCCACTGGTCTCACTACTTAAAATTCAAGCAAATAAGTATCCCATCCATGAATTACTTAAACTCATAACCAAACACATCAAAATTGCTGTTGTTGTATCCGAGGAGCACTTGATTTCTTCTGCACTTTGCTTTCTCCTTTCGCAGTCAACCTACTGCTATCTACTATTTTTTATTTTTCTTTCAATTGTCAGGATAATGAAGAAGAAGAAGAAGAAATTAAGTCAAGCAAAGATTTTTGTACAACAATCTATTTTAGATAAATTATGGCAACAGAAGCTCTCTCCTTCCCCAAGCTCTCTCCTCCATTGAAGTTGTACTCCCACAAAGCTTTCTCCTCCATTGAAGCTTTGCTCCCGAAACTCTCTCTTCCATTGAAGATCTGAGCTCTCTCTCATGAAAGCATGGCTTGATATTTGAAGGTGTGGGTTTGATGTTTGAAAGAGTGGATTTCTTTGGGTTCGAGAATGGTTTCACAGAAAAAGCTTTTGATGTTTGAAGATTTGGGGTTTCTTTGAGTTTGGGAATGGTTTCACGAAGAGAGATTTTTATGTTTGAAGTTGTGGGTTTCACGGTATTTGGGAATAAAATTTTGATTTTCATTGTATTTGTGAGGTTTTGAAGGTGTAGTTTCTTTTGTGTTTGTGAATAGAAATTTAATTTTAAGTGATTTTGATTGAGATTGGAAATAATAAAATTTTGGTTTTTTTTTTTAAGTGATTTTTGTTGAGATAGAAAATAATAAAATTGTTACAAAGATGGAACGACAGTTTTATTTTCCAAATTTTTGGACATACACATACTGTAGAAATTATGGACAATTATGTTTGAACATGTTGAATCGATGCTAAGAAATATGAACAATTAGTATGAAGATTTGAACATGTTCATACTAATTTCCAGAAAATGTGGACAATTTGATTCAAGTGTGGATAATATTGTCCACATTTTCTGGAAATTAGTATGAACATTCGAGTCTACCTAGAAAATGTGAACAGTGTTAGTATGAACATTCAAGTCTACTCAGAAAATGTGGACAATTTTATTTAAGTGTGGACAATATTGTCCACACTTTCTGGGAATTGGTATGAACATTCGAGTCTACCCAAAAAAGGTGGACAATTTTATTTAAGTGTGGACAATATTGTCCACACTTTCTAGGAATTGGTATGAACATTCGAGTCTACCCAGAAAATGTGAACAGTGTTAGTATGAACATTCGAGTCTACCTAGAAAATGTGGACAATTTTATTTAAGTGTGGACAATATTGTCTACACTTTCTAAGAATTGGTATGAACATTCGAGTCTACCCAGAAAATGTGAACAGTGTTAGTATGAACATTCGAGTCTACCCAGAAAATGTAGACAATTTTATTTAAATGTGGACAATATTGTCCACATTTTTTGGGAATTTGTATGAACATTCAAGTTTACCCAGAAAATGTGAACAATGTTAGTATGAACATTTAAGTCTACCTAGAAAATATATACATTTTGGAAGGAAAGTAATAGTTGGATTTTTTAGGACAAAGCTAGTTCTTTGGATAAACTAAATGGTGCTTTTGTGAGTGAGCTATTTGATTGGTCTCGGAGCTTGGGTTTAACAAATATTGTTATTGATTTTTTATTTTCTTTAGTTACTACTTAGTTCTCTTCTTCTTCATTGTAATCTTGTTGACCTCAATGTGTATCCTTTATGCGCCTTGAGAAAATGTGGAAAATTTCATTTAACTGTAAACAATATTGTATGATTTCATATCTACTTAAATTGAAAAATATAAGCTTTGACATCATGCAATTTGTGAATGATATAAGCCCACAATTTGTGAATTATAGGCTCTCTCCTTTTTTTCTTTTTCTTTTTTTTGATGCAATTGCACATATTCTATTTGTGTACAAAAAGTTTAGGGAGTTATTACCAAGACATCAATTTTATAGTACAAAAATTCATTATACAAGCCAAGCCTCATTCAAAACAAAATTATTTTCATTTTTTTAAAAAAAATTCGAATTCGAATTCCAACCTATCAATTTTATAGTATACAATAATATCATATGGAATAATCAATATTTAAATTTTCATCCAACCAAGACATCAATTTTATAGTACAAAAATTCATTATACAAGCCAAGCCTCATTCAAAACAAAATTATTTTCATTTTTTTAAAAAAATTCGAATTCGAATTCCAACCTATCAATTTTATAGTATACAATAATATCATATGGAATAATCAATATTTAAATTTTCATCCAAATGAATGCTAGATAATCAATCGTTACAAAATAAAGCAGACAATCAAAATACAATATATGATTGTCGAATGCCTTATTCATATTTGAACATACAAAATACACTTATGCCTTGTATACATATTTGAACATCCAGTTGTAGATTGTTATCTGAAACAAACAAAATACGATAAGTTGGCAATAAAGCATGTAATCTTTATTTGTATTAAATCAGAATTAGTAAATCTAATGCCTTATTCAAAAAAGTCAATCCATAAAAAATTATTTAAAGAACCCTTTTATACGGTTTTTGAGGTTTTAAATTTTCAAACATAGAACATGTAAGAATAAAATAGAGTATCATAAAAAAGGCAGTTCCCAGTTCTATCTATTGAGCTCGGCGGAAACTGAGAGAGAAAAGAAAATAGGGATTAGAGACTGATGAAAGCAGAGAGTAAAGAAAGAAAAAAAGAAAAAGAAAAAAAAAGACACATGAGAAATGAAATCTCTCTGACTCTCAGCCTTTAGATGAGATCCAGAACAAATGGGAAACCATCTGTTTCCCCGGATTTTCGCTTCAGAAATCTATCCATATTGAGATTAGGCCGTGATTGACTCAAAAAAAAAAAAGATTCTCTCATTCTCTTTCTCTTTCTCCTTCTCCCTCTCTATTTCTTTTTTGTAAAAGCATGGTCTTGATTGACTATGTCTATTAGTTGAGTTGCTGACTGAAGCTTTAATAAATACAAAAAGACCAAATACCCCACATGTCTTCAAAAGGCCAAACTTGCTTTAAAGGACCAAATGGATAATTCTCACCAAATTGTGATTGTTGGCTGTCAATCAAACTTTTTAAAAGACAAAAAGAACCAATTACTCCTACTTGTAAACAAATTTATCAAGGGCAAGAATGTAACTAAAGCAAAGATAAGTCAGAAAAAATTACCAACTATTTCTAAAGAAAAAGCATTGTACATTGGGGGCTCCTCACTTTTTATTATAGTTAATATAAATTTGATTGGGCAGGGACAAACAAATATTTGCCCACTACTCTTATTTGTTTGTCCCGCCAATCTACTATTTCCCTAATTTTTTTTTTCTTTTGATATCTACTTACTTATTAGTTACTTTGAGAAGCCTTGGGTAGACCACAAATGTGGATAGTCTTATAAACTACCACTTAATGGGTTGTAGCAAACTAGCTACAAACTAGTTTGTAGCCAAACCATGTCCTAATAATAAATAATGTTGTTATAAAATTAACACCTTTTTTCACCAACATATTTCATTCCACTCATTCATAATTATTTATTTCATTCTATTACATTCTACCATAGTTGCTTTCACCAAAAAATTAATCATTTCCATTACTTGTATAGTGTTAGGGTATACATCTGTGATAAGAAAAGTTAAGAAATTGAGTAATTAATAATTTAAAATAACATATTTAATTACTGAGTGCAACTTGGAATTGCAATAGTATAGTGGCCCCCATTACTAAGTGCTTAAAGAATGATAAGTTTTCATTAAATATATATTTGGGTAATTAAATATATAAAATTATATATATATTTTTTTGATACTAGTCCCAAAAAGATTTACAACATCAGATCAAGATGTACTCTGGTTACATTGACAAAAGTTTGAACAGCAGTGGTAGCTAAAGAGACGGCTTCTATGAGGATAATTTTCGGGGCTACCTTAATAGAGAATTGGCATCCTTGGTTATGTTGAAGATCTTTCAGGTCCTCAAGGATTGGAGTCAGGTGCCATTTGTGTTGGTGTTGATAGCTCCAGATTTGTTCCAACTGCTTGCTGTTTGTTAGGAGAATGAGGTTTCTGAAGCCCAAACTAGTGGCCAAAAGAGAGGCTTCTCTTATTGTTATGGCTGTGGTAGTAATTGAGTCCTTGGCTCTAATAATATGACTTCCTACAAAATTGGATTGGCCCAATCTGGTTTTTCCCACGAAAGCAATGCCTTGTCTTTTGCCAGTCTTGGAGAATATCTCAGCTGTGGTCATGAGGAGTTGCCAGTCCTTTTGGATTTGTCCATAGGCGTGGGGCCTTTGGGGGGCTTCCTTGATTGGCAAGAGTGCATCCAAGGGGGGATGGGTGTACCTGTTCCACAAAGATTGGGAAGTTAGAATAGTGTCAATGGGGTTTGGGGTCTTGCCTTCATAGAGGATTTGGTTCTGATGGAACCAGATGCACCATAAGGTAGTAAGGACCACGAGAAGTGTGTCTGAATTGCTGTGTGCTGTTCCTTGAGATTGTAATAATGGTATGATCCACTGTTGTACAGTTATATCTTGAGGAATAAGAGTGTGGGTATTTATGCCTATCCCAAGCCAAACTGCCCTTGCATATGCACAGTGGAGAAGTAAATGATTGAGTGTTTCATCTTGACACTAACATAGGCCACAGGTTGGATCACAGCGTATGCCTCGTCTGGTTAATTCAGATCTTACAGGGATGGAATTATGGAGAATCTTCTAGGTGAAGGTAATAATTTTATGAGGCAGTTTGATTTTCCATAAGCTCTTCCACAGAGATGCATGGGGGTAAGTAGAATTAGGAGAGGCATTGTCCAAGTGTTGTGATTGGTGTAAAAGAGCATATGCCTTTTTAACTTGGTAATCTCCTGTGAGGGAGTGAGACCACACGAGGGTGTCTATGGTGGTTGGGGTTTGAAGCTTTGGGATAGGTATTGAGAGAATTTCCTCATATGCACGCCTATCATAGAGTTGCATTATTAAGTGGGGTTTCCAAGAGGCAGTGGTCTGGTCTATGAGGTCAGCAACTTTTGTGACCTGGTTCTTGAGGTGGGGTGGTGCACCAGGTTTGATTTGGAACCAGTTAGGGTGATTAATAGGGATGGTAAAGCCCCTGCCAACTTTCCAGGTACCTTGAGTGAGGATAGGATTGGTTGGACTCATGATGGATCTCCAAATCCACGAGGAGTGTTTCTTGGGTTTATGAGTGGAAAAGTCTTCATTTGGGCTATATTTGCCTTTGAGGGTTCTTGGGGTTAGTGCACATCCTCCAATACTGTTTGGATAGTAAGGCTTTATTCATGAGCCCAAATTTTTTGATGCCTAGGCCTCCCTCATTTTTTGGTCTAGAGATGGTGTCCCAGTTTGTCATATGCAATTTCTTTTGGTGTGGGTCATGACCCCACCAAAAAGCATTGACTATGGAGTCCAATTGCTTGCAAACTGTGGAGGGGGCTTTGAAGACAGAAAAGGAGTATATGGGTGTGGAATGTAGGACAGATTGAATGAGAGTGAGTCTGCCAGCCTGGGATAATAGCTTTGCTTTCCAGCCTTGTAGTTTAGATGAGATTTTGTGAATGAGGTCTTGGAAATCAACTATTCTGTTGCCATGGAGTTTGAAGTTTAATCCTAGGTATTTCCCTGGTGTTTGGACTAACTTGACACCCAAAAAATTTGCAAGGTTTTGTTTGGTAAGGTCTAGCAGGTTTGGAGAGCAGAACAACTCAAATTTGTTAAGGTTGATGCTCTGTCTAAAGAGACTGCAGGTACCAAGCTACTGTATTTTAGATTGTTGTGGGGGAGGTTTTATCGTGCTTGAAGAAGAGAAAAGAGTCATCAGCGAAGAGAAGATGATTGATTGATGGGTTTGCTCGGCCAATTTTGATGCCTTTGAGGTGTTTGGTGTGTTCTTGTTGGATGAGGGCACATCATGATAGCACATTGGCACAGAGAAGGAAGAGATATGGGGAGAGAGGGTCCCCTTATCTCAGTCCTTTGGTGGGATGGAATATTGTGGAGGGGCTGCCATTGAGAAGGATGCTATAGGTGACAGTGGAAATGCATTGAGCAATCAAATGGATCCAGAAGGAGCTAAACCCCATCCTTTGCATAACAGCTAGGAGAAATTTCTAGTTGATTCTATCGTAAGCCTTATTCATGTCAAGCTTAAGAGCTGCAAAACCCTATTTCCCTTTTTTCTTTTTATAAGGAACTCAAAAATCTTTTAGGCGATAATAATATTATCAGTAATTTGTCTACCTTTAATGAAGGCATTCTGGTAAGGGGTAATGAGGCTATCCATAACGGGTTTGAGTCTGTTGACAAGAAGTTTGGCTATTATTTTGTAGGTGACATTGCAAAGGCTGATTGGTCTAAACTGAGAAACTTTTTCAGGCGTGGGGACTTTAGGAATTAAAGTTAGAAAAGTGTGATTAAGAGATTTAAGCATAAAACCTGAATGAAAGAAAGCTCTGACCATTTTAATGATGTCACCTTGAACTATGCTCCAATATTTCTGGTAGAATGCAGCTGGAATGCCATCAGGTCTTGGGGATTTTAGAGGTCTCAGTTGGTTGACGGCTCTGATAATCTCTTCATTCTCAATGGGTAAATTGTTAAGACCCCAACCATCCCACATCCGTGGATATGCATACCCTAGCCACTAAGGCACGGATTGGATTAGTTAAACATTTGATTAAGACATTTGTGAGCTTATATTCATGATTAGTAGGTCCAAGCTATACAAGCTTGTACCTAGGTGGTTATTTGGGTGCATTGGGGGTCTAGTACATTTCTAGGCTTTAACCCCTTGTACTTGTTTGTTAGAGCTTTTAAGGGTTGTACCTTGGTTGTTACTAGCAATAGCCAATAGGAGCCTTGATTTAGACTAGCCAATGGGAGGCTTGATCTAGATCAACCAATGAGAGGCTTGCAAGAGAAATCCCATGTAAACCGTGTGAGTTATCTCTTCCATTCCTCCATTGTTGCTCATTATCAAAAATACCTTCATTGTTTCTCTTAGAAATTCTCTCTAGGAGATTAGATTCATTAGTTGATAGAATTCAATAATAATTAGTAGGTTTTGTTCATGAATGCAAGGGAATCAATCCTATCGGATTGAATTATTCAAATTGTTCTTTGATTGTGTGATTTAGGAGAGAATCCTAATGTTCTTGAGGGAGAGATAAAGGGGATCCTTTCATTTGGTATCAGAGCATAGTTACAAGCCATAGTGATTGAAACAAGAGGTGGAGCTCAAATTGGGGTTCTTGAGGGGAATATGCAAAGGTTACAACAACAAGTTGTTGATAACACGGGTTCCATTGATCGATTGCACTTGAAGGTTGATGGATTAGAGGTTGGAATTGCTGAAATTCGAGTTATGATGCAAGAGGTGTTGAAAAGGTTACCGGTGGTGGAGCAACCAGTAGTGCAACCGAGGAAAGAGGAGCAGATTCCACATCGGGTTCAAGCTAATTTGGGAGAGCAAATTCCAATAACTCCTCCAAGCATTCATAGGCTTCCAATTGGGGCTGAGGAGAGGAATGCCTTATCTACGAGAGCTCCAAATCATGAGGTACATTTCAATCCCAATCAGCCACGGTTTAGCATGCCTTATGATGATCCATTTGAACCAAGGCCAAAAAGGCTCAATGGAGGTGTATTTCTCAACCCTATTGTAGAATCATTGTGTGGTTTGGGCAATGCAAGGCCTCCACCATCTTTTGGAGGCCAATGTGGGCTGTATGGTGAAGAATTTTGGCGTGAGAAAAGGGTTTCAAGGCAGCAGCAGCAGTTCCATACAGTTGGACAGCAAGCACAGCCACAAAGGCATGCTAGTCAAGCTAGGGAACCAAGGAATGCTCCATGGCCTCAAGGTGATGTTGTAGAGCCTTGGTATGATCATGGAAGGGGCAAAGGTAATTGTGGAAGAGCAAGGAACTATCAAGGACCTCAAGATAGAGATCCTTATGGAAAGAATCAAGGTCCACTCCAAAGGCAACAAGGAAGGCAAGCAAGGGAGCCGAGAGCAATGGAGCTTGAATTTCCAAGGTTCAAGGGAGGTGATCCTACTTCTTGGATGTTTAGAGCAATTCAGTATTTTGAATATTATCAAGTCCATGATGCTTCAAAGGTAATGCATGCTTATTATCATTTAGATGATGATGCATTGATATGGTTTCAAAGTTGTGAGCATGATTTAGGTTCTTGGGATAATTTTGCTAGAGCAATTCAACTTAGGTTTGGGCTTCCTAGCTATGATGATCCTATAGAGTTATTGATTAAACTAAAGCATGTTAATTCTATTGAGGAGTATAAGGGGCTGTTTGAGTCACCTAGCAATAGGATTAGGAATTTGTCAAGCATGCATAAACTAAGTTGTTTCATGAGTGGGTTGAAAGATGAAGTGAGGTTGGCAATCAAGATGCAAGGGCCAAGAACCTTGGGTGAGGCCTATGCATTGGCTAAAATTCAAGAGCAATACCTAGCTAATGTCAAGAGAAGCACAAGGCCTAGTTATGAGGCAAATAAAGACAATTGGGAGCAATATAGTTCTCAACAAGTTGCTGCCCAATTTGGTCCTAAAGTGGCTACACAAATTGATCCTAGAGTTGCTGAATTTGATCCAAAAGTTGCTGCCCAATTTGGCACTAAAGTTGCTTCCCAATTTTACACTAAAGTTGCTGCCCAAATTGATCCTAAAGTTGCTGAATGTGATCCTAAGGTGGCTGCCCAAATTGTTCCCAAAGTTGCCGCCCAATTTGATCCTAAAGTTGTTACCCAACTTGATCCTAAGGTGGCTGTCCAATTTGATCCTAAAGTTGCTGCCCAACTTAATCCTAAGGTGGCTGCCCAAATAGATCCTAAGGTTGTTGATCCTAAACCAATAAGCGCAAAGCCTACAATGATGGTGCAAAAGCTCACTCCCAAGCAAATGTTAAAGAGAAGAAGGAAAGGCCTATGCTACAATTGTGATGAGAGTTGGACTATGTGGCATACATGCAAGGCCATGAAATTGTACTTGATTGAGGAAGTACAAGAAGAAGAAGGTGCTTATGTTACAAGTGATGAGGAAGAAGAAAGGGTAGAATGGTGTGAGGAAAGGCGCAACACCAAGGAGGAGAACATCAACAAGCACATTCAAGTTCCTTCAAGATATTGGTTAATAGGAAGATCACTATTGATGAAGAAGCAACTTGAAGACTCATCCTCCATTCGGTCACAACAAGATCACAACCTTGAGGACAAGGTTTTTTAAAGGAGAGGGCAATGTTAAGACCCCAACCATCCCACATCCGTGGGTATGCATACCCTAGCCACTAAGGCACGGATTGGATTAGTTAAACATTTGATTAAGACATTTGTAAGCTTATATTCATGATTAGTAGGTCCAAGCTGTACAAACTTCTACCTAGGTGGTTATTTGGGTGCATTGGGGGTCTAGTACATTTCTAGGCTTTAACCTCTTGTACTTGTTTGTTAGAGCTTTTAAGGGTTGTACCTTGGTTGTTACTAGCAATAGCCAATAGGAGCCTTGATTTAGACTAGCCAATGGGAGGCTTGATCTAGATCAACCAATGAGAGGCTTGCAAGAGAAATCTCATGCAAACCGTGTGGGTTATCTCTCCTATTCCTCCATTGTTGCTCATTATCAAAAATACCTTCATTGTTTCTCTTAGAAATTCTCTCTAGGAGATTAGATTCATTAGTTGATAGAATTCAATAATAATTAGTACGTTTTGTTCATGAATGCAAGGGAATCAATCCTATCGGATTGAATTATTCAAATTGTTCTTTGATTGTGTGATTTAGGAGAGAATCCTAGTGTTCTTGAGGGAGAGATAAAGGGGATCCTTTCATAGATCCAGTTTTGATGCTTGTTGTTCTGTGAGAGTGGGGATGGGAATACTGCTTAGTTGGTTTCTCAGGTCATCTTCTTGTGGTTCATGCTGGTCCTGGGAGAAGAGCTTTTGATAGTAAGACAGGAAAACTTATTGGATTTCGGCAGAGTCTGAGGTCCACGTCTCTTCTTTAGTCCTAATTTGGATGATGCGATTATATCTCCTTCTGTTTTTAACCACATACTTGGTATTACGGTCCCCATTGAGATCCCAATTGATCTTGGCCTTTTGTGCCCACAAGATTTGTTCACGATGCATCAACTCTTCTAGGTGTTCTCTGATCTGCTTCTCTTGTCTCACGTCTTCAACTGAATGTAGGTTCTCTTGAATTCTTCTGAGTTGTTCCTTTTGTTCCTTGATTTCCAAATCAACACGTCCAAAGGATGTTCTGTTCCAGGTTTTGAAGCAACCTTTGACCTTATCGAGTTTTTTATTGAGACAAAAAGCATAAGAGCCTCGAGGTTTGCTAGAAGACCATGCTTTCTGGATTAGAGAGGAGCAATCCGGGTGGGTTGTCCACATCCATTCAAATCTGAAAGGCCTCTTTTGAAAAGGGGGTCGGCAATCTGTATCAAGCAAGATTGGGCCATAGTCTAAGCAGATTATAGGTAGATTACATACCAGAATGTGAGGGAAAGAATCCAACCAATCTAGGTTGGCAAAGGCACGATCGAGTTTTTCCATCACAAACTCTTCTGCAGTTCTTTTATTCATCCAGGTGTATGACAACCCTTTTGACTCAATGGGCAAAAGTGTAAGGTTGGACAGGGAATGAGAGAGGTCAAAATTGCCAGGAATGGTGGTGTGTTTGAAGGAGAGTTTGTCTTCCTCTGTGAGAATCTGGTTGAAATCCCTTATGCATAACCATTTTTGATGCGTCTGTGTGGCTAATGATTCAAGTTCTTGCCAGACTAGCTTCCTTTGATTGAGTTGAGGGTGCTCATAGATAAAAGTGATGGAATATAGACCTCCATATTGATCCTTGACCTCTGTATGGATGAAGTGGGAGTTACTATGAGTAATGTTGACTGTCCAGGGCTGGCTCCAGCCTAGCGCAAGGCCCCCACTAAGGCCTCTCCTAGGGACTTCAAAAACAAAATCATAACCCCATTTTGAAAGGGTTTTTTGCCCATCTCCTTCTTTCAAGCAGGTCTCTAACAAAAAACAAAAATCCGGTTTCCATTCTTGGACAATCTTTTTACTATGATGAACTGTAGAGGCGTTGCCCAGTCCTCTACAGTTCCAGCTGATGACTCTCATTGGTCTTTGGGAAGCTGATTTGGGTTAGCTTCCCAGAACCCCTATGAGTGGTTTGCATTGGAGAGAGCAGAGGTGTGATCCTTACCTGAGGTAGATTCAAGTTGTGCTAGTTGGTCCTCCACTGCCATGATCGGGTCATCCTCCCAATTCTCCTGGGCTTCGAAGCATTCACGTTTGAAAAGGCCACAGAAGAGGCGTTGACGCAAATTTCTTCCAAATTTGCCTAAGTCTTTTCGAATCCGTTTCTTATTGGTGGGGGAGTGGTTGGGATGTGAACAAAAAAGAGGATTATCTGAAGGGGGTGAGGTGTCATGAGATGGGGAGTCTGGTGGGGATGATGTTGAATAGGAGTCTAATGTAACGATAAGGTTCTGATTGGGGTCGGTGAGCTCATTGTATAGTCCCAGGGTTGGGTTTGTATCTGTGTGTGGGTCTGGCTCATCCAAGAGAGGGGGGGAGATAGTGGAAACTAGGTTAGTTGGTGGGCCTGGGCAATGGGGTTGCTGCGTTTGGTCTTGGCTTAGAAGCACAGGGTTTAGTGGGCCAGCTAAGCTAGTGTGTGTAAGGCCTAAAGGGGTCTGCCAGTCAGAGGGTATTTGGTCAACTTGTGGAGGTTGAAAAGGTTGTATTTGTGTTTGGGTTTCAGTTGGGTTGAGTTCAACTGTTTCTTGGCAGAACAGAGTAGGTTGGCTTGGTTCCCCTGTTTCAAAACGGAAGTCTGCCATGTTCAAGCGCTGCAAAAGACTACCGGTGGTGTTAATAGGTGAGGTGCTCAGATTAGTGACTTGGTTATCTGGAGTCGAGCCTATCGTAAAACTATCATGCATAGCATTGTGTTGGAGATTCTCATTGTTTGATGAGTTCAAGTTAACAAGGCATACCATGACGTTGAAAGTGTGGGTATGGGGTTTGGAGGGAGGGGTCGGTTGGGGATCTTCTTGGCCTAAGGTGGCGTTTGTGAGGAAAGGTCCATCTCCTTCGATCCAGACCCATTTGAGGTTGGAGTTTTCTGGTATCTGCCAAGTTGGAATGTTGTGTGGTGGGGTTGGAGGATAAGAAGGGAGGGTAGTTTCAGTTGGATTGGTGTGGGGAGGGTTGGGTGTCTCCATGGGGTGTGGGGCTTGCTCAGGGAAAAGTTTTCTGTTGTTGCCTGGCGAGCATTATCGATGCTGGTGGGTGATCTGGGGTGTGGATTTGCTTGCGGTGGAGGGGCGCCCCCTTGTTGGTATTGACGGAATCGATAGCCTGTATCCCGTGCTATGGGTCCAAAACGAACTTGGGTA
Organism: Fagus sylvatica; assembly: GCA_907173295.1. Classification (NCBI taxonomy): domain Eukaryota; kingdom Viridiplantae; phylum Streptophyta; class Magnoliopsida; order Fagales; family Fagaceae; genus Fagus; species Fagus sylvatica. The sequence continues at coordinate 17,876,782 of OU015769.1, read as the reverse complement.
TTCCTTCTGTGGGGGCGGTTGTCGTAAACTCGGATTTCTTTGACAAAATGTGGCTCGAGGGGGTCAAACCCATAGTGAACGTGGGACTGGGTTTGAATACGCTGCCATTGTCTCTGCAAAAGTTGTTCAACGTCAGCCATGAGGTAGGTACACTGGGCACGGGTATGGCCGATCAACCCACATTTTGTGCAAACTTTATGGAGTCTCTCATATCTGCATTGGACCCATATCCTCTCACCATTGTCCATTCGTAACATAAATCCTGCTAGTAGAGGTAGCCAAGGGTCCATACGAACTCTAATGCGCATGAAGCGTATGTTACGTGGGATGGTGGCATCCCAGTCTATCCTTTCGTAGATACCCATTAGTTTCACCATCTGCATGGCAAGTTCTGGGTACTAGTACTCCAAAGGTAATCCATGCAATTGTACCCAGAAAGAGACGAAGTTGAGCTGAAGGCTATGGATGACAAGATTGGATCTCCATCTTTCCATGACTAGGAGGCCTCCATCCACAGCCCAGGGACCTTCTCCACAAATGTAAAGGAGGTCGTCCAGGACATCAAAATGCAAGATATAGTAGTAGGAATCTCTGCCTACCACCATGACGTTGCCTCGAATTCGCCATGCAGAGTCAATGTGATTTTGTAGGTGGGCAACTGAGAATTTCCAATAATCCAAAAGGAAGGCAATTGCACACTAGCTCTAGTATTCCCTTTGGATGTTCAGATCATCTTGGTTTGCTCTGATTATCGGTCCATGGCGTGCTAGAGGTGCATGCAAGTCAAGTTCATCGTTGGAGGACGCTTCCATGTCAAGATCGCCATCATAGTCTTCTTCAGTCATTTCGGAGTCACTGCTATCAGTCCAGTCAAATTCTCGCTCTTGGATATGTTGATCCATGTGCGACTAGGGGGTACATGCACAACAGAAGAGAGAAGGGGGTTGCAAAGGAAGGTGAATGAGGTAACGAGTGGGTGGGGAGAAAAACAAGATTGTAGTGGCAATCGAAGTTGCTATGAGAAGGGTACAAGTGGGTCCAACAGAGAGTGTAATGAGAGGTGTAAGTGAAAAGCTGCAGTACTTGGTTAAACAGAAAATGTGAAATGGAGTTTGGGGATGTATCATTGGGGAACTAGACGAGGAATATCAGAGTTAGGAGGATCATGGAAGGTTCTAGTTGGTATTGGGAGAATAAGAAAAGTAAAGAAGGTGAAAAGGTGAGAGTGAACAATATATGGCAAAGTGGATGACAGTGAAAAGGATGGTTAGAAACGTTAGTGGAATGTGATGTAATAGGTGTGGACAGGAATTCGCACGCAAAGCAGGTATCGGCAGAATTTGATTGGGGTGATGGGAAAGGTGGCAGAAAGGTGAACAAGGTGATCGTTGTAAATGAGGGGGCTCAAAGGTTTAACCTTCGTGAGGAAAGCTCAAGTAATGAGGAAAGCTCTGGATGTTGCATCCATATAAAATTATATATAAGTTTATGAAAATATGTATACATTATAATGTATTAAATTATGTATTTTTAAGGACTCTTGTGTATAGGGCGGAGTCCAAAAATTATTTTGGGATAAGTTGGAAGTATTGAGTAAATCTCAATGGTGTATAAGAATTTTCATCAATAAAAAACGGTGAATCTATTCCATTGTAAGCTCTACAAATTTTTTCTAGGGTGATCATTAAAAACTTATATAGCCAAAAATTGAGACTTGTGACCTGGTCTTAGTGTATAAGCCACTCAATCTTTGTATGAATGATAAAAAGTGAGATGATAAAAAATAAAAATAAAAAAGGGAAAAGATGATAGTATATTTATTTTTATTCATTCTTTTCATAATTAATATATATATATATATATATATATATATATATATATATATATATGCAATATTAGACATTAAAATTTAAAATTGATGTCAAAATTCGTCCAAATATTTGTGAGATCGGCTAATTCTCCATAAAATTTGTAATTTAAAAAAAAAAAAATAAAAACAAATAGTGTCTACATTAAGGGAATTTTAATCGAAAGAACTAAATAAAAAAATTTAAAAATAAATAAAAATATTGGGGATGGTTGTGAACTTTTAAGAGCAATAATACTTCAAATAATAAGAGACATATATATATATATATATATATATATATATATATATATAACTTCTGTATACTTATTGAAGTTTATAAAGAATGTGTGTGAAATAAAAGACGGACGATAAACTATATTATTAAGCCATTGTCATAGGCTTAAGATTTTAAGTTATGTATTGTTCTTATATGTTATATTAACGTCTCAATTGGAGTTTCACACATTATTACCTCCTTAAACAAGTAGTATAAGAGTCAGTGATGGTGTGCAGTAAGACGGCAAGGTTATCAATGTCATTTTTGCTATTAGAGAGATGATGGGGTTTTGATATGTGTGAGGTTGGCAAATTATCCATATTTTTTAATTAAGTGGTCTAATTCTCCATAAAATTCGTAATTTTCAACAAAAACAAAAGCAAATAATGTCTATAGTAAGGAAATTTTAATTGAAAAAACTAAATATAGAAGATTTAAAAAATAAATAGAAAAATTGGGGATGGTTGTGAACTTTCAAGAGCAACGGTACTTGAAATAATAAGAGACATGTATATATATATATATAGTAAACTAGGTAACTTCAGTATACTTGTTAGAGTTTGTTTGGAATTGCAATAGTATAGTGGTCCCATTTCCGAGTCCTTGAAGAATGGTAAGTTTTCATGGGGAGAAGTAGCATAACAAAGTTCTACATTAATCAAGGAGAAGCTGAGCACCACCATGGCACCATAGTTCTCGTTGTTCCTAACTTTGAGAAGCTTTCAAGTAGAGTGTGACACCTCAGTCATTAGGATAGGAGCTTGTACTTTCCCAAAAAAGCAAGCCACTGGCCTTTTTCAATGAGAAACTCTGTGAGATATGACGTAAATGGTCAACATATAAGCTTGAGTTGTATGTCGTGATATGAAGTCTAAAGCATTGAGAGCACTAGTTGATTCATAGGGAGTTTGTGATGTACATGAATCACTAGGCTCTAAGGTTCATCAAATGTGCCCCAACGGTTTTTTTATTTTTAACTAGATCCAAAGTTTATAGTAAATGATTAAATAAACAAAATATATCGTGAAATCTCTTTTTAAAATTCAACAAACATGTGGTAATATAATTTTAATTTAAAAATATTTAAAAATTATTTATTTGTAATAGAATTTCATATAGAGCAAACTATCTTAATAATTAGTGAGCCACATTCAAAATATCTTAATTATCAGTGGAATTATTCAATAGATGAATGCATACCACATCATTTAAAATGATGGGATTTACATATAAATTCACATAAAATAATGATAAATTCACATAAATTTACAAAAGGATGGGATTTACATCCACATCATTTAAAATCCTATCATTTGTTAATTTTATTTTTTGGATTAATCTATAGGAAAAAAGAAATCTCATTCATATAAATCAATAAAAATTTGATAAACAACTAATAGAATTCATCTTTTGTATCATATTATGTTCACTGGTTTTTTCTATAATCTTAATTTCAAACTATGGTTGTTCATGACTTCATGGTATATTAAAATAAATAAATAAATAAATAAAAGTCTCAAATGTGGCACGTACAGCTAAACCAAGTTCTATGAGCATTCACAATTAATTAGCAAACTTTTGCTATTTTATGTCTCCAAAAACCCACTTTTTTATTTTACCTAACAACTTTACAAAACACTTCTCATCTCACTCTTTATTTTACAATTATAATATTATAAAATAATTAATTTTTCATTATTTGTTTCCCACAATTTAATAATTCATTTTCTTTATTTTTTTTCCCACACTCCCCAACCACACCATGCCGGTAGGCAGGGGCGGCCTCGAGAGTTGGGTTGCCCTAGCCCCGGCTTAATTTGGTTGCCCTATTTGCTATTATTATTTAATATTAAAAAAATAATATAAAGTCCAAATTTTTTTTTTTATATAAAATCAAGGTTATGTTGTACTTTTAACCAGTTACGGTGTGTAGGAAAATATAAAGCAATAATAGTAAAGAGTAGAGAGAGTAGAAACAAAAAGATACCGTGGTTCGGTCATTAAGACCTACATCCACATCCCAAAAGCCCTTTGATGGCTACATTTTTATTATATAATATTATATTTACAATAAGCTCCTTAACAACATATTTACAGGAGACTAACCATAAATTAACACTATCCGACTCCAAGAAAATTACTTCTCCTTGCATTTCTTGAAGCAAATTCTTCAATCAAGTCATCATAATTTAGCTTATCCAAATATTCATTCTCAATTGAGATCATAGCCAAGCCACTTAATCTCTCTTGTGACATAGTAGTCCGAAGATAAGTTTTTATTAACTTCAACTTAGAGAAACTCCTTTCCGCTGAAGCAACTGTAACCGGTATAGTTAACAAAATGCGATATGTAACCCATACTGTTTGGAATCCACCCTCTTCCCAATAAGACTTTATAGTATTGAGGATGTCAATCGATTTTGTTACATCCTTCGGTAATAATGTTTTCAGATATCTAAGTTCTTGAAATAACTCATCCGCATAAATATCACAATGTTCTTTATATTCCAAGAAACTTTGTAATTGGCTGCAATGTTCCATCAATTTGTCTTCACTAATGCTTTTGAACTTTCCATTCAACAAAAATCCAAAGATTTCTTCATAACGTTGAAATTGCTCAAACCGATCCTTAAGTGATGTAAGAGCTTGATCTATAATGTGGTAGAAGTAGGTAACTTTAAACTTCTCTTGAGGCGATTGACTTTCATTGGCATCCTCTCCCACATCCTCATCAAATTGCTTCTTTCTACGAACTACTCTTTTTACTGTAAATGCCGGTTCAATACCAACTTTCTTTGCAAGCTCTTTACCTTCCTCTATCAAGTCTAGAAAACCATCTTCTCTAAGCTCCTCAAAGAATAAAATGAGTTCCTTTATTTTTATAATTGCATTCTCAAGATCGATCTCTTCTTTTTGAAGTACTTGACTAACCCAATTAACTTTGTCTAAGATTTTGTACCAAATACACAAGCTTATCAAGAACTCAAAATCTTCCAAAGCATTGAAACACAAGCCTTTAGCTTCCGCCATCACAACATCATCTTTAGAAGTATTTGAAATTTCAATCAAGACATCTCTTAATTCCTCCGGTTGACTTCTTATTGCTCTAACACTCTCAATATGACTTTCCCAACGAGTTACTGACAATGCCTTTGGTGACAAGCCCTTCACATATGTTTTAAGAACATCCCATCGATGTGTTGAACCCGAAAACAAAGTATAAATCTTTTGCACATATCCAAAAAAATTTCTTGCTTTCACACAAGATTTTGCCATATCACATAATGCAAGGTTTAAGGTATGACATCCACATGGAACATAAAATGCTCTAGGATTTACATCAAGTAATCTTCTTTGTACACCTTGATGTTTACCCTTCATATTTGCGCCATTGTCATAACTTTGTCCTCTTATATCATCAATGTTGAGTTTAAGATCCACTAAAGTATCTTCAAGTCGCTTGAAAAGCCCAAGCCCCGACGTGTCATCAACTTTTATAAACCCAAGAAAGAACTCCTCCACCTTAACTTCACTTGCATCCTCAACATCCACACATCTTATAACAATCGACATTTGTTCTTCATGACTTAGATCTGGAGTACAATCAAGGATAATCGAAAAATATTTTGCTTTTAAAATCTTTTTTCGAATTTCTTCTTTAATCTCATTTGCCAACAAACTTATCAATTCATTTTGAATTTTGTGGCTAAGATAATGATTTTGAACTTCTTTATCTACCACACGCCGAAGGTGATCTTTCATAATAGGATCAAATTCCGCAAGAAATTCAATAAGTTGACAAAAAAGCCCGTTATTCTTCTCATAAATCTTCTCATTACTTCCACGAAATGGCAAACTATTTCGAGAAAGGGTTTTCACAACCCCAATTATTCGAGCTAATATCAACTTCCAACGAATTCTCTCTTTGTTGATTAGTGCCTCCACTTGTTTGTCAATTGTTGCTTCTTGTTTAAGTCTCATTTGTAAGTCCACCCACTTCACGACATTGAGGTTGTGTTCTGGATTCTTTTCATGATCTCTGAGTTTTGTAGGAAGGTTATGCCAATCATTAATTCCATCTTCAGCCAAACTAGTTGTCATTGGGTTATGCTTGAATAACTTGCAACAAAAACAAAAGACCTTATCCAACTCATTTGAATACACAAGCCACTTCCTTTCTTGCTTCTCACCATTTGGACGATTAGAAGTGTAAAGTTTAGAAGAAAAGTGTCTCCCTCGATTCGGTTCTTTTGGAAACTCATCATTTTCTTTTAAGATCTTAATGGGACCTTTTTTAACTAACATCACCCTCTTAGTGTCATTAATAATTCCCCACAACCCTGGATCGTAGTTCACATCAACATCTTTCTCAAGGTCAAGCATACTTACACTAGCTTCTTCATTAACACCTCCATCTCTAAGATTATCTTCATTATGCTCCTCCCTAAATTCATCATTTGCTACATCAACACCTTCACTCTCATGAGCCTCATCCATATCTTCACCACTAGCTTCTTCCTCACTAAATTCTTCATTTGCTACAACACTTTCGTTAGGCTCCACATGGACTTCATTCATATCTTCACCACTAGCTTCTTCAACTTGACTCGAAGATTGAGATTTTTGAATTCTTGGCATTAAATAGTTTAGAAATCGAACCCTTTAATGATTTTGCCATTATTTCTTTTCGTTGCTTAACTACTCTATTATAATATCCCGACTTTTGTTTTCGAGATCTCACTCTGTTCTTGTCATTTTCATTCTTCGTCATAGTACCTACAATCTATATAATATTACAATCTCGTTCAAATAATAAAAAAATTATATTATACTCCTAAAAATCTAAACTAATACCTATTAATATTATTTTAGGTTTAATAGTTTTTAACTAAAAAATGTTTTAGTGTTAATAACACTATCACGCTCCCATAAAAAAATAAAAATAAAAACACAACACAGACAAATAAATTTAATGTGCAGCACTCCCATCCAAAGAATAAAAATAATACTACGCTATTTGGTCAATACAAAGACAACCACACTAAACATGCCAACATTTAAAGTCTTAAATAAATATAAAATAAATACTCACAAATCCAAACACTATAGTACAACACTCACACAAATCACAATATATTTAATCAAAATGTAAAAAACAATTCAAAAAAATAAAAAAAAAAAAAAAAAAACAGATCAGTGCACGTGCACTGACCCACCACTTCCCCAAAAGTAAAGTGTATAAAAACAAAACACAGTCTCACCAATCAGGCATAAAAAAAATAATTCGAAAAAAAAAAGAAAAAAAAAAAGGGGAAACCGTGCACTGATCACCAGTGTTTAAAAACAAAACACAACAGTCAACTGCAACAACAGGAGATTCACAAGCATAAAAAAAAAAAAAAAAAAAAAAAAAAAAAGGTCAGTGCACATGCACTGACCCACTCACCCACAGCAGCCAGTAAACAATAAACATACTAACAACATATAAACATACTGACCCACTCACCCACAACAGCACAGCCAGTCATTAACTCCAAATCCAATCCTTTGAAATTTCAAAAGCATTTGAGAGAGAGAGAGAGAGAGAGCGCATACCTGATCGGTGGAACCGGAGTCCACGAAGACCGTGAGGGGCTGAGGGCGTCACGCGTGAGATGGGTGCGGGCTTGCGGCGACCGGCGTGCCTTGCGTCTCGGCGTGCGGCGCGTGGCGGTGGTCCGGTGGCTGTCTGCTGCTCCTCCTTCAGTTTTTTGTGCCGATGGTTGCCGGATCTAATGGCTGATCGTGGTTTCAAGGTGATTTGGGGGATTTTTCTGGATTGTGATTTATTTAGGGATTTTTGTTGGTAAAGTTGTGTTTTTGCCGATAATGAGCGACTGAGCGTTGACTGTGTTGGATTGTTATATTTATATTTTATTTTTAGTTTTAGTTTTGGATAGATCTGGCTTAGATCTTTTGTGATTATATTTTTTTTTTGCCCATTTGAATTTTTTTTTTGCCCTCCGTTTGTTGGTAATTGGTTGATGAATTGTGATTATTGTTTATTTTTGCCCTTTAATTTTTTTTTTGCCCTCCCATGTACTGATAATTGGTTTATGAGTTATGATTAATCAATATTTTTGCCCTTGAATATTTGTTTTTGCCCTCCGTGGATTGCTAATTGGTTTAAGAGTTATTATTATTTTTTATTTTTGTCTTTAAATATTTTTTTTTGCCCTCTGTTTATGATAATTTTTTATTTTTATCCTCTTAATATATTTTTTTTGCCCTCTATTAAAAATTTTATTTTATGAATAATTTTTTTTTTCCCTGATTTTTTTTTTTTGTTTTTTTTTTTTTTTTTTTTTTTTTTATGTATAGTATAAATTTTTTTTTTTTCCTGGGGGGTTGCCCTAGCCCCAGGGCTTGCTGGGCTTACCCCAGGGCCGACCCTGCCGGTAGGTACCCCACAACAAACCACCACATGCCGGCAACCCATACCAAACCACCACAACCTAAGCCCACAACCCATAGCCACGGAGCCGCCACAAACCCACAGCCACATATCACAGCCACCAAAACCCCACATCCACAGAGCCACCACAACCACAAATCACAGTCGGAAACTCATACCCACAAACCCACAGCCACAGATTCACCACAAACCCACAATCACGGAGCCACCACAAACCCACGCTGGAAACTCATAATACCCACAGCCACGAAACCACCACAAACCCACGCCAAAAACCCATACCCACAAAGCTACCAGTACACGTAAAGCTTTGCATCTCCAATAATAAGATAAAATAAAAATTCAAGAGGAAAAAATGTAAAAGCATGGAATTGGGAGCATTGGTTGACGTTGACGCAGTGGAGAATGTGCAAAAACATACAAAATCCCAAAAGAATAAAATTGTTTGTCCACAAATACAAAAACCCAAATGAAAAAAAAAAAAAAAATCTCCACATTTCATCTTGCTGCCTCTGTGCATTTTCCGGAGAAAACTAGTGTCCTTAATGAATAATGAAAGCTGGTTTCTATGGCGTGATGAAGAAGGAGACCAGACGAAGAGAAAAAAGAAAAAAAAGAAAAAGAAAAAGAAACGCTAATCACCTACTTTTCACCTTTGTGCACAACTTTTACAGTGTTTGGCAACAGGGATAACTCAATTCTTGATGTGTTTTGCTGGTTTTTCACTTGTGGGACCCGCGGACCCATTTGCTATGTGGACAAATAATAAGTTGCCACATCCATGGTGTGATTTAGCAGCACCCATATAATATATATATATAATCAAAGGGCGGTTCTAAATCCACACCATGGTGTGAAACAGTGTTTTCACACCATGGATGTGGATGAATATCATTGGTCCACGTTTTCTATAGGGTCCCACGGGTCCCACAACTAAAAATCAGCTAAACCATGCAAGAATGGGCTTAAATGGGTTGCCAAACACACTAAAAATTTGGCTAAAAAAGGGGCATGGCAAAGAAGTGAGAAGGAGGTGATTACCGCAACTTTTTTTTTTTTTTCCCGCCGTCTGGTCTTCTTCTTCATCACGCCATGGCCACTAAAACTTCTAGAAACAGCAAGCTACAAGGGCAAAAAGAAAACACAAGGAAGCCGAGAAGATCACAGCCAGTTCTAAGGTTGGATTTTTGAAGTTTTGGTGCTTATTATTTCTTACCAATAATTATGAAATAGTAATCCTAAACATAGACACCATTTTCTGTAAAACAGTGTTGCTGCCATTGTTGTAGAAGCTTGAGCTTGAGCTTGAAACAGAGACACCATTTGGAGCAGAGACAGAGACCACCATTTGAGATTTGGAGCAACATTTGACGTGAGTTTTGGAGATACATTGCACTGGTGCATTGATTGCCACTGTTCACGTGGTATGCATTTTTTTTCTTTTTCTTTTCTGTTGCTTGTGTATATTATTTAAGTTTAGTTTTAGTGATAATCTATACATATTGTTTTATGTAATAAAAAATGAAAAAAAAAAAAATTATGCTTGTTTTAGGTGTAGCAAAATATTCATCATTGTTGTATTATGGCTATAGATGTTTAATAGGTTTTTTCATATTATTTTTTAATGATAATTTTAGTGAGTGTGTGTTGGTGTGTTTGAATGTTTTCTTGTTATTGATACTAGTCACAATGTAATACTTTAGGTTTAGGTTATATATCAGTATTGGTATGTGGTAAATTATTTGGTAGAGTTTACATTACATGTCATTATTAACTTTGGTATTCGGCTTATAGGTTGTTGCATTCATGAGTGCATCAGAGATGGATGGTGTTAGATCCTTTGCTGCTAGTACTAGTTTTGTGGAGGATTTACCACAGCTTGTTAAGGGAAACATGCAGGATACACCGGAGAGTGTATTGAGGAATTCAGTGATTGAACCAAGGGTTGGAATGGAGTTTGATTCACTTCTAGAAATCACTGAATTTTATAAGAATTATGCTTATTCGAAAGGATTTGTAACAATGATAAGGAATTCAAGAAAAAATAAGGGTTTCACTGAGATTTCTTACATAAACTTAAAGTGTAACCGAGAGGGAACATACAATAGTTTGGTTGATGATGCTTCCAAGAAGAGGTCGACAATGAAAAATTCGTGTGAAACTGGAATCAAAGCTTTGATGGATATTACCAATTGGAAATGGAGGATATTGGGCTTTATTGAGAATCATAATCACGATTTGCGTCCAAATAAATCCAAGCATTTTGCTACTTTTCGACATATAAGCACGGATACAAGAAGGAGACTTTTGATCAATGATAATGCCGGTGTTAAGGTAAATAGTAGTATTAAATCTTCCATCGTTGAAGTAGGGGGTTATGAGAATGTGACCTATAATCAGAAAGATGTTCGCAACTTTCTCGATAAGAAACGTCGTTTAAAGTGTAGGGAGGGTGACGGATAAGCCTTGCACGATTACTTCGTTAGGAATGCAAGGTAAAAATTCTAACTTCTACCATGCATTGGATTTGGATGATGAGCTTACGTGTGCGGAATGTTTTTTGGGTTGATGCGAGGAGTAGGGCAGCATACGAATCCTTCCAATGATGTGATCATATTCGACATCCACATATTTAACAAATAAGTATGATATGTCATTCGCCCTTTTTATTGGAGTTAATCATCATGGTGAATCTATTATACTTGGTTGTGGGTTATTGTCCGGTGAAGACACGGATTCGTTTGTTTGGGTATTTAGGCAATGGTTGCAAAGTATGTGTGGCATTACTCCAAAAGCCATTATCACGAACCAATGCCAAGCAATGTGGCAGGCCATTGAAATAGTTTTTCCAGAAACTGTTCATCGTTGGTGTATTTGGCATATTACGATGAAATTGCCGATGAAGCTTACTGGATTGAAAGCTTATCAAGATATAAAGTATTATTTGCTTAAAGCCGTGCATGAATCAATGACAGTGGAAGAGTTTGAAGAAAAATGGAATCATACCATCACTTCACATCATCTTGAGGAAAATGAGTGGTTGGCTAAGTTATATGAGGAACGGGAGCGATGGGTTCCTGCGTTTCTCAATTCCAATTTCTTTGCGGGAATGTCGTCAACCCAGCGTTCGGAATCAATGAATGCCTTCTTTGATGGTTACTTACATAGCTCTACAACCTTGAAAGTATTCGTGGAGCAATTCGAGAATGTAATGCAGAATAAGGTAGAAAAGAAGATTTTATCAGATTTTGAGTGTTTCAAAAGCAAGCTGGAGTGTTCGTCATCATCTCCTATGGAGAAACAGTTCCAAGAGGCTTACACCCATGAGATTTTTAAGCGGGTGCGAATAGAATTTTTTGGAAGACAGGGTTGTATCATAAAGGAGGTTGATAGAGGTGGTGAAGAGGTGAAATACAATATTCAAGACAAAGCAGTGAGTGGAAGGTTTTTTGAAGTTAGATTCAGTAGCTCTGAATGCTTGGTTGGTTGTGTATGTCGGATGTTTAAGTTTAGAGGCATATTATGTAGGCATGCCTTATTTGTGCTTTCCTAGGAATGTGTGACTGTACTCCCTGACAGGTATATACTAGACAGGTAGAGAAAGGATATCAAAAGAAAACACACCTACGTCTCCACTTGTACAGATGATGTACAACATAACTCTGTTTTGGAAAGGTACAAGAAGTTGCACAGACTAGCAGTCGATATGCTTGAGATATGGGCTGAGTCTATAGAGAACTTCAATATTCTAGAAAAGTTGTTAATTGATTTGAAAGACAACTTTCCTCGTTCATGTGATAAATAGCCCTTGTCTTAGAGAAAGAATAGTGTTGGAGCTGATTCTGATGTTGTTAGGACTGAAGTTGTAAGGACTGCTATGGTTGTGAAGCGTAAGGGTCGACCTAGGACAAAACGGCTAAAGTCATCAATGGAGGAAGCGGTTTCAAAACCGAAGAAGAAAAGGAACACTGCCGCTGTTAGGAATCCTGCTCAATCTACATCAACTACTGGATACATAATTAAAATACCACACTTCTTTTAATATCCTAGTCTATTATTGTTTATTAATTTTGGTTTAATTGTAATTGGATGGCCTAGGTTGGAGGTAGTGCTTATGGGGACGGCTCTACATCAAACATGGTAAGTATAGGTGATTTGCACTAATCTTACAACTGATCAGTTGTTTTGCTGGACCACACACCTTTTCTTTAAGGATGTAATGAAAGGCATGGGTAGTGAGCACTGAGCAGTTATAATATGTATATAAAGATCACTGGTGACGGGTGGTTATGCCTTCATTGGCCAATGGCCATTACACTTGTTACCCTTTTCACCTCACTACCAGCCTGCTAATCTCAATATAACAACTTGCTGTCTAGGAGACAATTTTTTAATGGAAATAGTTTATCTCCAATCCAGTTTGGAAGAATCCTCATACATGACAAATAAATAGACCATCCACGTATACTTTTAATCACATAACATTTTTAATGTTGGTAACAATTTACATAATTAAAGAGATGAATTGGTGGTAACATATGTAGAGATGCTTGACCCCTTAACAAGTAATTTTTATTTCAAAAAAAATATCAAGTAATTTTTCTTGAACCAAAATGAATGGTAAAAGTAAGGCCAAAATGACATCTAGCCTTTCGTTTTTTGTCAGAAAGTCCATGCAACCTTTCGAATTGTCAAAACCTGTATAATCAAGTGGCTGGTTGATGTTCTTGGACAATGCAAAGGTTATGAGTTTTGACTCTTGGTTTGCAAAAAAACAAACAAAAGATTTTTACTTCATTCACCCACCATTACTAACAATTTACAATAGTTAGGAAGAGATATATGCACATTTTTAAACACTTATCCAACCAAATAATTTGATTATATGTAGCAGAGATGTTATTTTTGGGCTTATGGTTGATTTTTATTTTTTTATTTTTTGTATTGTAGGAATATCCAATGTCCATGTCACATTCAAATAATGGAGTTATAGACTTGACAAATCCAATGCCATTCTAGAGCTTTGTGTTAGAGGTAAAGATATTTGTAATGTGGAATAAATGATTATTGAATCCTATTTATTGTATACTTATTGTACCACGTTTTCTTTTACAGTCAATGTCACGAAGTCAAGCTCATGGATACGAAGACCAAGCCTTAAACCTTACTTGATTAGATATATGTAAATAAATTTTGTTTTTGTTTTTTTGTTAAACGATTCTCCTTTTTTGTATTATGGAAAGATGCGTTGGTAGTTAGTTTTTTGTATCATGGAAGGACCTGTCTCAATCTCCTATATCCTTAGCGTTGTTGTTTTTGCAAGAGAAAAGAGAAAGTGTTAGTTCCTTTCACTTCATTAATATACACCCATTGATTGTATTTTTTGTAGCTAGAGTGGAAAATTAATGTACTTTGTGGTCCCAATGCAATGATAATGGAAGTGCATACATATTTAAGTTATTGCTAGTGGGTTATTCTAAGTTGTTATGTATTCAGGTCATGGTGAATTTCATAAATATTATAATTTTATGAAAGTTATGTAAGAGCTACACTGTGAACCAAGTTTGTAGAAAGTGGTCTGGGTAAGATAGGTTTTTAGGTTGGTTTCTGGGTAAAAATAGGTTTCTGGGTAATATGATATTGTGCACCAAGTTTGTAGAAAGAGTGGACAATGTTGTCCACACTTAAATAAAATTGTCCATACTTTCATGTCAATAAGAACACTGTTCACGTATACTATTTACGTATACTGTTTACCATTGCTCTAGTGTGGACAATATTGTCCACACTCGTGTACATATTGTCCACACTTTCAAGGCAGAGTTACAATGTCATGTAACACACTTTTACCTAAAACACTGTTCATGTCATGAGAGAAAACACTGTCAAATTGTCCACACTTTCTAGGGAAGAGTTCACTGTTCACATAAAACACTGTTTATGTATATGACAGAAAGTGTGGACAAAATTGTCCACACCTTTATCAAATTGTCCACACTTTCTAGGGAAGAGTTCACTGGTCATATAAAACATTGTTTACGTATGTGACAGAAAGTGTGGACAAAATTGTCCACACTTTCTGGGGATGAATTTTACTGTTCACCTTAAAAATGTTCACATAAAACACTATTCACGTGACTGTTTAGTATTCAAACGTGCATCAAATTGCAAGAATTTGCATAGAAATTGCATGACCATTACAAGAAAGTATGGACATTAGTGTCCACACATTGATGCAAATTGTCCATACTTTCTGGGTAGACTTAAATGTTAAACTAAACATTTTTTTGATAAAGACTCCATCTGTTCAAACATTTCAATACATTCATTCATTCACATTCATTCAAATAAGCATCCACATTCATTTAAATATTGTCTAATTACAAAAAGTGGTTGTTAATGATTACACTATACGACTACACTACACATTTATTGAATTTAATACCATAATACAACAATAAGGCCCACAATTACAGCAAGTCCTATTGTTAACAACTTTTTCAACGATTGGATGTCATCACGATGTACTGGTTGGACCATATCACGTATGTCACGCATCTCTGTCTGAAGTTGATGCAAGTCCAGTAACAGTTGTGATGCATCAAGCAATTGTGATGCATCAACCATGGATTTAGAACTGGTTGCTTGTGATACCTCATCCATTCTTTCACAGCCAGCTCGTTAGTTAATGGGCAAACACCAAGAAAAGAAACCACATCGGTTGGCAGCATAACAATAATACAATTTGTTTTTGTTTAAACTTGATTCCGAAATCCTGACCGATGCTCTTCTGCCACAACCACAGTCTATATTTCTAAATCTCAGCCCATATCTAATTGCACTATTTATTGATGAGGTAGACATTTTTGCTACAAAGGTATTAAAAAATCATATAATATATTAGGTTATTAAAAAATCATATAATAAAAGTTATGTCAAAAAGTTTAGGATTTTGAATATTATTTAAGCTGAATAAATCATAATTAAGGTTTTGAATATTAAAGTTTTCAATATGATTTAATTTGAATATGATGTAATTAAGGTTTTGAAATATTAATTGAAGAATTAAATCAAGAACAGAGAGAGAGAGAGAGAAAGAGAGCATACCGAGCCCTGAAGGATGAACAAAGTTGAACAAATAGAGAGGAAAATTGAAAACAAACAGCACCTTCACTAAATTTCAATCACAGCAACAAACAAATTTCCTCACAGCCCAGTAACAAAATCACATCCCACTGGTTCAAACACCTAACATGCAGAGGAGATGGAGTGAGATTGAGAAGTCTTGTAAGCATTTAATGCTCTCTGCCAACCAAAAGACAGCTAACACGAATTGAGAATGGAAGAAAGATGAAGAAAACGTACCTCCAGACAGCTAAGAAGAAGCAAGGAAGATCGGGTTTTAGGCTGAAGCACTTGAGGACTCTACCTTCTAATTCACTACCCAAGAACACAGCAGCAGTAGGGACGTTAGCATGTCGCACTTCCAAGAAGAGAAGAGTTTGGTTGATGGAACCCTTGCTGTGTCCTTGTGTATAGAAGATCACATCAGTGTTTAAACAAACCAGCTAAGATTCGACTTTTAAAGCTATTGGTACTGTGTAAAAAATCAGCTCATTCAAAGGAAGTGATATGCCGTGTAACCAATTGCAAATGCAAATTTAGATTAGATAAGTGTGTAAAATTAAAAAGTGATAAGTTGATTTAATATTTTTATTTATTTATTTAAGGGATGAGATTAAAAGTGAATGTTGAAACTTTTAATCTTAACCATTCAAGCCAATTGCATGGGTGCAATCATGCAAACCCATGATCTCAATTTAGGTTTTTTATGCAATTGCATAGGTTGTTTAAAAAACTTTGCTGGTATTAATACAGTTCATACAAGTATTATGTTAGTATTATAAAAAGAACATTAGTATAAGATAACCTCAACAGCATTAAATTTGTTATAAAGATTTGGTTGTTAATAATACATTTAATAATTATTGAGAAAAAATGCAAATATTCATTCAAATATTATTATCAAGAAAAATATTGCAAATAATACAGTTAATAATTATTGACATAAAACGTAAAAAAAAAAATTAAGAAAATGTGACTTCAGAAAGTATGCACAAGTTAGATTCAGAAGTTGTAATTTTAAAATATGTCAAAAAAATATTATGAAAATTAGAAAACGAAAAAATATTAAAAAAAAAATGTACAATAATGTATTTTACGTATGTTAGATTCACAAGTTGTAATAATCATGGTTGAATATGTTAGATCAATATTTGTTGTTAACTAATTTACAAATTTCTTCATTACAATATAGAACTTTTTTGTACAATGATAAAACATAAACTTCAATTAAAAATGTAACTTTATAAAGTATTTTTAACTTATACAAGTCAACATAGTGCAATTTAACAAAAATAATAATAACATAACAATTTTATTCAGTTTTGTGTGGTATAATTGGAAAACATTGGTCATCCTAGTCATCCAGCTCTTCCACATTAGGATCACCTCTTATCATGTGTCGTCATCATTAGTTATATCTCATACGTTCAATGGCAATGGCTACGTTCACACACGGTTCGCTTCTTCAAAATCAACTCTAAGCATATCATTTGTTATAGTACGATACAAGGAAAGGTATAGACCGTGTGTTAGTCTCTTCCTCGGATCAACCCTAAGCATACCATCCACTATAGATCGGGTGTTAATTGGAACCGTTCTAGTCATCCAACACTTTCCTGTTTGGATCGGATCTCCTGTTCACATAGAAGATGGCCATTAGTATACTGTCGTATACTTTAACTATTAATATTTGTTCAAAAACATATATGGTGAGCCAAAACATAGTTGTACTAGTGTATAGACCATTCTTAGTTATATAGTACTATATAGAGCATTCTTAATAGAAAAACATCACAATTTGCTGTTTAAATTTGTCACTCAAATGTAATCATAGTACATACCAATCTTCGTTATATACAATACGAGTATTTTTCTAAGGTGGTTATCAAATGTAAACACGAATACCAAGAACATTGTATGACATACGTTTTTAATACGTTGGTTTGTATTGTTTGTTGCAAAACCAGAATTTACAAGGAATGGTCGCCAATTTGTTTGAAGGAAATAAATAATTATACTCGATCGAGGGTCTAGTGCCTTAAAGCAAACTTAGAACCACAATCAGACTTCGATCTAAAAGGCTGACAGGCTCAATAATTGCCTTTGCCCAAAGGACTTAAAATAAAATGCAAGTAGGAAAAGAGAATGAAAGTAATTAAGCTAATGGAAGTAAACTAGAAAGTAGCAATTAATTAAGTTAACTAAGCTAATTGATTAAGTTAAGGGATTATCCAATTAGACTAACTAGTTCTAAGTTGTCTAAAGTAACTAATTGATTAATTACACTAACTAATTAAGCTAATCGAAGTGTCTAAAGTAACTAATTGATTAAGCTAAACTAATCTAAGCTAAGTCTAGAGTAACTATTACTAATTGAGGTAACTATGTCTAAGTTAAAGTAAAACATATTATAATCGAGGTAATTAAAGCATCAAATGAAGTAACATGTAGCTGAAGTAACTAAGCAATGCAAATCGAGGTAACTACGCCTAAGTTAAAGTAAACTACTGCGATCGAGGTAAGTAGAGCGTCAAATAAAGTAATATTACCATAAACAAGACATTCTTAATTAATTGAAAAGAGTACTTACAAGCATGTAAAGGAAATACTAGAAGCTACATTTGAAAGCTCTTTTAACTAATCTAACAAGTGCTATTTGGATTTGCTTGGGGGGGTGTGTGTGTTTTTGCGTCTGTCCCCTCAAAATATGATTGGGTCTACTATTTATAAGCCAACTCCAACAGTTACATTCCTACGCCTTGATCTTCTCTTCAAATCCCATGAAAATAGCTCCTGTTACTTGTTTAACTGCTTCGATCGTGGTCTTTCTGTTAGATAATCTTGAAACGTGCATCATGCGTGCCTTCTTCTTACCAGATGTCATCTGTGTATCAATGTAAAGAGGTCAAACACGTGTTATTCCTTGATTAGTCCATGCGTCTCTTTATAATTGGCCCTTGGTCCCAGCCAGTTACTCTGTCTTTGTGTCGTCATCTGATTGATTTATGGCCCACTTACCACTCAAATCCACGTGCTAAACTTTCATTGGTTCACGTGCCTTCTTCTGCTTGGTTTACACATTGGCCATTGTTTAGCCTATATCTCACCACTTTATTGGTACTTTTGCCAACTCATACGCCAACTCATTATTTTTTAATTTTGTTCTAACACATGCCCCTCGCACGCAATTCGGTGAAGATCTTTTACCAATCGTGTGAATTGAATGCTTCAGGGTGCGTTCTATCTTCTGGCGGTTATGTCAGCCTTTATACGGCTCTTAAATGAATGTGATGGGAACCAAGGTGGGCCTAACCTTAAAAATCCTTTGCAGGTTCCAGATGAGCCAATTACAAGATCAAGAGTCAAGAAGATCAAGGAAGCAATGCAAGGATTGGTGCAATCCACTTGGGATGAAGCTAGCAAGAGCCCAACAATTAAAGTGGGTTTGAAAGAAGGAGAACCAATATTGATCCACTTGATACAACCTGTGGAAGACATGACTTAGGGAAGTTTGGGCCTATTGCTATTCAAGGCTTTCAATTTATTAAAAGATTTATTTTATTAGTTTAGAATAAGTGGGCTTGAGGAAGGCCTTGTAGCCGAATTACTGTAGCGTGGCACTGTTCACGCATGGGTATTTTTGGAAGAATGGGTTTTATTTTGTTTAAGGTTTTAATTAGGTTTTTAGTTTAAATACTCTTTGTAGCCTCATTTGAAGGCAGACAATATATTGAATTTTCATTGTGAGTTGAGTTTTCTCCTCGTGTTCTTGATTGAACTTTTGAACTTATCAAAGGTAAATCACAACCTTTGTGGCGTTTCTCCTTGTAATTTGGGTTCTTGAAGCAGGTTCTTCAACGGGTCTAGATTTTAATATAATCTAGGTTCTTGAAACGAGTTCTCAACGGGTCTAAATTCTCCATTCATTGACTTGATCTTGGCTTTCTTGGGTGAGTTTTCAAACTGATTGTGGGTTCAAGGGATTCCATTCCGCGGGTTCATATCAGAATGAAAGACATATAGTCACTTCATTTAATCAATAGTCACTTCATTATTCCGACTTTCAAAAATCCTACCAACTCTCAAACATTTTTTCTCTGTGGCTCTCTCTGTCTCCGAGTGTTTTTCCTTTTTCCAATTCTACTGTGAGCCCTAGGCATTACCTTTGATCCTTTGCTCCAATCATTAAAATGGCTAAATCTTTTTCTACCACTGATCCTTGTGGCCGTTCCATTCAAATCATCGAGGCACTTCCTGCCTCCCAACTCCGTACTGATATTCTTATCCCTCGTGGTACTGCTTCGACCACTTCTTCTTCTGCCTCCACATCACCTCGATGTGGTTTGGGGCCTTCTTTCTCATCTTATCCTGAGGATATTTCTTTAATTTTTCCCTACCATTCTCACTTTGCTTCTATCTACCAACATAAACAAATGGACTGGGGAGAATAGGACACATTCACTACTTCTGTCACATGGTACAAGCCAACCCCTAGTTGGAGTGCCTGGGTGGCAAGGTTGGCTCTTTCCAAGCTTGACAAATGGAAGACACTGGGGATTAGCGAAGCCATTCGTGCTTCAAAATATGAGATCCCTATTAACCCCAGCTTGCTAACCTCTTTTCTATGTTTCTGGTCCCAACGACCAATACTTTTTCTTTTCCTGAGGGATACATGACCCCTACAATACTTGATGTTTTTGCTCTGCTGAGCTTGCGTCCATTGGGTGCAATGGCTCACCCCTTAATGGCCGTTGGTACTGGCCTTGAAGTTGACTTCCTTAAAGGCGTGCCCATGGGCTATACTGAATTTATTAAGCATGCGAAGGGCGCTGGCGCCTCACTCGTTTCTTACAAAGAGGAATGCTTGTTTTACTTGTTTTGGATATGTAGGTTTTTGGCTTGTACCTCCTCTAAATGGGTCATTAACTATTACCTGCCAATTGCTCGATACTTGGTGAATGACGTTCCCGTCGATATGGCCTCCTTCTTACTGGGAGAGTTCTATCGAGCCATGTTCTTGCTCAGCACTGAGCCCAAGCAATCCCACGGGGGGCCTATTTGGCTCATTCAAATGTGGGCCTACTCCTACTTCCCCTCGATTGCTCCTGAACTTCATCCTACCATCATGCCATGGTCTTACGGAGAAGCCTGGATGCATGCTCGATTTCCTATAGAAAAGGGTGTCCCCTTTTTCCCTACATGCTTCAAACTTTTCAGCGATCCAACGAGGAGGAGGATACCTGAAGAATTCCTGCCTTTTGAGGCAAAGAAGTATGGCTCTGAGGACTTCCAATAGTTCTCGAGCCAAGGCTTCTTTAGAGGGGACACAACATGGGGTTCTTGCCTCCAATCGAGGGACCTTGTGGTTATTAGGTCCGCCCATGTTGGAGTTGAAGCCTACTGCCCCTCGCTGGTGGCGAGGCAGTTTTGGCTTGTTCAATTGTTACCTGTTCCCCCTACATGGACCAAAAACACAGATTGAATGGATCGAGCTCTCATTTCTAAGGACAAAGCTAAACAAATAAGTGTTTTAGCCAGGGAATGGGTCACAGGTTTTACTTTCATACCATTTTTGCCTCGATAAGTGGCTTCCTTTCTATTCCTCGGCTGGTGGGAGTCCTACATGGCCCACTTTAATAATGAGAATGATCTGATCGAAGCCCTTCAGGGGTGCTACCTTAGATTTCTGATGCATCAGCTTTTAGGTATTCCTACCTTATTTTGCATTTGCTGCTTGTTTCAGGTCTTTAAGTATTATGTTAATTTTATTTGCTTCTTTCAGGTGCTGGTATCGAACACATAGCCAGTTATGAGGCTGCCAAGCCTCTTCAGCAAATCTCTCCTTCTAGGAAGAAGGTCACTGGTGACTCTTCTTCTCAAAAACTTGTCACTGCTGAAGTAAGTTCTGACCCTCTTATCACTCTTATTGATATAGTCACTGATAGAGTTGTTACTCATCATGCTGGACTTGCTGAAGTGGCTTTTGATTTAAGAAATCAACTAATGAGGTGTTGTCAGGCCAACTTATTCCAAGATGCAGCCTTTGAGAAGGCTAAGAGAAGCATCCAAAGTCAACCTCCTCTCCTCATGCTTCCAGCCTCTTCAGAGCAAGGGGTTCGAACTTCAATTAAACGTAAATCTCCTGAGGTTGAAGAAGAAGTCGAACCTACTGCTTCTCCCAAAGGTGCCAAAACTTCTGGCAGGAAGCTCATTAAAACTGCAGCTAAAAAGACTACTGCGAAAAAAGTTAAGGTCATCGAGGTAGTTCCTGATCCTCCGATCCTTGAGGTGGAACCTTTGGATGAGGACCTTGATGATGCTACCACCTTATCCAATCTGACGAGAAAGGTAGACGAACAAAAACAAGTACTAAGTGGTCTCATCGAGGCTCAAGAGGCTCTTGAGGCTGAAGATCGAGCGATAGCCAAGAAATATAAGGAAACTAAAAAATTTGCTAAACTTGCTACTGCTGCTTTACAGGCTAAGACTCAGGCTGAGGATGCTGCAAAAATTGATGCTACCTTCAAGACTAAGTCTGAAGCTGAGGAGGCTGAAAGGAAGCGTCTAGAGGCTGAGGAAGAAAAGAAAAGGCAAGTTGACAAGGCCGAGGAGGAGAGAATTGCTGAAATTGCAAAAAGGTTGGAGATGAAGAAAAAAGCTCAAGCTGACGAAAAAAGATAGCAAGAGCTTGAGAAGAAAAGGAAAGAAGAAGAGAGGAGAAAACAAGAAGAAGCGCAGAAGAAAGAGGAAGAGAACGTAGAGGTAGAGGTTGCTAAAAAGAAAAGGGCAGAGCAAGTGGTGTCAGGGGAGGCAAAACTGACCAAGCCAGATGTCATGGCTCCTGTGGTGTCAGTGCAGCAGGTTGTTCAACCAGCTGTTAAGGTTTAGACCTCGATCGAGGTTGCAGCCTCGTCCATCGAAGCTGTTGCTCCCTTGGTTAGTATGCCTTTTATTTCAGCTATTATTATTCCTTGAGTTTTTTCCTCTTTAACTTTAATCTTCCTATTGCAGGCTCCACGTATGCAAGAGGGTCCTAGGGACATTGACAAACTTCTTGAAGATGTCTCCTTGACCCTTCAACAATGCCAGACTCCCACCAAGACCTCTTTTTCCTCTATTTCTTTAGAGCCTTCCAGAGATCAACTCCAAATAGCAATCAGCTAGTTAAAAGAGCTTTTGCAAAAGCCTGTTGGTTTGGTACTCCTGGATGCTACCTTGGTGGACCAATTTCGACAAGTGGCTTGATTTTTAACTGCCCACTCCTCCCTTCTAAGTGAAAGTGGTAGGGCACTCTTGGGTTTGTTTGTGCAAAACCTGGACAACACTATTTCTAACCTCCAGGCAGCCCAAGAAAAGAGAGATCGAGCTACCAGCCAGGAAGCAGACCATAAGCAGAAAGTCTCCAAATTGCAAGCTCACCATCTCGATTTTCAGACTAAGGCATCTGAATTGAAATCCATAGACCAAAAAGTGAAGTCACTCGAGATTGAACTTCAACTCTGGAAATCCAAACGTACCCAAAAGTGTTTGGAGTTTCAGACTGTTCATGCTGAGAGCCAAGGACTGGTTCAAGGGATGGAGCTAATCTCTAAAACTGAACAAGATATCCAAACCCTTCAGTCTAAGATTGCTAACCTGGAGATGCTGCCTTTAATGAGTTGGGCTGGTCTCTCTGCTGCTTTTAAAGAGTTGTGATTTTTCTTTCTTCTCTTTTTCTTTGCATTCCAGATACATTCCAACTTCTGTAAAATCTTCAGGCTTTCTTTGAGCCTTATTACTTGCAAAGTTGTCAGGCTAGCTTTAAGCCTTATTATTTTTCAAAACTTTTTATGCTGATAAGCCATTTCATTAAAACTTGGTTTGTAGTACTTAAGGTATTTTCCATTTATTGACCTTATGTGTTCTTCCCCATTAACGTGCATTAACTTATAAGCATTCCCATCAAATAACTGGCTGACCAAGTAAGGCCCTTCCCAGTTAGGTGACCATTTTCCTAGGTAAGGTTCTTTGGTCCCAAGGGGTAATATTACTTTCCAAACCAAGTCTCCTATAGCAAAAGTTTTGGGTCTAACCCTTCGATTGTAACTTTTAATAACTTTTTGCTTTTGAATAATAATAGAATTTAAGGCTGCTACCTGTGCCTCATCCAAATCATCCATTTCTGCCATCATAGCATCCTCATAATCTGTATGGCTCAATTGGTTTTGTCTAGCCACTCTCAGTGATTGGACAGTCACTTCAACAGGGAGTACTGCATCATGGCCATAGACCAATGAGAAAGGAGTTGTGTTGATGCTTAGCGTTTTAGAGGTTCGATAGGCCCATAACACTTCTGATAATAACTCATCCCAATTCGAGGGGTTATTATTAACAACTTTCCTTAAAGTGGCTTTGATGATCTTGTTGGTAGACTCTGCTTGCCCATTTGCTTGTGCATAGTATGGTGTGGAATTAAGAATTTTAATGCCATACTCTTGTGCAAACGCTAAGACTCTTGATCCATTAAAAACCATTCCATTATTCACAGTAATACTTTGAGGTAAACCGAATTGATGGACTATTGTTTCTTTTATGAATTTAATCACATCATATTCAGTCACATCCTTATAAGCTTTGGCTTCCACCCATTTTGTAAAGTAATCGGTGGCCACGATTACAAAACAATTCTTCTTTTTTGAAGTAGGTCTTACTTTCCCAATTAAATCTATTGCCCATCCTTTAAATGGCCAAGGTTTAATAATCGAGCTTAACTCGGCGGCAGGCAATCTGGGTAAAGGTCCATGTTTTTGACATGCCTCACATCCATGAGCGTATTCGATGCAGTCTTTTAGGATTTTTGGTCAATAATATCCATATCGATGGATTAGCCATTTCATTTTTATTCCTGACTGGTGCGCTCCACAAATTCCTTCATGAACTTCAGCCATTACTTGTATTGTTTCTTCTGTGCTTATACATTTAAGCAAAATTCCATCTGCCCCACGTTTGAATAGGCACTTGTCTTCTTCTATCAATACATACCTTTTGGCTTTGAGTTTCAAGGCATTGTTGGTACAACCACTTGGGCTTTTTAGGTTCGAGATAATTGGACTTCTCCAATCTTCTTTCCCTAATTCGAGGGCAAAGATCTATGTTCCTAGTTGCCTGGTAAATATTGATGGTAGAGTTCTTGTTTTTAGTGCCTCGATTTTGACTTCTTCATCCTCGATTGGCTTATATCC
Organism: Fagus sylvatica; assembly: GCA_907173295.1. Classification (NCBI taxonomy): domain Eukaryota; kingdom Viridiplantae; phylum Streptophyta; class Magnoliopsida; order Fagales; family Fagaceae; genus Fagus; species Fagus sylvatica. The sequence goes on along the minus strand of OU015769.1, from coordinate 17,851,856 downwards.
TAAAGCTGCCTGGGCCATTCTATTAGCCTCATAATTTTCTTCTCGAGGTATATGATGTAGAGTGCAGTCTTGAAACTCTTGCAACAATTGTTGGACAGATACCAAATATTGGGCTAGTAATACACTTCCACATTTATATTGTCCCCTAACTTGATTGATTACCAATTGCGAATCACCAAATACTGTGATATTTTTTTATCCCCATTTGCAAAGGTATTTCCAACCCTAAAACCAAGGTTTCGTACTCCACTTGGTTATTAGAGCATATTTTTTCTACTCTAAATGCTAATTGAGTTTTTACTCCTTGTGGTGATTCCAAAACTATTCCAACACCTGCTCCTTGTTCGGCTCTTGAACCATCAAAATAGAACTTCCAAGGAACTAAAGCCACATATTGGGCTTCTTGTGATACATCTTCACAAGGATGATCAACCAAAAAATCTGCAAGTGCTTGGCCCTTAACTGCTTTTTGTGGTACATATAGTAGATGAAACTCTACTAAGGCCAAACTCCAATTGCACATTCTTCCACTTAAGATAGGTTTTGATAGCATATATTTAATAACATCAGTTTGAGCAATGACAAACACAATATAAGCTAACATGTAATGCCTTAATTTGAGTGCAGAAAAATACAAAGCTAAACAAAGTTTTTCAACAATAGAATATCTGCATTCAGTTGGATTTAAAATCCTACTTAAATAAAAAACAGCTTGTTCATGGCCGTCCTCATTGTCTTGGGCCAAAAGGCTTCCAATCGACTTCTGAGTAGCAGAGATATACAACTTCAGTGGTTTGCCTTCTTTTGGAGGAATCAACACTGGTGGAGTCGTTAAATATTGCTTGATGGCATCGAAGGCTCTTTGATGTTCTTCATGCTAAATAAATGCCTCATGGTCCTTCAATCGAAGCAAATGAGAGAATACTTTGGTTTTTCCTGCCACATTTGCAATAAATCTTCTTAAAAAATTTATTTGCCCAAGCAATCTTTGCAACTCCTTTTTATTTGATGGAGGCTTAGCTTGTAATATAGCTTTAGCCTTATTTTTATCCACTTCTATGCCTCGATTATGCAACAGAAACCCTAAAAAGTTTCCAGCAGTGACGCCAAAGGCACATTTTAATGGGTTCATCTTTAATTGATGCTTCCTCATTCTTATGAAAGCCTTTTCCAGGTTTTCCAAGTGTTTATCGAAGTCTTGAGACTTTACTACTATATCATCTATGTATACTTCCATATATTTCCCAATCATGTCATGAAAAATGGAATTCATAGCTCTTTGATATGTAGCCCCAGCATTCTTTAGGCCAAAAGGCATTACCACCCACTCGAATGTTCCTATAGATCCTGGACATTTAAAAGCAGTTTTATGCACGTCATTTTCTGCAATGAATATTTGATTATATCCTGAATGTCCATCCATAAAGGATAGGACTTTATACCCAGATGCCCCATCTACTAGCAAATCAGTTATAGGCATAGAATATTCATCTTTGGGTGTGGCCATATTTATATTTCTAAAATCGATACATATTCTAAGTTTGCCATTTTTCTTTAAAACATGTACTATATTTGATAACCATTCGACATACCTGGCTGGTCTGATGAAGCCTGCTCGAACCAGTCTTTCAATCTTCTCTTTTATTTTTAGGGTGATGTCTGGAGCCATTCTTCTTGGAGGTTGTTGAAACGGTTGAAATCCTTCCTTGATTGGCAGTCGATGTTCCACTAGTTTCTTGCTTAGTCCTGGAAATTCTGGATAGTCCTATGCAAAATAGTCCTTGTATTCCTTTAGGATTATCTTAAGTTTATTAAATTCTTCTAGTCCAAGGTGACTACTTACGAAGGTTACCCGTGGGTCTTCCTTTGTTCCTAGATTTACTTCAACGAGGGGGTCTTGAACTTCCTCTTTGATATCATCCATTCTGATTGGATGGGTGCTTATGTGCTCCTAGCTCGTAGTTCCTTGGCCATTCTCAGGTTTTACGTTACACTCAGCAAACTGAGAGTTTTGTTCCAATTTTTTCTCTGTTACATATCTTACCAGCTTCCTTAGGGCCAGATCGATGGCCTCCTTTTTCTTCATATTAGTGGGTTTATTCAACATCTTCAACATAATAATCGAGGCCATTCTCAGTTTCTAGCCTTGTTTTTGTCTCTTCCAAATTTTGGCTGAGATTGAATAAGTCCTCCGTTTTGGTCTATCCCTGTGAATTTAACAATTCCCACACAATCGTTATATAATTGTGCATCTACATTGTTATTATAAGTCACAAATGGTCTTTCATCTGCTTTAACTACCTCGATATTATTGTCATCTTTCCAGAAGACTAATACTTGGTGTAAAGAAGATGGTACGACTCAATTGGAATGTATCCAATCTCTTCCTAACAAAGCATCATATGTTGAGTCAGTATTAATAATAAAGAAGGCTACTGTAGCCACTTTACTACCAACTTTGACCTCGATAAGGATAACCCCTTTTGTTTTGGTGGCTCCACCAGCAAAACCATTAACAGACACATCTGTTGCAATTAGGTCATTCTCCGTTTTTAATAATTTTTTAAGCACGGAGGTTGGTAAAATATTAACTGCTGCTCCATTATCTACTAAAACCCTATTCACGGGTCTTCTATCCATGTGTGCCTTTATGTATAATGGTTTTAAATGTTGGCACATAACCAAAGTGGGTTTTTCAAATATGATTTTACTTGTGTCTCGGCACTCTTCCTCCTTTGCCAACAAGATGGGTATTGCCCCTCGAGCATCTTCTTCTCTTTGTACCCAAGTTGTTGCCATGAACTCTTTGGGAAGAGTAATGGCATTGCAACTGAGTGTTTTGCCATTTTTTGGCCCTTCAGATTCGGTTTCTGGTTCTTCAGTTTGGATACCATTTTCTAGGGTTTCTTCTCCTTCCATATCATCACTCTCTTCGATTTCGATATCATCAATACCTTCAAAATTCTCAAAGGTATCGATGTCTTCAATGTCTTCCATGTCTTCGATATCTCCAACATCTTCTATATTCTCAATGTCTTCCATGTTTTCAATATCGTTTATATCCTCGATATCTTCGACATCCTCGATGTCGTTAATGTCTTCTGCATTCTTACTCAGACTATCTTGATCGTTCTCCATTTGAGTTTCCTGGGGCTGTTCTGCCTCGATTTTTGCTTCTTTGCTGCCCCTCGGGCTTTTTTTCTTTCTTCCAAACCAAACCTGCACCACCTGGCCTCTTCTTGGCCCTACAGGTGCTGGTAAAGCCTTAGTTTCCTCAGATTCTGTCTCTGACTCAACATTCTCGCTATTTTTCTCCAGCAGTTTGTGGTTATCTTGGGTATTTGTTGAATCTTTGTTTGGATATAACTCAACCCTTGTGTCTTGCACCTTGTGTCCTATGTCACCTTTTACTGGTGTTGCAATATTTTTAGTTGTCGTAACAGCAGTGTCTACTTTTTTAGCATAAGGTCCTCTGAGATATTCAGGGGCTTCTGCTCCCGTTATTACTTCCATGGAGTTTGAATCAGTGGTTGACTTGGATGAATGGTGGTCTTCTTGTCCATATTCTTGATGTAAGGCCGCTTGCTGCCTTATCCACCTTCGCCTCTACGTTCGCGTCATTCTTGAAAAGTATGGGTTATAGCCGTATTTGCACTCCTTTTTGTGTATTGGTTTAAGTCCAGGAGTTTCTAGGGTGACCCATCTCCATGCTTCCGAAACTGGTGGTCTCATCATTCTGGGCTTCCTGACTGATTCAAATCTAGGGTCCAAAGTATAGTGTGAATTTGGCCTTAATTGAGCCACTTTTGGCTGTTCATATTGAGGACCAAGTCTCAATCGAGCCATTCTTGGTTGTTCATAGTGAGAACCAAACCTCGATCGAACAACTCTTGGCTGTTCATATCGGGAAACATGTTTTGATTGAGCCATTCTTGGCTGTTCAAATTGAGGACCAAGTTTTGATTGAGTCATTTTTTGCTGTTCATTTTGCAAATCATGCCTTGGTCGAGCCATCTTTGGTGGCTCCTGTTGAGGCTCATGCCTCGATCAAGCCATCTTTAGCTGTTCATATTGAGAGTCATGCCTCGATCGAGCCATTTTTGGCTGTTCATGTTGAGGACCAAGCCTCGATTGAATCGAGTGTGCTTGCAGGGCTGACCTTGGGTCAGGTCTGCTGTTCTCTATTAGTTTTGGGACTGATTTTGGTCCTTCCTCTTCTAGTGGCTTATGGTCATCCTCTTTCTTGGTCTTAGAGAAGCATTTAGCCAATATGTGGCTACACCTTTCACAGATGGTGTTATCTTCCTCACTTTCTGAGTTGATTTTTTGTGGCTCTTTCCTAAGCATTTCCATGTAGGAGATGATAGGTTGTTCTGTGGGACACGTCACGTTCTTCCCTTTGTCAGTATGGACATTGTTGTCCTGAATCGAGAGGCTCCTGCCACTTACTTTGGCTGAGCTGCCTTGCCTTGTGATAGCTAATCTTTCAATCTTCAGGCTACTCATCTCTCGAACTAACTGTCTTTCCTGTGGACCAAAAGCTTGCAGTGAGTTGACTTTAACTTTATTATTTTTGACACACAAATTTCTATGGGGCATAAGTGAACTAAGGTCAACAGACGTAGTATTAACATCTACAAAAGGAAAAGGATCTGCATCTACTGCCATGTTTTCTTGAGGTATTTCAAGAAATTTCAAAACATTTCTGTCTATTTTATCCTGTACCACATTTCTAAAGGTCACACAAGACTTAGTGGCATGAGTATAAGTACTATGCCATTTACAGTAATCTCTTCCTTTTAATTCCTCTTTAGAAGGAAATCTATGTCTTCCTATAATCTTTAGTTAGTTAGCTTTGTATAGAATATCAAAAATTACATCCGCTTTTTCTACATCAAAAGAGTAGGCCTTTAAAGGCGAAACTGGTTTGTTGGACTCTTTTGCTTGACTTTGCTTTTTGTGTAAAGCATCACAAACAAATGGCCCTCGACCTACATACTCTGCCAAATCGATCTCGTAGTCGGGGTCCTAATAATAGGTCTCATAAGAAGAGTTTTTCCTTTGATTCTCTTCTTTCAAAAGCCCTTCGAATCTGGATGCTCTTTCTGACAACTCGAACAAATCGACGAAAGTTATTCCCTCGAATTTCTTTCTTAGCTCAAAATTAAGACCATCGATGGCTATTTTGACATATTCCGCCTCTGGCAACGTCGTGTGGCATCGTGTTTTGATCCTTTTAATCCTCATAATGAATTACTCTGCAGATTCATCTGGTTTTTGTTTTAATCGCGCTAAGTCTGCCATTGAAACTCCTATGTTTGATCTGGCAAAGTGGGACTGGAATTTTTCTTCCATTTCTTCCCAAGATTCAATTGAATTAGCTGGTAACGCGGCGTACCAAGTAAAAGCTTGGCCTGTCAAAGAATTAGGAAACATTCTCAACTTTCCATTTCCATTATTGGAATATTCACCACATTGGACGGTGAATCTAGAGATATGTTCCAAGGCCGTTTTTTCATCTTCACCTGAAAACATAGTGAAGTCAGGTATTTTGAATCCCCTAGGCCATCCTTCTCTATCTATCCTTTCAGGATATGGTTTCCTATAAGGATGTCTTGGTGTTCTTCTCTAACCTGGAAATGCTTGATCAAGGACTTCAAAGATGGTGTCTCTTAGATCTTGGCCTTGTACAGGCCTAGGATTGGGTTCAGGTCCTATATCCTGATTCCTTTCTTCCAGATTAATTCCTCTATCAAATATATCCTCCTCAGGGAAGTTTTGGCCATTATGATCGTTTCTTGGCCTATTTCTCTTGTTTTGTGGGGGCACGTAAGGTTCATTTCTGAACTCATAAGGCTGTTCAAACCTAACCTGCTCCCTATACGGCTCAAACCTTTGGGGTGGTTCACCCCTAAATCCTTCTGGTTGGCCTTGATATGGTTCCACCCTAGGGAACCCAAATTGAGGTGGTCCCATCCAAGGTGGCTCCATTCTTGGCTCGAATCGAGGAGGTTCCATCCTTGGTTATTCAAAACGAGGCGGTTCCACCCTTGGTTGTTCAAACCTAGGTGGTTCCATTATAGGTTGCTCAAACCAAGGCTGTTCCATTCTTGGGAGCTCCACTCTTGGTGGTTCCATCCTTGGTTGCTCAAATCGAGACGAATCCGCTCTTTGTGGTTCGAACCTTAGTGGTTCCATTCTTGGTGGTTCCACTCTATGCTGTTCAAATCAAGGTGGATCCACTCTCGGTGGTTCCATCCTTGGTGGCTCAAAACGTGGTTGTTCCACTCTTGGTGGTTCCACTCTAAGTTGCTCAACCCGAGGTGGATCCACTCTTAGTGGCTCCATCCTTGGTTGTTCTATTCTAGGTGGCTCAATTCGTGGTAATTCCACTCTTGGAGGCTCGATGTGAGGTGGTTCCATTCTTGCTGGCCCCACTCTTGGTGACTCTGTTATAATCTGTTCCTCCTGAGGTTGTCCCACTCTATGTGTTTTTGTTACAGTTGGTCTCTCTTCAGGGCCCGCCGTCGAATTGACGGGGTATCCTATGGGTATGTCAACGTTTGTTGTTGCTACTTCTATTTGAGGTTGTTGGCCAAATCCTTGCCCTATTTCGATTCCTCTTGTAGTAGTTCTCTGAGACATTCCTTGAATCAATGTAACCATTTTTTGACTCATAGCTTGTTCCAGTGTTGCCATATTCTGGCTCACAGTTTGTTCAATTTTCTTCATTAATTGTGCCATATCTTATTTTTGAACCATTGGTGGTTCAATTCAGACATTCTCATTGAGTGCCTCCATTTTTCCTAGATTCTTGCATCCATATAGGATTGGAGCTCATCAATCATGCTTTTGGCTGGTGGGGACATTTCAATGTCCTCTTCTAAACTAGAAATTCCTTCAGGTAACCTAACACCCTTTCCAGAGTTTCTCATCCTTCTTGTTCTTACTGGCATATATGACTCTCCACTGTGGTCGTCAATTTGTTTGTTGCCAAACCAGAATTTACAAGGAATGGTCGCCAATTTGTTTGAAGGAAACAAATAACTATACTCGATCGAGGGTCTAGTGCCTTAAAACAAACTTAGAACCACAATCTGGCTTCAATCTAAAAAACTGATAGGCTCGGTGATTGCCTTTGCCCAAAGAACTTAAAATAAAATGCAAGTAGGAAAAGAAAATGAAAGTAATTAAGCTAATGGAAGTAAACTAGAAAGTAGCAATTAATTAAGTTAACTAAGCTAATTGATTAAGCTAAGGGATTATCCAATTAGATTAACTAGTTCTAAGTTGTCTAAAGTAACTAATTGTTTAATTACACTAACTAATTAAGCTAATCGAAGTGTCTAAAGTAACTAATTGATTAAGCTAAACTAATCTAAGCTAAGTCTAGAGTAACTATTGCTAATCGAGGTAACTATGTCTAAGTTAAAGTAAAACATACTGAAATCGAGGTAATTAAAGCATCAAATGAAGTAACATGTAACTGAAGTAACTAAACAATGCAAATCGAGGTAACTACGCCTAAGTTAAAGTAAACATACTGAGATAGAGGTAAGTAGAGCGTCAAATAAAGTAATATTACCATAAACAAGACATTCTTAATTAATTGAAAAGAGCACTTACAAGCATGTAAAGGAAATACTAGAAGCTACATTTGAAAGCAAGTACTATTTGGATTTGCTTGGGAGTGTGTGTGTGTGTTTTTGCGTGTGTACCCTCAAAATATGATTGGGTCTGCTATTTATAAGCCAATTCCAATAGTTACATTCCTACGCCTTGATCTTCTCTTCAAATCTCATGAAAATAGCTCCTGTTACTTATTTAACTGCTTCGATCGTGGTCTTTCAGTTAGATAATCTTGGAACGTGCATCATGCGTGCCTTCTTCTTGCCAGATGTCATCTATGTGGCAATGTAAAGAGGTCAAACACGTGTTATTCCTTGATTAGTCCATGCGTCTCTTTATAATTGGCCCTTAGTCCCAGCCAATTACTCTGTCTTCGTGTCGTCATCTGATTGGTTTATGGTCCACTTACCACTCAATCCACGTGCTAAACTTTCATTGGTGCACGTGCCTTCTTGTGCTTGGTTTACACATTGGCCATTGTTTACCCTATGTGTCACCACTTTACTGGTACTTTTGCCAACTCATACGCCAACTCATTATTTTTGAATTTTGTACTAACATGTATAATTACATTATATAAAATATCAAGATAACTTTTTGAAAATTAAGATCTAAATTACTCAATTCCAATGTTCTGCTTATATTTTTGGAATTTAAATATTTTTATTATAATCTTTTAATTTTTTTTCCTTACTAATTTTAATATAAAAAAGTTATTTGATCTTATTATATGTATTAAGGTTAGTGTCGAATTATAATTTTGCCCCCCCTAACTAAATTTATGATATTATATATTTTGTCTTTTTTTTTTTTAATTTAAAATAGTTTAATAACTATTTTATTCATTAATATGTACATTTTTTTGGTAATTTATTTATTAATATTTACATGTAAATTATTTCATTAATTAAATATTTAATTGCTTAAGATTTTATAGATTAATGTTAGGGGTTGCAAAAAAAGCCCAAAACCATTAGCTCACCGAAACCCACTCACTAATTGGCCAACCAAACCCATTTTTTTAATAAAATTAACATAGGCAAATGGACTATTGGTTTTAAAAGACCCAACCCATTTATTAATGTTCAAATTGTTCACAAATAAGAAACCAAAAAAGAAAGAAAGAATGGGCCGGTCCAAACGTTTTTCCAAGGTGGGAAATTTAAACCCAAAACAGCGTCGTGTTGGGCTTTTGGGAGGAAAGTGGTCCTCAAAACGGCGTCGTGTTGGGCTTTTAGGGGGAAAGTGGTCCCCAAAACGGCGTCATGTTGGGCGTTTTGAGGGAAACTTTTGAACAGAACGACGTCGTTTACAAACATGCATGTCAAACTCCATTGAAGCTTCCTCAACACGACTTTCTCTCTTCTCTCTCTTCGAAACTGAAACTCCCCAACCAAACTGAAACTCTCCTTCTAAACACTTTTTCCTCTCCCTCTCTTCACGGTTTCCTTTTCAAAGTCCCCCACATTCCTCTCAAACATCCCCAACGTGACCCATTTCCTTGCACCCGTAGACACAACACAAGGAACTAAGAAACTACCTTCGAAAGAGAAAGGTGAGTTTACATTTCCAATTTCTTCTGTGATTTTTAATTTTTTGTGAGTTGATACTATGATTGGACTAAGTTTGTGAAATATTTTGACTTTGGTTCATGTTAGCTAAGTGTGGACAATGTTATGGTTTTCTGGACAATTTTAGGGTATTTTGTACAATTTTCACATTTTCTGTACAATAATGCTTGAATTGGCATACTAGTTCTGGTGGAGGATAGTGCTTGAATTGAGAGATTAGGTGATGTTCATTATAAGGCAGTTTAGAATCATGGATGGTTTGGAATTGAGAAAAACTAAAAATCATAAGTGCAGTTCGTGAGTTGTTAATGGTGGCTGTGAAACACAATTTTTTCAATGGATTTTGGATGTTGGTGATAGTGGGTTGTGTTAGGGTTTTGTTGAATATTTATGGGTAGATTGGTGGTCCAGTGGGGTCTGCTTGTGACTTACTATTAGTTGTAAAGAGCAAAAAGTTTAAACAAAAGTAGAAGAAGTTGTACTGTAAGTGTTCCCCATTTCTGGAACACTAATCATTTATCAGTTGTCTGGTCAAGTGTCTATGTTGATTAGCATTGATGGGTACTAAGTCACTATTTTTATTTCTATGCACTACACTACCTGGCTCATGGTAGGCTTTGTGGAGGAAGTTTCAGATACACAAGTCATTGCTAGATCAACATTAAACTAGATATCTTAGACAAAGTTGGTGAACATTTCTATTAATATATTCTTTTCTTTGCTTTTCTTGATTGGAACACTCTTCACTTCATTTCTTTGATGATCTGATTCTTATACTATTCTAATTAGTTTCCAACAATATCCTATAACATTTCTTGCATTAGATTTACATAATATCATATCAGCTACAAGCTTGAGATGATTGAGGTCAACATTCTAGGCAAGCTATTTGTCCAACTTCTCTTCTCAGATCTTGGCTGCATAAAAGCCCTTATTCCTACAATAATTTTTTTTGAATAAGTAACAGTCCCTAACCCCACAATAATAAGTTTAGAGCTCTTCTTAAACTTCATTTATTATTTATACCAACCCTTTTGTTACACCAAATAGTAGCATGCACAAAATAACCACAACTGTTCCATCAGGGATGCCTCTCATAGGGTAGACTCTTTCTAAAGTTTGTACTGCTTTTCTTAACTTCTTGTCTGCCTTACAATTCACACAAAATGTTCACAACAATGCCCACTCAAGGACAAACAAACTGTTCATCACTGACCTGGACATTGAGCATTTGGTAGATGGTACTCTTGATGCTGCATTACATTGGACCCTTCCCATCATGATACCTCTCCACATATGTCATACCTTTGTGGAGCTGACTGCAGCTTAATGCATTTATTTATCACTTGAAAGATCAATATTATTCATCATTGTTTTTTTCTTATATAAGTATTAATCATCATTGTAATTGTTCTGTCACTGACTCAGTTAAAAGCCACTACTCATAATTCACATCTCTGTGGATTATAGGTGGCTTATAAGTTACAAACATTATATTGATACTCCAATCCCACATTTGGAAATCCAAACATGGCTTATAGCTAAAGTAAATTAAGAGAGGTTGAAAAAGTAATAAAGAAGAAAAGAATACACAAATCTACTAGTTGACCTTGTGTTACTTCCAATGTTACACCAATTCTGTCTTGATTAGCCAAAAAAAAATAAAAACTCAAGGTATATGTTGTGGGCTCATATAAAATACAAATTTTCTGTACAATTTCTTTCTTGTTTGTGAGTTAATGTAAAATACAAATTTTTTTCTTGTAAACATCATTCTATTTATGTTAGGGCTTGAAACCACTCATATCATGTTGTTTTGGTTTAAAGCCCAAGTTCAGATTCTATATCTTGTTGCATTTTATAACTGTAACTGTATGACATGGGTTTCAAATGGAATTGATTTTGATGCATGGTTGTTGTTTCTTTTAATGATCAATGATTTTATGAAATATTTTAATTCTATGGATTTCCATTTTGCATGTGGCCAAGGCAATGACGACTATTGATGTCAACACACCCGCAAGCAACCTGGAAGTTCAAACCCGTATTCGCCATCATTACATTGTCAGGCAGTTGATGGAGGTTAACAAGAGCCTATTTGACCAATGTAAGAGACAGCTGAGAACCACTCCATTTGGGTGGTTGTTGAATCTACACTGCAACATTGAGGCCAGTGGACGAATGCTAGAAGTTATGCTTGCAACTTGGAATGCCGACGAACGTGCATTCCAAGTGGGTGATAAGCTTATACCCTTCACCCTATATGATGTTGCCCTTATATTGGGGTTGCCCATGATGGGAGAGCCAATTGATTGCAATAAGTCTCATGCTGGGGGGTCTCTGGTGGAAACATTGTTGGTCACTCATTTGAAGACAGCTTCACCGGAACGGACTAAATTGGTGACATTGTTCACCAAACCTTCTATAAAAAGTCCCAGACAGGGTTAGGTTGTATATGGCCCTTATCTTGAGCTATTTTTTGTTTCCTACCACCTCCCAAAAAGTCACCACAAACCTCTTACCATTGCTTGATAATAGACCCAAGCTAGGTAGTTATGCATGGAGAAAGGAAGTGTATGAGTTCTTGGTTAGTGGTTTAAACCGCGCTGTAACATCGAAGAAAGCGCAAAAAAAATAGAGGCAACTTGCACATTCAAGGTTGCACTGCTTTGCTTCAGGTAAAATGTTTTTGTTAGAGCTGTTTACTCCACAACCATTCTAACTTTTGTTTTATTCTTAAACTTACCATTGATGTCATCATTTATGCAGATCTGGGCATGTGAGAACTTGGGGATTGGTGAGAAGCATGCTTAAATTAATCAACCTTTCCCAAGATTCTTATCATGGACCCACCAACGAATGTTTAGTAAGAAAGCAATGGCGGCCTTTAATAACAGTGACAATGTAAGTATCTTACACTAAAATTGAGTACTAATCTAATATTAATGTTAGTTTCTTATAAATATGTTATATGTTAGTATTTCATTGTTCTAATTCATATAGTACAATTTGCAGGTGCTGTGCGTGCTTGCAACGATGTCATGGGAGCAACAGGAATCCGTATAATAAGCCATGGAGACCTTGAAAGAAACCCATGACAGCTTGCACACAGCCATATTAAGGCATGATGGGGCTGGACCAAGCAATACAACTCAGACACCATCTAACCAATACCAGCTATAGTTCCAAGTTAAGAGGACTGAACGGGAAGCTCTAGCACGCCATATTAGGCACTTAGAGGATGAGCTCAACCATGGGAAGGGTATGCTGGCCACGGTGATAGAGTCTAACCCCATTGTTCAACAAAACTAGCCGCCACCACCCTCACAAAACTTAGAACAAAACCAGCCACCTATTCAAAGCCAGCTACCCATTCAAACTCTCATTGTGGACTTGCCAAGCTCACTGTCCAAGGCTGTCAAGAGAGGAAAACCTGCCAAAAAGAAGGCCAAGGCAGCCATGGTGGACTTGGCAAGCTCACCATCGAAGCAGGACAATGAAGGGGAGGCAGCTGCAGCTGCAGCTATGGTGGATTTGGTGAGTTCACCATCAAAAGGGGCTACTAGTGTGAGGTATACAAGGGCGAAAACACGAGCCCAAAAAAATGTAATGATAGTGCCCCCTGAATCGGAACCGGTCAGAAATGAGGTACGTGTGTTGTTTAACGATAAAGTACTTAAGAAATGCAAGTTTACTTTATGTTGGGTTCATACTTTAACTTTTTTTTGTTTAAAAATTACAAAATATTTAATTCTTCATAATTTATTGTCTGTACCAGCCCACATCTTCAATTATTGTTGCTCTAATTCTATATTTTCAACAGTGGGTGGATGCTCATTTTCTGTACCAGCCAACAGCTCATGACGAGGCTGTCTTGACTGATTTAAGGAAGAAATGATTATTCACGACAAGGCGTGCCACTAGGAGAAGGTTGTAACAACTACTTTCTTTGAATTATATAATGATTTATCAAATGATTAGATATATTATTTCATACTGGTTTATAACTCCTAAAAAATTTGATATGGCCAGCGGGGTTGATAGCAATGAGGTTGCAATCTCGATCAAAACATATGAGATCATGGGTCGAGATGTGTCATCCTTGTTAGGCGATCAAGTTCAGGAAGAAAGTTCTAGGTGGATATCCACCGTGGTAATTACATACTTATTTTGCATTTTAGATCAATTTCTTTATTACATATTTGAGACATGAGTTTTACAATTCCATATTGTTTACTAAGCAAGTGTGACACACGCAAGTGGTGGACTGTTTCAAGGATGTACTTATGGAAAAACTCACTGAAAGCGGCCACCCTCCACCGTACATAAACTATATAATAACCGTACATGGCGGGGTAAAATAACAAAATTTCTACTTTGGCAAATACTTGTTGATACTTTTACACTATGAATGATGTCAATACAGCGGGCTCTTTTGTCGAAATAACTTACTATGATTTATGCAAACTACGATCCTGGCTTCAGCTCAGTCAACTTTAACACAAAGAAGCAAAAGACCAAAAAAGGATAAACAACCCATTGAGGATGACCAGCTTAGACCAGAATCTGTGTTTCCGCAGTAGTTGGGTACACGCAATGCCGGAAAAATGCAACCGGGTAATTAGAGAACTTTTCCAACTTCATTTTGTCAAAAATTGTCGTTACATATCTATTCTGAAAAAACTGTGTATGACCTACCCTTTCGTGTTTCTTAATGCAGATTTTTGTTCCAGCATGTCACAATGGCCATTTTGTAATACTAGTTGTAGATTGCCTAGCTAAAGTTTTCTATTTTTATGATTCTTTACCTAGTGCGACACATAGAGCTTGGGCACCGATATTGGTAAACACTTGTTTTTTATTTCAATTTTCTTACTAACCCAATATTAACTTAGTTAATCCTGTTGATACTACTTTCTGCTGCCAGCATCATAGCGAAAAGTTTTGGAACAGCTATGCATTGAGAAGTTGGGCCATCAAGATGTCGAAACATGGCTCTTAGAACACAAGAATGACATACCAAACCAAGTTCACTACGTGTAAGTACCAATATCTATCATGATCCCAAATAGATTGAAACAAATTTGAGTGTACTGCCTCGAGGGATTTCTCATCAATCATAGATGGAAATTTATAATTTGGCCTTCAAAATTTTCTTGCCTTTTAATGTAGACTGTGTAAGTAAGTTCATATTCTCTTTTAATGTGTTTTGATAATTCTAATGCAATTGTTGGTTGCTATGTTGATTGTTGGTGTTTTGATAACTCAAATGTAATTGAGATGTTGGTTGTTGGTTGATAACTCAAATGTAATTGTTGGTTGCTATGTTAGTTTTTAGGTTCACTTGAATGTTCATACTATTTTCCAGAAAATGTGGACAATATTGTCCAAACTTAAAGATAATTGTCCACACTTTCTATGGATGTTATGGATGTTACGTTGGTTGTTGGTACATGTTGGTTTCTATGGATGTTATGAATCTAAATTTTAAGTGAAGCAAATTTCTATAAATTATGTTAATCAGTGTTGATTTTTATGTACTTTTGCCTCATTTTTTCCAGCTCCGACTGTGGGATTTTCATGTTGACATACATGAAATCCTTGATTTTTTTAAACAAGATAGTACAGTTTGGAGATGTATGATTTTCACACCTTTATTTCATGATGTGTTAATGTGTTCATTTTAAGTCAAAACAACTAACTAACCAATAATTTCTAAATGTTTTTTATGTTTTGTAGGCTGATTGCCAAATAATTCGGCAACGCATTCTGCTAGAATTATATTACAATTCCTTGCTGCCCAAAGCTGTACAAAGCTAAAACTATCCAATTCGATTGTGCCGTGCTTGCTACCCAAAACTGCCCAATTCTTTACCAAAATATAGTTTTATGTTTTGATACACATTTGTTGTTTTTGTATTTTGCTATACGTTTCTTCTTTTTTAATTTAAAATTTTGGTTGCTCTATTTTTTCTATACTTGAGATTGTATTAAAGGTAGTCAACAAAAACAATATCTTATGATTTTGTAAATGGAGTAAATAAATGAAATGGTGAAATTGGTTGGAAACATTTGCGTATATTTTAGATTACCCATGAGTAACTCATTACATAAACTTTCTTTTATATTTAATATTACCCAGGAGCAACCTATTGCCATTGGAATCTTCACATTACTCATTGTGAAAGATATAAAAAAAGAATGTCTAAAAATGTTACCCAAATTGTGGTGAAACTCAATATGTTCAAACAAATACCCAAGAGCAACCTATTGCCATTGTCTACATTTTCTAGGTACACTCGATTTTAAAATTTAATAACTCAGGCCACTGGATGGAAAAATCCAGGCCACTTTAATACAATCTTGACTCCATCATGATTCTTATTGCATCAGCGAAGGAGTTGAACGCGATTTCAGGTTTCCATGAGGTAAATTTGTGTTTTAAAGTCCAAAACATCTCCAAGACCCATTCAAATTTCCAGAAAACACTTTCTGGGTTCACTTAAATGTTCATGCGTAGACTCGAATGTTCATATTATTTTCTAGAAAATGTGGACAATATTGTTCAAACTTAAAGAATAATTGTCCACATTTTCTGGGTTCACTTGAATGTTCATAAATAGACTTGAAATGTTTGTCCATAATTTCATGTTTTTGTCCACATTTTTTGGAAAATTGTATGAACATTTCTGGGTTCATTTAAACATGTTCATAATTTCATGTTTTTGTCCAATTGATTGTATGAATATTTAAACATATTTCTTGGCATCTATTAAACATGTTTCTTGGCATCTTTGTAACAATTTTATTATTTTATATCTCAACCAACCAAAATCACTTCAAAATAAAAATAAAAAAAACCAAACTTTATTATTTCCAATCTCAACCAAAATCAACCAAACCTTCAGAAAAATATTAAACCTAACAAAACGTTCAACTTTTATTATTTTCAAATCCTAACAAAATCATTCAAACCCTCACAAATACAATCAAACCCCAACTTCAAACATCAAAACCGAAACCATTTCCAAATCCAAATCTTTAAACCTAAATCAGATCTAAAATCAACTCTTTCAAACTCCAACTCTTTCAAACTTTAAACTTCAATAGAAGAAAAACTTTTGGGAGAGAGAGATGCATGGCTTCATGAGGATAGATCTGAGGAGGAGCAGAAAATTAATGGAGGAGGAGAAAGATTTCGGGGAGAGGAGGAGAGAGCTTTCGGGAGGAGAGTATTTGGGAGGAGAGAGAGTGAAAGTTTCAGAAAAAGTGGGTACTTGGTTGCAAGGATAGTGGAAATTGGAATAGTAAACCGGGAATAACCGGTTTATCTTTAGTAATGGTGTGAAATCACTATTTCGGTGTGTTGTGAAAGATTCATTTTCCATATATATATATATATTCACAGAGAGCGTGCAAACTGAACACACGTGCCAAACAATGCGAAGGCGCCAAGCCAATCCTATCATCTCTTCTTCTCTCGCTCTTGTATCTCTCCATTCCAACTCCCAGGTTGAAGCTCACCACTCAGCCCTCCTCAAATGACGAAACTATCCCTCCAGCCATTCCTAATTTACCAGCCCAGCTCTCATGGCTCGCTGTCCGTACTCCTCCACTGAAGTTGAAGCTCATGTTGGGTGGTTCATGGACCTTCATCATCTCCGGCGACGCACCACTCCCTTCTCTTCTTCTTCTTCTTCTTCTTCTTCTTCCTCCTCCTCCTCCTGCCTTCTCCGCTCTCAGAGGTCTTTTTCTCCGTGAGTTCATTCACACCCACATATATGCTTGTATTGTATTATGCACTCTTATCACTATGTATGTCAAATGTATGACCTTTCTTCAATTTTGCTTCTTGACACTGCTTTTACTTTGCCTGAATTCAATTGAATCATTGACTCAGAGACACACACAGTGTTCACTAATTTCACTCTTGTGTCAGATTGTGTATGACCCACTAAGCCTCTCTTTGCAAATGGGGTTTTATAAAGACTTCCATATACTCTAGCATTATTTTGAAAACAATTATTTTTTCCCTTTTGTTGTGTTGCATTGTCAAAGCAAAATTCTTTGCTGGGTAGGCTTTAAGGAGTGAGGTTTGCATAATCCTACATGATATGCTTTATTATGTGTGATTCACATATGTTGAAAATTTTAGCATAAAATGCTTAACCTATCAGGGGTAAATGCCCTTAGATTACCAGGCAACTGGTTCTGGCGGGTGGGGTCAGTTGCCCTTAGGTTGTACTATCTAGAGGCGAGTCTGAAGGGCTCTTCTTTAGAAAGTTCCCTACTTTATCAAAAAAAAAAATATATATCCATGTTGAAAATTTCCATTCTATTAAGAGGCCAAGCATTTGTCTATGTGGGTGTTATTGCATGTTTAAAGCATATGCTGCCTCTGGCTTCGGTAAACAGTGGAAACCTTATATGTAAGAACTTCAGTCTCTGGATAGCACATTGTCTCAATAAATTTGCATAATTTATCTTGTTGGAAATCCTGTACTCTCCCCCCGCCCCTCCCAAAAAAAGGGAAGGTGTATTGCAGTCTTAGATGCAAGCGTGGGCGGAACTAGGTAGGAGCCTGTTGAAGAAGGAAAGAAAACATTAAGAATGATAAATACAGAAAGGAGGTCAGCTCAATTACTAATCATTTCTTATATAGGAAAAGGTGGATACAATAGGACTGTGAATATTCTTGAAGGAGACAGCTGGTAGGAACACATCAGCACTAGAAACTTCCTGACCCCTTCTAGAAGAGTACCACCCATACAACACAGTAGTATAATCCATAATATCATCTTTCTGTTTCTCTAACAAAGCTTTTTTGAAATGCTATAAATTTCCCTTACATTAGAGGACAACATTTAGTAAAACATATGGACCAACCCCCCCCCCCCTCCTTTCAAAAAAAAAAAAAAAGAAAAAGAAAAAAAATCTAGCCCTTGGTTTCAACACACACCTGGCATCAATAATGCCTTCCCTTGGTTGTGATTGTAAATTCTTACTTTGAAATGCATGAAATTATTTTTTATTATCCAATAGAAAAAAATGAACTAATTATATCAGTGTCATGGCTATGGACTATGAAATCAAGTTTCTTAAATTATAGATAAAATATAGTGTTAAGGCCCCAGTTATGATGAGAAAGTATGTGATATTTATTCGTACACAGCACAAACAAGGTACGGACCTCACTTAGATATGATGTTTATGGTAATTCAGAATTCTTGTGTCATGTCAGTAAGCTTAGTAATTACTTTTTGCATATAGTTCAAGCATGTAATTGAATTCAAAAATTATTTGTATGCATATCAGCTTAAGATTTTGACTACTGGGCTCTCTTTCTTTCTTGAAAAGTGACTAATATATTTCTAGTTTTCAAACAGGTATATATGTCATCACATACCCTTTGGAAATATCACACTTTGTATAGGGAATTGTAATTCTTTCAGAAGATCCCCTATAACGGCTATAAAGAAAGGTAAATTAACATTCCCAGTCTGGACCTCTTGTATGTTTGGGTATAATTGTTGGTGGCCACTCTTAAATGGTCTAGATCATAAAGCTTCAGTGCTTCAATATCTTTTTTTTTTTAGATACCTGCTTCAGCCTTAGCTGTATCATTATATTGATCATATTGTTTCAAACAGGTATAGTTATGATTATATGTCTTTCCTATAAGAATTAAGTTTCCATTAAGTAAGTCTCATATACATTTTTCTTGCTGCTACCGACTGACGTAGTTTTCTTTATAGGCCAACATTTCAATGGAGGACCTTTATCTGAAAATAATGGAAACTTAATGTTGTTGTTGCCTCTACTTACCAACTCAAACATAGCTGTCTACAATCATACATTACTAGGAATATGCGGTGAACATAAAATTATATACTGTGATCAAGAAATATAAACTCAATTAGTTTCCCATAGTTGGGACCTGTCAGAGGCCTTATTATCTGAATAAAATAACATTTTTCTAGTTGGATCATCATTATTTGGTCTTGTAACTTTGAATTTTAATTTCTCAGGCAAATCCAGCAATACTTTGAGAGAATCATGCAACGTTATCTGGACCATAGAAGCTGATTTGAGAGCTGGTCAGCTTCTGTACATAACTGGGGATCCTGTTGTATTAGGCTGTTGGGAACCAGAGACGGCCATACTAATGTCTCCAACTGAACATGTGAACTTATGGAAGGCTGATGTCAAGGTAGATTCACCCAGCTGTGATAAGTGTAGCAATTTATGTTGGCAAAATTTGTAATATTATAATGAGATGTCGAGTACTGTATAATTCTTCCTTGTGTGGTCGATTTCTTCTGTTGCGACACCGGTTGATTCAACCAGTTTACATACTTTAAGGTAATTAAGTTTACCTAGCCAGATCTTAGGAGAAGCCTGTCAATCTGTTAGGCTTTAACTTTTTGACTCGTCTGATATTTAATGGAGACTTTCTATTGACTATTGTATTCTCTTGTCTTGTCCTTCTTTCCCTCCTTTTTCTGAGATAGGTAAAAAGTTTTTATCTGTTTCCCCAAAAATGAGAAAGAATGATGTAATCTACCAGTTGTTTTCTTTTGCTTTCTACAGAGAATTGACGTAGAAGGATCTTTCTTATTTTGAAAATAATTTCTTGAACACGAAATATTACCCTTCACATGAAACTAATGGGAGACACTTCAAGTAATTTATTGGCTTCCAGTTATATAATTGTATTTGCTGCACATTCCCCCTAGTCACCCTTTTGTGCTTGGCAGATGGCTTGCGGGGTAAATTTCAAGTATAATTATTTCATAAAGGGAGAAACACAGCCTCTTTGTGACATCATTTGGAGACCTGGACCTGATTTTTCTCTATCAGTACCTCTACCTGTTGAACAAGATAAAAACATTGTAGTGAGGGACTTATGGATGAGGTTTGAGACCAAAAGGCCTCCTGCTCATGTGTGGGATTCTTGGATAAAGGAGACATATCTTCCCATAAAACCTTTAATATCAGCTCCAGCCAGAGGTAAGTTCTCTATGTGCTTAGACTTGTATATGTAAATTCTTCCCTTAAAATGTTTCTGAACACTCAAATGCTTCCAGTGGTTTGACAGATGAATATGAGATAGTGGAATTCCTTGAAAGTGACTCAATAGAATCAAAGCCATTCTTCGATGATTTCACAGTCAAGGATATATTGTACTCTAAAAGTGAGGATACCGTGAGTGCCACACACAATGGCTCAAATTCTGATAAAGTTTTCACTAAAAGAGATCAGCCTGTTGAGGAACCATGGTTACTCCCATCACCTCTCTTTTTTCCTGTGTCTAAGGATAAAATGTGGTCTGATGTGTCCAAAAGTAATGACACTGTAAAAGATGAGGTGACCAAGATGGAAGATACAGGAAACTTGTTGCCTGAAGAAGGGAGTAATCTTGTTTCAAAGGAACCCATTTCTACTGCTACTATTCTAATTAATTCTTCAATATGCACCATGCAAAGGATTGCTGTACTGGAAGATGAGAAATTGGTTGAGTTGTTGCTGGAACCGGTTAAAACTAATGTGCAGTGTGATAGCGTGTATCTAGGGGTGGTCACAAAACTTGTTCCCCATATGGGAGGTGCTTTTGTTAATATTGGAAATTCTAGACCCTCTCTTATGGACATCAAGCAAAACAGAGAACCATTTATATTCCCTCCATTTCGCCAAAGGACAAAGAAACAAGAAGTCAATGGTTCTGTTATTGGAGCCCTTGAAGAGCATCTGGCTGCCCATGAAAATGAATGCACATCTCAAGATATTGTAGTCAATGGTGATTATATGGAAGTCGACTCTCAAGATGATCCTGTACAATCTATGCACAATGACTATGGGGAACATGAAGTTGAGGATGATTTTGATGTTTCAGAAGTTCTTAAGGAAAATGTAAGTGGTAGTATAGTTGATTATGATGAAGTGGAAGCTGATTATGAGGACTACTTAGATCAAAGTGAACATCATCTAGAAAATGAAACGGCAAATGGTTCCCTTCCTCTTGACATAAATGGTTCAAATGATTCTCAAATATCTCATCTCCAAAATATGAAGGATTCTAAGCATCCTTTCACTAATGGAAACAAGTGGACCCAGGTTCGGAAAGGCACCAAAATTGTTGTACAAGTTGTCAAAGAGGGATTGGGTACAAAAGGTCCCACTTTAACTGCTTATCCGAAATTAAGAAGCAGATTCTGGGTATGATTATCTCTAGTTTTTATTTTTTATTATTTTTTATCTTTGTGATATATTCAGCCATTGGTTTGTATTTTCTCTGAATGAACTCTCCTGGCTTGCAGATACTGATTATTCGTTGCAATAGAATTGGAGTTTCAAAAAAAATTTCTGGTGTTGAGCGTACGCGCTTGAAAGTCATAGCAAAAACTTTGCAGCCTCAGGGTTTTGGTCTAACTGTAAGGACTGTTGCTGCTGGTCACTCTTTAGAGGAATTGCAGAAGGACTTGGATGGTTTGCTTTCAACTTGGAAAAATATAATGGAACATGCAAAATCTGCAGCCCTTGCTGCAGACGAAGGTTTTGAAGGGGCCATTCCTGTTATTCTCCATACGGCAATGGGTCAAACACTCTCAGTTGTCCAGGATTATTTTAACAATCAGGTGAATACATGTCTTCATCTAACTCCTAATTCTTCTCTTATAAATGTTATTTTGAATGCTTTATGTTAACTCAAAAACCTCACACTCTTATTCCCTAATTTTATTCTTTATTATAACTTACATTCAGGTTAAGAGGATGGTAGTTGATTCGCCAAGGACATATCATGAGGTATGACATCAGCTGAATACATAAGGGTACTATGTTACTGGATCAGGATTCATATGTGTATTCATATTTTAGGTTTTTCATTCTTTCCCTTTCTAGCAAGTCTGAGTGAGGAGAGTGGGGTTATTGCTTTTAGTGATACATAAAATTGTGTACATGGGGTTGGCCCACAAACCATACACCACAGAATAAAAGGGTTGAAATATATTTATAATGATTGTATATGGGTGTATGATTGCCAGAGGTTATAATACATGTTTATTCAGTAAATAGCCATTCAAATTGGATATTTAAGTAAAGAATCTGTCTACTTAGTACTTCCTTTTTAGTCGCCTATAATATAGTCACTAGCTTTATGCAGATTTAATTTGCAATTTTACTAATCGTCTTTGCTATGAGACAACCTTTGACAACCTTTGTTATATCATTTTTCAGGTTACCAATTACCTTCAGGAAATTGCCCCTGATCTTTGTGATCGAGTAGAGTTATACGATAAAAGAATTCCTCTTTTTAGTGAATTTAACATTGAAGAAGAGATCAATAATATCCTCAGTAAAAGGTAAGGGTTAGTCAGTATTGCTTATGTTGTCAGTTTTCACTTTTCACACTATCTAGCACTCAAGCTGCATAATGAAGCTGCTTGTTCATTAATGTATGTGTTAGGATCTCTCTGTTGGTGAACCATCAATTCAAAAAGCTTAATTTGTCAGGAAGTGGGCCAACAATGTATACCATGCATTAACGCTCTCAATTACATGCTTATGCCAAATTGAACTAGGTTTTTGAAACATATTTGAACACACAAAAATTATCGAGATGAAGCCTCAAAGCACAAGATAAATGTTATGAGGTTAAAGAGATAACTAGATTCAAATCTTTAATAGTTAAGAGCAAGGGAATGCTACTCCCTGATATTGACCTAACAAAAGACAGTCAAATGAACTGCTGTTACAAATCCATCTAGTGGGTTATGAACCCACAATCTCACCCTACGCACGTTCTTTTGGAAGCAGGAAGTTCCATTTGAGCCAAAGTTCATCGGAAAATATGTTAAAAACTATTAAAATACTTATTTATCAAAAAAAAAAATTTTATTAAAATACTTTTTTCCCACTAGCCCCGAGTGTTGAAAGTATGGGCGAAGAATCAGTATATTACCAAAGGGAGGGCCCAACTGGTCATAGTCCATCTGACTTAACTGATATAATCACTTTTTCCCTCAAACTGTAAAATGTTTCTAGAAAATTTCATACTTTTTTTTTTTTGGGAATAGTTATAATTACAAGTTAATTGTTGCTGGCAAACTATATTTAGAATATTTATTTCCTTTTGTTCATGTTGGTAACACCTCTTGCATTTCAGGGTTCTGCTTGCTAATGGAGGTTCTCTCGTCATTGAACAAACTGAGGCATTAGTCTCTATTGATGTTAATGGGGGACATGGGGTGTTTGGGCATGGGACTTCACAGGAGAAAGCTATCCTAGATGTCAACCTTGCAGCTGCAAAGCAAGTATGTTTGATGCCGAACCCTTATTACCACTTTACATGCAACATGTCCTTCAGTTTGTAAGCCATGTTCATTTGCATTTTTTAGTAACTGGATCTTGAGTCCTAATGTTTATATTTCCTGCTAGCTAAAGAGTACATTAATCTGTTTGAACTTTTGTAGTTTTCTTTTCAACTTATTAAAAGTTCATATATGAACCAAGAATATATTGGCCATTGTGATGCGGGAGCAAAATATTTATTTTATTTTGGAGTTGATTTTATTTTTATTTTAGGTCTTAGTATCTAATCAAGTTTATTAGTAATTTTATTTAAAGTTAGAGGTATTTTATATTCCAATAATTGGGCCGAGCCCATTAGAATTAGGGTTTCTTATGTTAATTTGATTTAAGACTTAGTAGCTTTTATAAGCAAAGTTTGTATTCATTTTCAAGACACTTGATGATTAATGAAAATTTTCTGATTAGAGAATGTCTCTCTTATCTTTGTTTGGTGGTGATGCCAAACAACCCTTAGGTGGTGATGCATATGGTTTGCAACCAGATTCTAGGTGGCGATTCCTAGGATTTGTACTGTTGTTCTCTCCCTTTTCCCTATCTCTATTTCCCCAAATATTGTCCTGCATCATGTTGCTTTTACATTGTGGTTACTTCTGCAATGTCTTTGATCTAACTCGACCTCTTGTATTTCCTAAGTTGATAATAGATATGGGAAACAACTAATTGTAAGATTTGTTGTTAAGAATTTTTCAGAATTTATTATTTTAAATTTTATTGTTATTTATTTTATTTGTTGCCTTGTTTTAAAATTTTATTTAAACTTTTCAGATAGGGATCAATAAGGATTAGATTTCAAGATTTTTCAAATTAGGATTAGGATTATCTCTATTCAGTTATCTGTATAGGTTAGGATTATCTCTTTGTATTTGAGTTTTAGTAGGAGACTCACTGGAAGCTATAAATAGCTCCAGGTTATGTTTGTTTTGATCAGACTATTATTATCAATAAAAGAGTATTTTCTTTGAAATCACGGCTTAGTGGTGAATTTAGTCCTCAGGTTGCTCTAGGTGGTGAAGCCTAGGGTTGTCCTGCATCAAATACGTATCTTGTTGATTGGGGGAAGGAAAAGAGTGATATTTATAGTATTATTGATGTGATATCAATTACATTTATTTTCATATTGTGAATCTAAGTCCTCAGGTTGCTCTAGGTGGTGAAGCCTAGGGTTGTCCTGCATCAAATACGTATCTTGTTGATTGGGGGAAGGAAAAGAGTGATATTTATAGTATTATTGATGTGATATCAATTACATTTATTGTCATATTGTGAATCTAAGTCCTCAGGTTGCTCTAGGTGGTGAAGCCTAGGGTTGTCCTGCATCAAATTTGGTATCAGAGCAAACTTCGTTCCAGCTTACAGCAATCACAAAAATCTTTCAAAACTATCACACAACCATCCATACTCGACCCCATCTCAAACCAAAAAAAAAAAAAACCAACCTAAGAAGAGAAGACAAAAGCCAGGGTCACGTGAGTCACAGGCCTCAGTCCAACACTTACTGTTCAAGACATGTACAAGCCGTATAACAACAAGCCCAATACAGGTTCAGGTCAGAAATTCAAGTGAACCATGGTAGTATTAGAAGCACCTACATTTGATGGACGCCCAGATCCATGGACCCTTATCAATTGGTTAGGTGAGATGGATCAATTCTTTGATCAAAATGGTTTATTAAAGGCAATGAAGGTTAGGTTTGCCAAGATGAAATTGAGAAGCAGAGCTAGGGACTTTTGGTATAGTATTGAGAACCAACGCATTAGAAGGGGCAAGCCTATTATCACTGATTGGAATGAGATGAAACAAATACTTACAGAGAAATATGTTCCCCAATCCTATCAAGAGAAATACCGATATCAATCCAATCTGAAACGAGAGAACAGATTTGCTAATGACTATGTGTCACAATTTGAAAAAGACATGAGGAATGTTCGCACATCAATGGAAGCCATACGCAAAGACATTCACGAAGGCCTCAAAGACCTCTCTGAGAAGATCCATAGCAATGAAACCAAGGATTCACACCTAGAAGATAATGACATGGGTAATGAAATCTTGGAGATAAAGGAAATTCAAGCACCACTTGAACCTAGTGCTGAAAATAAATTACAGGTACCCATAGATGAGCCTAAACTATGTATGGAGGATCTCACTGAGCATGTTGCAGAGTCACTACTTGATGAGGAGAAAGTTCAACAAGAAAGCCAAGAGCTTGATGCACCTGCTGCACATCAAGATAAGGCTGTAACATTAGCCACATTAACTCCACACATTGATTTTATTATTCCAGAGACATTCAACCGTGTGATGGAACAAAAGCCTTCTTTCTTTTTAGGGTTGCCAAAAGTGTTAAAAGAATTGGTGCAAGTGCCAAGCACAAGAGTTCTCATCCTTGTACACTTTAAAACTCGAGGTCGAGTTTTCTCCAAACAAGGGACTGAGGGAGTATGATGCAAGAGGATAACCAAGAATTTTTCAGAATTTATTATTTTAAATTTTATTGTTATTTATTTTATATGTTGCCTTGTTTTAAAATTTTATTTAAGCTTTTCAGATAGGGATCAATAAGGATTAGATTTCAAGATTTTTCAAATTAGGATTTGGATTATCTCTATTCAGTTATCTGTATAGGTTAGGATTATCTCTTTGTATTTGAGTTTTAGTAGGAGACTCACTGGAAGCTATAAATAGCTCCAGGTTATGTTTGTTTTGGGGAGACTATTATTATCAATAAAAGAGTATTTTCTTTGAAACCATGGCTTAGTGGTGAATCTAAGTGCTCAAGTTGCTCTAGGTGGTGAAGCCTAGGGTTGTCCTGCATCAGATTCCTAGGATTTGCACTGTTATTCTCTCCCTTTTCCCTATCTCTATTTCCCCAAATATTGTCCTGCATCATGTTGCTTTTACATTGTGGTTACTTCTGCAATGTCTTTGATCTAACTCGACTTCTTGTATTTCCTAAGTTGATAATAGATATGGGAAACAACTAATTGTAAGATTTGTACGTAAGAAGCAAGGCTCTTTTTCTGCAGTATTTTCCATGTTGGACACAGATGTATATCTGTAGGACATCATTTTAGGTTGCTGTGTTGACACTTGGCTCCGACAATCTTTTTGTTTGCCATTCTTATGTATTTGTCTTTTCATCAACTGCTATTAATCTTTCTCTTGAAGGTTTTAATGGAGTGTCTGATTATGCCATTTAACCCACCAGCTACACAACTTGTTTAAAAGAAAATAACATGTTTTTTCAGATTGCAAGGGAGTTACGGCTGAGGGACATTGGTGGCATTATTGTCGTAGATTTCATTGATATGACAGATGACTGTAAGTTAGAGATCTCTCTCTCTCTCTCTCCAGTGGGACCATGGGGGTGCGTTGGCTTACAATATTTATTTGTAAAAAATTTAGCATCAAAACTTCAAGTTTGTTCTCGGCCCTTTTAAGTTTCTCCACGTTAGGAGCAATTGCTTGAGACTTCTTTTTTCTTTTGGTGTCTGCTCATACAAAAATAGCAGCGTCACAGAGATATTTGTCAATTTATTAGTGGATTGTTTAGATTAAAAGGGAGAATACTAGCTTTTCCATTCTTTTGGGAGGAGAGGTTCTATGATCGTCTGTATTTTGTATACTACTGTTATATATCTTTATATCAAATTACCAATTTACAATTTACCAAACCTACCTTTAGCATTTCTATAATCATGCTTCAAAAAGTGAGTTAGGCTTAAACTGTATCAGAATTAAGGAATATGCAATCAATGGACCATATAGCCAGCTAGTAATGTTTGTTGGAATTATCAACACAAACATGTATTCAAGCATTGACTTGAGCTTGGCACTTGCACCACACGCTTGACAGGAGTTTCTTTGTATATAGACGTTGGAACAAAGGAGAGATTTTCAGTTGCCTAATAATCTTTATACCAAACTTAAGACTGATTATGTGTGGCCTTATATTCCTTCTTTAGAAATGTTCTGCAGACATAAGAAAGAGAGTGTTTTGTATTAAAAGCATATTAGAAAGAGGTAGTAGGATCAACAGCTCTTACATAAAATTGTTTATTATTATCTATCGAAGAAATCAGCACTTCGAAAGAGGAACCAGGCTTGCTGTGATTATCATTTAAGTTACGTGGCATTATACCTAATTATTTATCAAGCACTATCTTATCTTTCAGCAAATAAGAGATTGGTCTATGAAGAAGTTAAGAAGGCTGTAGAGAGGGACAGGTCGATGGTGAAAGTATCTGAATTATCTAGGCATGGACTCATGGAAATAACAAGAAAGAGGGTATGTTCCTTCCAAAAACCTACATGACAATGACTAGGGAGATGTACAGCTCAGCCTTGTCTCAACTATTAGGGATTGGTTAAAACATAACATGAAATGACAAAGACATAGTGTTGTATATCTAATTTGCACACAAGATATTCATTTGAGAAGTTTTCAACTTATATAATTTTTCACATGTAATGAATGGTGGCATGATGTTGGACAGGTTCGACCTAGTGTGACATTTATGATTAGTGAGCCATGCACATGCTGTCATGCTACTGGGAGAGTTGAAGCTTTAGAGACCTCCTTTTCGAAAATTGAACAAGAAATTTGTCGATTGCTGGTGAGTTTTATGGTATCAAAAGTATTTTGCTCTTTCTATTTCATCTAGATACTGTTATGCACCTCTACAAATATTTACATTTTTGGGTTCCACTGACATGCTGTGCTGTTATTACTTAACCCACCTGTTTCATCATATATTCTCTTTTTTCAGGCAATGATGGACCAGAAAGAAGGCACTGAAAACCCAAAGTCCTGGCCAAAGTTCATTTTGAGGGTTGACCATCACATGAGTAACTATTTAACTTCAGGGAGAAGGACAAGGCTTGCAATCTTGAGTAGCTCCCTCAAAGTTTGGATTCTTCTAAAGGTATGCCTTGAGTCATATCTTGGAAATTCCATAAAAGTGTTTGATAGTAAGAATTTTACAATTCCAAAATAAATTAACTGATAAAATTATAGGCCAACCTTTGATTTTGCTTCCATTGAGTATATTGCTGAAAACTGACATGATTACTGTAAAACAACCTTCATGAGTTACCCAAGTTCATATAAATTTGTTAAATTGAGTCACTTACCTGCCATCTTCCTTGATATAAATGGATCATATCTTTGGGAAGTTTTCCTGACTACTCTCAGTTGACCTATATGGATACTTGATGATTTTATTTTTATTTTTTTAGAATTCATTTGCAATGCCAATCATTATTAATAAAGCTGTAATCTGTCAGGTTGCTAGAGGTTTCACCAGGGGTGCATTTGAAGTGAAACTATTTACAGATGAAAAGGCAAACAAAAATCAGCATCAATCCACCATTTCTAGGTTACGGTCAACGGAGACCACAGCTAACAATTCCGGCAAAAAAGTAACCCTCATTCCGGTCAAAAAATGGAAGACAGGTCGGAAGTGAAATTTTGCCAGCTTAAGTTGCTGTTTTCTGTACAAACAGGCATAATACCATTTTTGTTACAAAATGAGGGAAGAGTTAATAGCTTTTCTTTTCTGTAATTTGTTTGTGTCAGAGAGCGCTCCTACTTTGCATTGAGAATGTTCACAAATGTAATATTGCTAGGCCAAGTAGTTTTGTTCTTGAGAGCAAAATGTCTCAAATGATTAACAGTGTCAAAATGTCTCAAATAATTCGAGAAGGGAATTATATTACTACATTGTTCTTTGCTTGATCTACTTTTCTTGTCTCAAGGCATATCTTGATCAGCAAATGTAGCCTCTCGTTGAGCCTGTGCCCCACAAAGACTGACCAAGTGGCAATGCATCTACTGTTTCTTGGTAACAGTGGAAACACACAATTTTAACGCTAGAGTCTATTTGATTATTGATATATTGTATGATAATTCCGGAACCCTGCAGTCGTTTGTCTCCTTTGAAGCAAAAGTGCTTGCAACTGGACCCGTATGGAAAAATATATAATGTGAAGAAAAAAATATTGTGGAAATGAAGAATAATAACATGAAAATTCCTGACCATGTTACTCAAACTATCATGGCCCCCCACGCTTTCATAAATTCGGAAATGTCTGAGAAAAAGGTGTAGACCAGATTAATATTCACAAATAAAGATAATGAACCAAGTTGTAGGAATAGCATTTGAGAAGTGACTCATCTTTCACAGAACCATAATTGAGGTACTTTTATGCACTGGAGGATTAATACATCTGCAACAATGAAAACTACTTCCAACTTGTAACATTGCTCAAAGGGATATAAATTAGCAAATTGCCAAAAATAAACGTACAACTGTCGTTACATTATACATTCCATGACAGTTAAAAGAAAAATAATCATTCAAAGGAAAATAAGAAGCATATTTTCGAAATCTCTAGCCAGAATCCTAGGACCACCCCTAAGGCCATCTCCAGCAGTGATCCAAACCTCCCCTTCATCTCTATTTGTAGAGAACAAAACCAAAAAGCCGGCTCCAGCAGTCATCCAAACCTCCTCTTCATCCTCAAATTTTTTTACAAAGTGTACAGTAGCCTTTCAAAAATGAAAGGCTACTGTACACTTTGTAAAAATTAAAAAACCAATATTTTTCACTTCTGACCCCACCCCCTACCAACTGATATTTGTTCCGAATTTTTCTCTCTCTCCTCTCATTTCTTCCGAAAATTTCTCTCTTCTTCTCATTTGCTCTCTCTTCTCTCTGCTCTCTCTTTTCTCTTTGCTCTTTCGGTCTTTTGGGTTTTCTGTTGAAGCACGAAACCGGTTGATTCGGTGGTGGCTTGGGCTTGCCGGCGTGGTGGTGGTTGATTCGGTGGCTTGGGCTTCCCGATCTCGGCGTGGTGGTGGTTAACGGCTGGTGGTGGTTGATTCGGTGGTTGGGCTTCCCGATCTCGGCGTGGTGGTGGTTAACGGCGGAGCAGTTGATTCGGTGGTTGGGCTTGCCGATCTCGAGTTGATTTTCTGTGTACCGGTTTTTGCCAATCTCTCTTCTTCTCTCTTCCGGCGTGGTGGTGGTTAACGGCGTGAGGTATATCATTTGTATTCGGGTTGATTTTGTGTTGATTTTGTGGCTGTTTGTGTACTGGGGTTGAGGTTGATTTTGTGTTGATTTTGTGGCTGTTTGTGTACTGGGGTTGAGGTTGATTTTGTGTTGAATTTGTGGTTGTTTGTGTATTGGGGTTGAGGTTGATTTTGTGTTGAATTTGTGTTGAGGTTGGTTTCGGGTTGTTTACTGGTGTTGAGCTTTGGATGAGGTTCTGTTAGTTTGTGTGTTGAGCTTTTGATTGGAATTAGTTTGGGTGTTGAGTTTTGTGGTTCTGTTATAGGTTTAATTGGATATACTTATAAAGAAATCAACTTTCATGTGGAAGAAGAAATTAGTTGGCCGGTTTGAGTTAATTGAATTTGCAGATAAATAATGTTGAGTTGAGAGTTTTGAAGCATAAAACCTATTCAATATTGTAACAAACTATAGTTTAAAGTAGTACACATCTGCTTATTGAGAAACCAGAGCCGAAACCCAACAAGTTTTGGACTACAAAGTACCCCCCAAACGTTTGTAAGTTATAAAAAAATATTTAATCAGATAGTCAAATTAAATATAAAATACAACAAAAATAAATAAATAGAACGAAGTAATCCATAATTTTATCTTCTTGTTCATCCTAAAAGAATTCGGTATTGAAATGCTTTGCAATTATAATCTGTTTCTAGTATATAATTTTCTTTTGGATGGATAATTTGCCATCCCTGCTAGAATATATTGCCCTGGGCTAACCAAACTTTATTAACTTCATATATACCTGGCAGTTTGGTAATTGCAACAGTTTTATTTTTACATACGTATGTGTTATGAAATTATAGGTTGGATCTGTTTGGTAATTGCAACAATTTTATTTTTACATACTCTTCATGTGTGATTGATACCTAATATTGTATTGTATTTTTACTTAGGGATGAATTCTCAAAATGAAACCCCCAATTTCGTTAATCTTCTAGAAGATACGTACGAATATATGATGGAAACCCCAAATGAGATGGATTATAATAATAATCCATTTCCATCCCAAGTTGAATCCACTAAAAAACCTAAAACACGTCAAGCCAATTTTGCCATGGAAGAAGACTTGACTCTTATATCTTCATATCTCGCTATTAGCCAAGATCCGGTGCAAAGTAATGATCAAACATATGAAATATTGTGGATTAGAGTTCATGAATATTTTCATGCTCATACGACCTCCGAAACTAAGCGAACTATAGGTTCTCTTCAGAACCGGTGGTCAACCATTCAACTTTGCACCAATAAATATTCTGGGTGTTTGGCAAAGATTGAATCATTGCGTCAAAGTGGTCTAACTGAGGAAAATAAGGTGCATCTTATTAACTCTTCAAATTTGTTAATGCATCAATTTGTTTTAACTATTGAAAATATTAATTGTTTTTATTGTTGGAATTTTTTAGGTTGATCAGGCAAAACAAATTGTATAAAGCAGAATATGGCAAAAAATTTATGTTTGAACATTGTTGGAACGTGTTGAAGTATGCACCAAAATGGTTGAATAGTCATCAAAATGAGACACCAAGAAGAAAGAGAACGGAGACAACATCTTCTTCGGTAAATCTAGAAGATAAAGGTGTCGCAAATGATTCCAACATAAACTTGGAGAGACCACCGGGTAGGAAGGCCGAAAAAGCTCGATTGAACAAACAAAAGAGCGACGAAGGTAGTAGCTCAAATGTGGAAGTGATGTTGAATGCCATGGCGGACGACAAAAAAAAAATCGCGGAATCGAGATTGGAATTTCTTGAGAGGGGCCGTGTTCAGTACATGGAGCTAGAGAATAAGCGTCTTTGTATTAAGGAAGAAAAAATCAATTTGGCAAAAATGAAAGAGGAAAGGGAAAGAATAAAAGAGGAAGAAACAATTCGTTTGGCAATAATGAAAGAGGAAAGGGAAAGAAAGAAAGAGGAGAGGGAAAGAATGAAAGAGGAGAGGGAAAGAATGAGAGAGGAGAGGGAAACATTGAGAGAGGAGGCGGCAATTATGACAATGAATGTAGATGCGTTGCCTCTAATGCAACAAGAATATTTTCGTCAACGCCAATCG
Source organism: Fagus sylvatica (assembly GCA_907173295.1). Lineage (NCBI taxonomy): Eukaryota > Viridiplantae > Streptophyta > Magnoliopsida > Fagales > Fagaceae > Fagus > Fagus sylvatica. The sequence continues at coordinate 17,819,161 of OU015769.1, read as the reverse complement.
GAAATCCTTGCAAAAAGAAGTGGTAATTAGTAAATGATATTGTATTATTTTTGTATTATATTCATCAATGCTATTGTGTTGTATGAATTAAGAGAATACTTTGAACTTTTGTTGCTATTAAATGTCCTTTGCTATTATGGTTGATAACTTAATTTATTACTTTGAACGTTAATGTGGTAAAATATATATAGCATTGGCTTTGCAAGTTATAAGTGTTAATATATTTTTTATTTGATAATAGAATTTTAAAGAACTTTCACAAGAATTATATAGATTTGATAAACTTCAAATTACAATAAAGAGTAACATAAATAAATAATACAAGCATGAAAATTAAAACTAAATAATCTTATGATTGGCCATGTAGTTGCCACAAGTGCTCCACAAGATCAGCTTGGAGTTGAGAATGAGTTTCTCTATCTCTAATGCGAATATGAGATTGAATGAAATTCTGAACTTCAATTGTAGGCTCTCGTGACACGGGTATAGGGATGCTTTCAGGCACTTGTTCGTAATCATCATCTTGTTGTACTTCATTAGAATCGCGCTCATCTTCAATAATCATGTTATGTAATATTATACATGCTTTCATAATATCATTGAGAGTTGCTTCATCCCAAAAGCGTGCAGGTCCACGCACAATTGAAAATCTTGCTTGAAGTATTCCAAATGCACATTCCACATCCTTCCTACATGCCTCTTGAACTCTAGCAAAGTATTTTTTTCTTTGCTTCTACTGGAGCTGAGATTATTTTCACAAAAGTTGACCATTGTGGATATATACCATCAGCAAGATAATATCCCATTGTATAATCATGACCATTGATTGAGTAATTCACTGGAGGAGCACGCCCTTGAGCAAGTTCCGTAAATACAGAAGAATGCTCTAATACGTTGATGTCATTATGAGACCCAGGTAGACCAAAAAATGCATGCCATATCCAACGATCATATGAAGCTATTGCTTCCAAAATAAGTGTTGGTTCACGAGAATGACCAGTATACTGACCTTTCCATGCTGTCGGGCAATTTTTCCATTTCCAATGCATGCAATCAATGCTCCCCAACATTCCTGGAAATCCACGCTTTTCGTTAACCGCGAGCAACCTAGCAATGTCATTGCTATTTGGTGACCTCAAGTACTCTTCAGAGAAAATATTAACCACCGCTTTAACAAATTTTTTTAGACTCTCTACTGCAGTGCTTTCCCCAATTCTCACATACTCGTCAGTAGAATCAGCTGCTACTCCATAAGCAAGAATCCTTGAGTGCAGCAGTCATCTTTTGAAGGGACGACAAACCAAGCGTTCCAGCAGCATTTCTTTTTTGAATAAAATATGGATCATACGCTTCTAGTGCAGATTGAAGACGAAAAAAAAGTGGACGACTCATCCGAAACCTCCTTCGGAATATATAAGAAGGAAAAACCGGACTATCTGCAAAATAATCATGAAAAAGCCTTTCTTCGCCTTGCAAATAATTGCGCTTAATGACCTTGCGGCCTACAATTGAACCACGATGTGATGTTGATGCTCGCTCTTTTTTCAATCGTTCGTCTTCCATTGCAAGAATTGAAAGTATCTCAACGTCATCATCAGAGTCAGACTCAAGAAGAGCCATTTCCATTTCCCTCATTTGATAATCACGAGGCTTAAGATGATAATTATGATCCATAATATATGAAAGAGAAATTTGGGTTTGATAATGAAAGAGCAAATTGGGTTTGATAGTGAGTGAGTAAACTGAGTTTGAGATTAATGAAAGAGAAAATTTGGTTTGAGGTGAATGAAAATTAAGATATGAAATAGTCCTATTTATACTAAAAAAATATGACTGTTGAAATAGGAGATAAGACAATGTTACCGTTGAATAACGTTGTATAATATTACCGTTGAATAACGTTAACGTTGATTTTTTTTATAAATATTATTTTGATTAAAAGCTTCAGAAAAATGATTTCAGAAACAAAAAAAAAGTTAAAAAAATAATAATAATAATAAATATCGAAGAACATTGACCGGTGCAGAGATATTTTTTTTAATAAATCAACTAAGAGAAATTTTTTTTTTGATAAGTAAGAATTTGATATAAAGAGAAAGAACAATGAAAACACAAAGGCTTGTCTTGCAAGGTCAACTGAGAAACTTTTTTTTTTCTTTTCTCAGATCTGTACAGGCAGAGCACCTCACCACCGCCCATACGAGACCCACCCCACGGCCACGCCTTGAAGGAGATGCCCACCCCGCTGGCCACGTCCTGAAGGAGAGAACCACCCCAGCCTGCCGCCAAGCCTTGCCGTGCCCGATCCCTGCCGGTCTGGAGGTCACCCACGGCCAAGCCTGCCGCCTGGGGTTGCCGTGCCCTATCCCTTTTGGTTGGTCACCGGAATGAGTTTGGTTGGTCACCGGAATTCCATTTTGCAAAGAAAGGGTCACCGTCTCTGTTGGCCAGTCCCAGCTTTTTAAATTGGTTGGTTGCTGAAATTTTAATTTGTTTGTTTGGTTGCTGTGAGAAATTGATTTGGGTGGGAGTTGGTTATTTTTGGTGGGAAATAATAATAAAAAAATAGTTTTTAATAGAATAGAGAGTAAAATAAAGAGTACTGCTGGAGTGTTTATTTGAAAAAAAAAAATAGAGAGTTGTTAAATAGTGTAATTTAGAAATAAAGATAGAGATAAATTTAGAGTACTGCTGGAGATGGCCTAAGGGATTCCTCCGTACAACTGAGTACACACATTAAATTCAAACACAAACGGAACCCAAGTTCAATTAGGATCTCAAGATACCAAATAAATAAAACATTGATAGTTGCTTACACGTACAAAATTCATGATTATGCTACTCAACGCTAATAAATTAAGAATTAAAGCTTACAATTTCTCAAATGCAATTGCAACATAGAATAAACTAAAAGTACATGAGCATATTTCCAAAAGTGGCAGGCAGCAAAGTTTCAAACCTCATATATAGTAATTAGCTGGCCGCAGTGCTGCAGGTGTTGATACCATCTTTGCAATCATTAGTGAGATCATTGAAAGTTTCGATCTGCTTTTTCCCTCTCAGGGAATACTTCTGTATCAACCGACACCCTCATGTAACCATCGAATTCAACTGGATTCCCATTGTTAAGCTTCGTCATCTCTGAGTACCACTCGCTATTCTCATCCCAAAGATCCTTGTACTCATCAAGAAAATGAGTGGAATACTTGTCCTTCAAAGGGTCAAAGAAAGATGTTTTGGGTTCATTGGTTGCAATATAAACGTTTCTCCCATCTTCAATCTTGTCCCTCAAGGTTGAGAGAAGAGTGTCAGGTGAAGTATCTGCAGCAAGATTAGGCCAGAGCTCCCTGTTCTTTGCCTTGTCACCTCTCTCAATGTGAACAGAATCGTAATCCCAATTCAACCTTGATGCAATTGCTGACACTATGTCCATCAACCGTCTCGATTTCCATATCAAATGCCATGGTCGTTGAACAACAGACTCTGTCTCTCCTTCACAGACCCTATACCAGTAATTATCTGGCTCCACAGACCCAAACTTTCTCATAATCAAAGAATCCTTCACGTCTGCAAGTTTCATTGGTGTGACCCTGAAATCCTCCACAAGATTGAGACCTAAACCATCTCTCTTCTGCCATTTATTCCAATCTAACCAAAACTGATCCTGGTCCAATACAGATGCGGACTCTCTCAAATGCTCAAAGTCAAAGTAAAACCTGAAATCTTTCCCTTCCTCATCCTGATTCGATGAACTGTAAATTGAAGACAAACATATTTTCAGATCCATAACCAATGTTCGGTTCAAGTACTGAGCTTCACCCAAAGCACACAGGAAACTCCACAAGTAATGGTTCATGCTCTTGCATCTATCACCACCACCCGTATAAATCAAGTACTTCCCACGGCTAAATGAACTTTCAGATTCAACCACAGGAAGGGTATCATTCACAACCTCCCCAACAACAGGCAATGAAATTTTCTGGTCTTGCTTCTCTGGTTTCTTCTCAAACCCAGGTTTCTGATTCTTCTTCCTCTTCCTGGCATTCATACCCGTATGGTAATCCCCAATCCCAACCACACTAAGGGTACAATTCTCAGACCTTGAAATCACAAACCTCCTGTAATCCTTATAAAAGGCAGCAGTCTTCCCTTCCGTAGGCCTAAACCGCCACGCCATATCACAGGTGCTATCATTAGACCCACGAACCGGTTTCCCAAACCGGTAAAAATGAATATCCTTAAACCGTTCTATAGTGGCCCTCATCAGCATATGGAACACCTCCGGGTCCCTGCAATCAATCGGGCTATTCATACTTCCCTCACATGAGGTCACTTCAAGGGTGTTACCACCACCCGATTCTGCACTTTCCGTTATATTTTCAACATCTGTTATGTTGATAAAAGTGGCAAACGCAGTTTGGTTTGCAGCCATGAAGTCCTCGCCGGTCCTGACAACGGTGTTATCGGATTTAAAAGTGGCATTGGAGGTGGATGTGAGGAATGTGGTGATCTTGGTGGATGGGTGAAACAAAGGGTCTTCAGGCTCATACGTGGCAGCAATAATTGTAAAGATTAAGACACCAATCACAAACATGGTGAAGCAAAGATTTCCAATCATTGCCAGGGCATTCTGGCCTAAATTCTCCGGCCGGAAGCTTCCGGTCCTCGATAGGTAGGACCGACCCCACATTTTTAAGAACCAGAAGCTTCTTCTACAATAACCCAAATCTACTATACAACAGACAAACAAAAAATGCCCAGATAAGTAATTTGCACAAGAAGCTTCCACAGTTACCCAAATTCACTATAAAACAAAGAAACAAGAATACCCAGAATGCCAAAATGCCAAAATATAAGCAAACAATCAAAGAAAGAATGAATTAAGAAAGAAGATTTTAGGGTTTTAACAAATGGGGTTAAAATTTCAGATCTTGAAAGTAATGTGTGGAAGATGAAAATGAGATAAAGATGGGATTTTTAAGATCTATGAATGAATATGGAAAGATAATATAAACAGACTTAGCTTCAGAAAAAGACTTATGACAGTGAAATTAATGAAAATCTAAAGCTTCCTAATCAAATATTGTAAGCATTTGATCTGGGTGTTAATAAATTTCTTACCTTTCCTGGATGAAGATCAAGCAAATACAGCACAAGAACTCATTCTCTCTCTCTAAAAAATCTGAGTGTGAGCTACTTAGATTTCTAAAAAGTCTTATGCTATTATGACATAGAAAAAGATTGGTAATGATTAAACTATAAGAAGGATTACTAGAGTGAGCATGGGGTGCAATTCGCTTATCCATTATGATGCTTCCACGTGGATGTATGGATTACGTGGAAGAAGAAAGTTACATTACCACGGCGTACGGTGCTTTGCATCACCGACAGTGGCGAACATGTAATTAAGGTTTACACCAAGGATACAGATTGATTGCCACAGGTCGTTAATTTCCAAAGGTCAAGGTGTGACGGATTTGAAAATTTATACTCAAATAAAGTCTAAAAGAGATCGATTGATTAAGAAGAATTTTTGTTTTAAGTAATTTGAAGTAGACAAAGGAAATATAAACCTTGCTTTAAAAAATGTACCTCTTTACGAGGGGATGTCATAAATAATTTAATTAATATATTTATAATTATAAAAAATAAATATATAATTGTAGACATCTGGTTTTGCTACCTACATGACCTAAAAATACAAATTAGGATCATTTTCCAAAATACATCCAAAGAACGAAGCATACAACTTCTTAAATACAATTTTGACCATTCAATTTACAAATTGAGCTGATTAAACAAATCTCCACTTCAAAATACTCAAAACAACATGTCACAAGCCCAAATCAGACCATAAGCATAAATGTTATGATCAACTGAAGATTAAACGGATAGAGTGCATAATGATTTAATAATTCCGAGTATATAGGATTAATCCAAACTAATTATTATTGGTCCATTAATTGGGTTGATTTTAATTAATGAGGTGTAAACGTCTCATTGGCCTGTAATGATAAATAATTATGGACTCTACTACGTTAGATAAAATTAGCTTAAGTTGGATAAATAGTATGATTAATTAATTAAAATATAAGGATTAATTGAAATAGATCAATTCAAATATTTTAAGAAGATTAAGAAGATCACTATTATATCTGGTGTTTGTCATAAAAAGTTAGACAAAATTGAACAAACGGATAAATACAAAAAAGAAGCTGAAAACACTTTTTAAAACTCAAAGTACCGGCCGGCACTTTGATTGGGATTTGAAGTACCGGCCGGCACTTCAAGCTCGTATTCGGCACTTTAATCCTCCAATCCGGTACTTCAAGCACATTGAAGTACCGGCCGGCACATTGAACCACCAATCCGACACTTCGAACTTGGAGCACGTTTTTTGATCCCAAAATTATCCCTAAACTTGAATTTTGAATTCTCACACATCCAAGTTAGTTCACAGCTAGTAGAGGATAAGGAATAGGGATTATTTGAAAATAAAAAATACAAAGTTAAACAGAAGATATCTTATCATTTGTTTGGCTATAAAAAGAAAAGAAGATGTGAGTTACAAAGGTCCCAAAAAGTTTGAGCTTTAGAAAGAATTTCAGATCATTCTGCGTATGATTTCTAAAGTATAAAACACCTTTAAAGAATCCAACATTAAAAAACAGAGAAAAGCTCCAACAAAAATCCTTTTTGGATATTCTACGGCGAAGTTCTGTTCACGTGTACCTTGAAGACCATCAAGGAAGCATCATTGGAGTTCTCTTTTGCAGCTGGGCAGTATACAAACTCCACACAAGTGCAGCCACACAACAGCTCCATTGATCTTTGCTCTTTATTCCTTTTCAAGGTTTTCCATTATTGATTATTCTTTGTGTCTTCTATTAACCAACTTCTTGATTGCAGCCAATGTGGAACATAACTTTGGTGATTCTAAAGCAATCAACAAGATCTTCTTCCATGTGCATGCAAGGTAAACATTCTTTACTGAATTCCTTTATTTGTTTGCCTATTTACTTGATGATGACGATAGCATGCCTTTTCACATGTAAATGATTTAATAAAAGAACTTGAACCTTTAAAATAAATTCTATGGTGAACCATGTTTTTGTACATTGAAATATTTGTTTTTGGCCAAGCTTTATCCTAAAAGACCGATTTTAATCGGGCAAAACGAGGTGCTTACATCTTCTCGTTTTGTAACCAAGCCCCCAAGCCTAGCATTGAAGGTTCTAGATTAGTTTCTTTATGAATGTAATTTTTTATTTTATTATACTATATTTAGGAAGCATTCAAATGTAATTTTCTTAGATTGTATCTAGGAAACAAACTTTTGCTATGTAATTTTCTGTTTTGGACACTTAGTTGTAATCATACAATCAAATTGAATAAAAGAGATGTGTTTTTCTCAAAGAATTTTCTTGTTTTTCTTTCTTGTAAAAATAAGTGGCAACTCTACTGTAACATCACCTTCACTTTAGAGGGATGATCATCCGTCAGTTAGGTCACACTTTGAGGCCCATTTGACCCTCGGGTGGTGGTTCTCATAATAATAAATTCATAACTAATAATATTTACGAAAAAAAATATTTTAAAATTTTAATAATTTTTATGTGTTAAATGATATTGACACTTAAAAAACTTGATCTATTGGTTTAAATAGGTAATTTTCAAAAAGAAAAATATTTTAAAAAATATGAGTAATTCTATAGTACCCATGTGGGTACGGTACCTCTCATAGATAAAATTTCATATTGATGATACCTACCTTTAGACATTTGTCGTAACATTGATAATCAAGAGAAGTGGATGTTGTACCACCACCTTCTGCAAGTGATCTCAAAGTGAAGGAAGTTGCTGACAGATTAGCAGAGTTTGTGGCTAAACATGAAAGGACATATGATGATACTAAACATAGAAGGCCATATGAGGATGCTACACGTCATATGTCTCCATTTCTTTCTCTCTCCAATTCAATCTCTCAAGACAGCTTCTCTTATATCTGTTAACCTCCATCTCACGTCTTCATTAATGACCTGGATTGAATTTTGATTGGTTTAGCCTCCTCTAATCTGGAACCATTCTCTTTCTCCTCGTGTTCGAGTATTGTGCGAAGTTTTTGTCTTTGAAAGTGTCGTATCTGATAAACATAATATTTGTAATCTGCGCAGCTTCCATCAAATAGAAATTTATGATAGGGAGATCCATGAAATTTTTTACATGTAAGATGCAAGCTAAATTTACACAACAAAGAGTTGATAAACCCTTGAGAGAAAACTCTATCTCAGGTTGATTTCCATATTCAAATTGATAAGCTTCCAAAATATTCCAACTCTTTTTCCTTCCAATCCGAGAGACTATAATCCCTTTACAAACAACCATAAACAGAAATATAAACCAATTATGACACCCCAACACTAGGTGTACAAGTGTCCACAACAAACTAACAGAATTTCCCAAAAATAAGACTAACAAATAACATGACAAAGCAATAAGATAGTAAAGGGCTGAAAATGAAATTGATTGGCATCAAACCCTCCTTCCTTGAGAACTTGGCCTCCAAGTTAAGTTGTAGGAGTTCCACCATGCACATAGGGAACCAAGTGTCGAACATTGAAGGAATTTGAAGTTTGCACATGGGATGGCAACTCTACTTTGTATGCATTGTCATTGAGCCTTTGGAGAATCTTGTAAGGTCCAATCTTTTGGTCTTGAAGCTTGGAATAGGGTCCACCCGGTTGTCTTTCCTTAGGCAAATAGACACATACCAAATCACCTTCTTCAAAGAGAAGTTGTCTTTTGGTCAACCTGCGCATTTTACTTGGCATTTGCTACTTGGATCTTTTGTTGAACCGCTTGATATACTTGTTGCATGTGTTGTACCATGTCCAATGTCTTTAAATTGGACTTGGTTGGCAATGGAAGGGTAAAAAAAACTATCGTAATAGATATGTGAAATTTATTCCCTATATGTGTCTTACAATGACGTGCAATATTGGTTGATGGATTGCTTTAATTTAGATAATGAGAGGAATCAAAGGATTCTCATCTTTGAACTTACTACGGAGAAATTCCAGATATATTGCTAAGAGGCAGTTCCAACTAATATTGTGTCATCATCTACGAACGATATCTCATTAAAATGTCATTTTACTGCACCCGGAAGATAACAATGATCCCACCCTCATATTCAATCATAATTCGCTATTTGTTTTACTTTGTTGGCCTTCACCACAAAGATATGGTGAGTGAAGCCAAGTTAGTCTATCAACAGCTCTATAGTCTACCATTTAAATTGAATACCCAAATATTGAACTCGTGCCATGGACTACTATGCATTTACAACGATTATACGTGTCTTTGGAACCCTATGATCCAAAGGTTTAAGAAACTTCCTTGGTAACCGATAAATTTACCAAAAGGGACAAACGATAAAATGAATGTATTGAGGTTTGGGGATGATCTAGTTGTTGACACCCTATTTTGCTATCCTTGTTTAACCCTAAACTGAGGGTAAAATTGTCATTTCAAATGTCAAGTTGTCATGATTATGAGTTAAATCAAATCTGTTGGGAATAAAACCTTATTCCTAAAACCTGTGGGATGCGGAAATAAATAACAAGCACAATCACACACAAGAACACAAAGATTTACGTGGAAAAACCCTTTCTCCTTGAAGGGAAAAAACCACGGGACAAACTCCGAATAAATCCACTATTATAATACGCAATTACAATAGTTCTTCTCAAGTTTTATACCTAACTTGAGGTACTCACCAAATACAATAATAATCTCTCTAGGAATTAACACTCAACAAATTCTCTAGAGGAAAACCCCAAATCCCTTTCGCAATTCTCAATTGCGGTTTGCTCTCTCAATATTGCGGCACTAGCTTTCTTCTTTCTTTTTTAGGGTTGCAGCGCACCTCTCCCTCTATAGGGGAGAACCCCCTAGGGCACACCAAGCCTCCTTGTAGCCACACTCTCTCTCTATAGGGGAGAGTCCCCTAGGGCTCCCAGGCCATTGAATTCTTTACAACCCTGTCTATTTATAAGACTTCAATTGTATTCCTTAGTGGGCAAGGAATACATTAATTCTTTAACAAGGAATAGACTTTCCTTGCACACCAAGGAATAGTCTTTCCTTTCACATTAAGGACTCACCTTTTCTTCCACATCAAGGAAACCAAAAAACACCTAATTAGTTTTCCTTCTTCATTAAGGAAACTCAATTAGTTTTTCTAATCAACATAGGAATTTGAGGCACTTTCCCAACAAAATCTAGACATCATCACGATCAAAACAACATATCATATGTTTGAATCGGACCATTAGATTAAAAATTATCCTTAAGTCAAAATTTGAAGATAAATGGATGCATATTAAATTGAAACCATAGCCATATGATTATTTCCCATTAATTTTGTAATACTCTCTAGATGTCTTGAATAGTACTAAGCAAAAGTTGGGTCTTAATTTCTTTTTTATATATCCAAAGATTTTTTTTTATTTTTTACTCAGTAAGGATACAAAATTAACCATGCATACATTTCCAGAAATGGTCAACAAGGGAAGAAGATGCGAAAGAAGCCGAGGCTTTTGTTTCTGCTAGGACAAGACCAGGCACGTGAATGGTGTGAATTTGTAGTTTCTTCAACTGCTGCCAATGCTTCAAATCTTCATGAATGACAGAGGTTTGCCATAGGCTTGGTTGTGTCCTTTGTCCCCACAAGTAAAATGATTTTGCTGAAACCCAAATCATTGGCTCGCCAGACTGCTTCTTTGGTTGCTAAGGTTCTGAGTACTGCTTTATCTTTCATTTGGTAGTGTACAAGAATTATTCGGGAGCCGAACTCCAAGAGTCACGACAAGAAAAAGATGTTAAAAACAACCAACCAATAATTGAACTTGTCCATTTGGCCTTATGTTTAACCATATATGCTCCTGCACACTCTGATGAAAATATATGGTTTCAACTTCAAGAATCACAGTTGCAGCCTTGCATAATTATTCTATGATGATGATGAATACCAAGAATTTAACAATAAGCTTACCAACGAAAAAAAAAAATGTTTCTTTGCATGCACCGTTCAGTCAACGAATTGGGATACAAATTGATGCTTAGGCATCACATACGGACAATTTTGGCTAACAAAAGAAGGTTGATGACACGACACTTTTAAATTTATAATATCTAATCAGAACTATAAAATGAATTCTAAATTATGTTTTTCCGATGATGATAATATAGAAAAACAGTTACCTATGCTCATTTTTCACCTCCCAAGAGTTATGCTAAAAAATAGAAACATATACAAACTTACGAAGGAATAGAAAATTATTTGTATAGAAAACAATGACCAAGTGCAAGATTGATATAATACAAGCAACAATTCTTATAACAGTTCTTATTACAGTTAGCAATTCCTTCTGTGAGGAACATGTGTTATTTTGAAGAAAATGAAAAATAATGACACATACATGCTACAAAGAAACAACAATTACTTCCAAAGAAACAAATCTAAAGGTTCCCCAAAACTTGAACTGCATTAAAGTGTGGAACCAAAGAAATAATGTCAATTTGTTCAAATGAAAGTATTAGCTTCATATTATGTGAGGATAGCAAGAAAATCTCCATCACTCATCGTTCCCTTGACTCTCACTGATAGCTGTAAGCGATGGCTGCCATGTCACAACATTCCAAACCCTCCTCTTTTCTCCATGAGACTTAGACTTAGGATTCAAGCTCTTCCTAGAATTGTCCCCTTCCTTACCTTTCTTCTCTCCCATACAGGTACCAACCTTTTGCTTGACATCAATGCCACGGAAAGTGACATGCTTTTTACAACCACTTTTCTTTCTACTAGCACTAAAACAGGTGTTAATTAAATCACTTGAAATGCCATCCTTCTGTAGGGACACTATTTCAGCTGAGACATTATTAGAAGATTGTGAAATTAAAGAATTGACAGAATTTTCTGTACTGGGTTTGCTAATCCTTCTCTGGAGCTTCCTCAGAGTCCGGTGAGAGACAACAAAGAATTTTTCACCTGGGTTAAGGATCTCGTCTGGACTGACCACCGAATCCCATGGCCGTCTAAAGACGTCCGGCCTAGCGAGCAAGAAAGAGGGGTACTTCTCCATAATCCTGGCTGCAGGAATTGCCATGTAGTAGCACTCTACATTCCCACCCACATGGACAATTTTCAAGAAGGTAGACGAGCTATCCTTCTTCACCTCTGCTGAGGCTGGCTTGGGGGGTTTAGGACGTGGGAAAGGAGTGAGAGTATGGACTTTGAGGAACTTCTTGAGCATGTTGGGTATGATATGACAATTTGATTCAGCCTGCTAAATAAGTACTTAACAACTAAAAAGATTGACTCTCCTTAACTTTTGTGACATCGGTATATTCAAGAGGCACATAGTGGCTTCTGTTGTGCTCGCACTAATTGGGATAACCTGGTAAAAATCTTGACAAGCTCTTTTCTTTTTTGCTAAACATCTTGACAAGCTCTTAAAATAATAAAAGATGACATCAAGGCAGGCTTGTAAGGAATAGTCCGTTGCCCGTACTTTTTGGCATGTAGCCTGTGCTGGATTAAAACGCATATTAGGCCTGCAACGTTAATCTCAAAAAGGTACATTACCAACACTAGTAGTAAAGTAATGCATACCTTGAGGGTGACGTTCATCTTAATACCATTAAGTAAGCACTCTCCAAAAAAAGTCATCCCATCAAGTAGTTCTTAAGGTTTGGCATTGAAATGGATTTACAATAAAAGTTACCCACCAAACATCATTAGGTCCAAATCATTACAGTAACATGTAAAAGAATGCAATTTCATCCACCAAGTAAAAATATTGTCAAACACATTAGCATAACATTAACATCTCAAATTAATTCCCATTTTTTCCTTAAAAATGAAAAACGTACATCAAATACCTTTTTCAGGCCAATTCAAGTACCAATGGGCTCCTAAAAACAAAATAGGTCAAGATTATCATGTGTGAAGCATCAAAGCACAGTTTTGTGCTTTTATATTGTCTATAGAGATAAGATAATCCTAAAACTTTCCCCCAAATCCTCTCTACTAAGCAATCATTAACGATATATCAGTCAAATGAAACAATATTCATGTACGTGTTTGCTTATAACAATACAACAGTTATGTAAATCCTTATCTTGCTATCAAAATTCACTTTACAGGTAAGACAACAGAAAGACAAGAGAAAGGGATGGAAATGTTTCTCCAACAACCCTGTATCTTAACTTCCAAAACCTTTTAAAACCTCAAAGTTCAAAGAGAAAGAATGAACGAGATACTCACCACTCAAAAGTAAACTCTAGAATTGAAGACTTTCAAAATCTAAAATAAGAGGGGAAAAGATTGGAACTATGAAAAGGGGGAAACGCTGAAACCATATAGCAGCAGCAAGAAGAAAAGAGATGACCTGCACATGCCTACCTCGACTAACTTAAAAATGGTCAATATCGGTTACAGGTGGAAAGCACCTTTTATGTCATCAACCCAAGCAATGAGAAGATACTATTGCTATAGCTTTTTTCCAACCTCTAGTGGATTTACACTTAAATCCAGCCAATGTTGTATCTTCTTGATGTTTCCCTCCATCCAAACTTGTTGGAGTTCCCCCAAAAAAATCCCTTGATTGGACTTGAATTTTCTTGTTTTGCTGTTTATAAAAAGGAAAAAAAAAATATCCATCACTGTTTCAGTAGTTACTAGGCCAGTTGATCTGTGCTTGCTGAGTCTGCTGATAAACATTGCCACCAGGTCCCACCATATCAACAGCACCAGCCATGGTCTGAGACTGTTGCAGAAGTGGGTGAACCATTGCTGCTGTTACTGCTTGCGCAGGGTGATAGACACCGGCAAAGGTGCCATGGCCAGCCTGTGTTGGGGTGAAAGTCACATGCTGACCCTGAGGTGGAAGGTTGTAAAATGAACTTGTTGGTAAGCTGGACATGTCTCGGCCAGGTGCAGCAACCCATACAGCAGAACCTTCGCTCTGAAAAAATGCTAATCCGTCAACCATCATGAAATGATGTCTTTCCAGCAGTTATAAAAGAAAAGGAAACTCAACTTGATAAATATTTTTTTTAGGTAAATACAACACTTAATTCTCCAACCTATTAAGCATATTCAGGCTGACCAACCCCTTTAAAGTCGAACAATCAGACTGGTCAACAGGTTAATTGAAGACCACCATTACAATGTTAACCATAAACACCTACAACAACCATAATCATCTCCACCTTTTTTGATAAACAGAAAATGTATCATGAGTACTAATAATTACATACACCACATCGATGTCAACTACTGCACCACAATGCCACAACCTCCAATGCTGCTACAACTCCAATTTTTAGCATCATCAGATCGCAGCTATTTTGTGAAAGTCATATTTGATACATAAAGGTGAGGTGAGGAGGTCTAGCTTCAATTAATTTCTCATTTAAAACATTTAAAAAAATGACACTTCCTGTTTTAAAATGCAACATCTATAATCTATAATATCTATAATATAAAGCTGAGAGAAAATGTTTTTATTTCTCCAAAACCTGCCACATCAGCTTTCCTATTCCACAATAATCCACGTTAGACTCATGCCTCTTAAATTGTTTTGCTATTTTAATTGATTCCCATTTAATTTTATCCTTATCTAAAGGGATTTCCTCTCTCTAACTTATGACTCCTCATCTAACTCTATCTCTCTCCAATTCCAATATTCAATTTTATCAACATTAATAAGTCAAGAATTACAAGAATATACAGATTTATTATAGATTCCTTATTTGATTAACTCTAAAAATTCTTTATACGTTAACGTTTTCAATATTAATGATTTTAAAGTGCCAGATATGCACAAAAAAAGAAAAAAAGAAAAAGGAAATGCTCTCCATTATCAAATCTGGCATTATGCCTTTTAAAGCCTCCCTTAAATGCATAAAACGTGTCTCTCCATTATAAAATCTAGCATTATGCCTTTTAAAGCCTCCCTTAAATGCATAAATACTTAATGCTTTATAATTCCTTATATTACCATTCTTTTTTTTCTTTTTTTTTCCTTCTTAAAACTTTTCACTTTTCAACATGTCTCTACTCTTCCACTCCTCATTAGTAACGTTAGCAATGTTTCTTATATAAATTACAATTGCTCTCCATTCATATCTCTGCAAAAATTACTGAAGTATCATCAGAATTGGAATGTCCTCTAAGGTGAGTTTTATTTTCCTGATCTTCTTTGGTTTTTCCATTGGAATTTTGATGGTTTGTGGTTGATTTTCTTTTGGTTGCTTGCTTTAAATTCGAAGATTGAGGCTACCGTCAATTTCCAACGGGTTATAGTGGCACCAAATGTTTTTCTTTTTTCACTCCCAAATAGAGATGTAGATTAGTTGTCATAGACTATATTTTCAAGGTGTAAGGCTACTAGAGACATCAGTTGATCATATGCTCTTTCTCTTTTTGATAAAAGCTTATAGGAGTCGCAAATGTGAAATTAGATTCAACATCTCTTTTTTGTTTTTGATTTGTTCTCCTACTGTATATATTGAGCCATATATACATCTTAGAACATATTTGACACAATCTAAATAGAAAACTAACAGAAAAATACACATTGTGTAATATTTAATTTGTTAAGTGAAACTAATGTAATTACTCAAATGGTTTTTATTTGTGAATTTGACTATTTTATAACTTACATATAACTAATTTTTTCTATATTTTGTCTTACAATTAGACAGATCTATGCTTGGGAAGAATAAAGGAGGAGCAAGCCTAGGAGGAAAATGATAATGACAACCATGATGATGATGAAGTAGAGGAACAAGAACCAAAAGGAAAAAACTTAATACTAAAATATTGTGATAGAGGCTAGAAAACGATTGGTGGGAAAATCAATAGCATTATATTTCGAAAAAATATTGTTCCATTCTATGTTTGCACACGAGTTTGTGCATGTGTTTGTCAACATATAAACTAAATGTTTATTTGATTTGAGAGGTTTTAGAAGAAATCCATAGTATTGTTATATAATTGTTAGAATGTATTTAAGATGGATGTTGTATATTTGAACAACCATATCTTATATTTTAATATTTTATTTTTTGAGCAAAAAGAATATAGATAGCTTTTATTAAATTATCTCGTGCATCGCACAGGTTAGCGACTAGTGATATATTAACTAATGAAGAAAGAAAAAAGCATTGAAACAGGAAATAAAGCTAACCTGCTGCCCGCTAATGTATACATTATTTTCCTTGAACTGAGACACAGTTAGATCCTCATTACTGGTTGAGTTGCCAGCAGTTGCAGCAGAACTGGGATTATAACCAGCTGGGGGAGAGCCATATGGGCCATAGCCACTGGACATTCCCATGTGCGCTGGATTTCCTGTATTAGTTCCTGGTTTGTATTGTGGAAGCGAGTATTTGACCCCCGTAGGAGCTGCTGGTGGAGGGGCTGGATATACACTGCCAGCTGGAGGCTGCTGAGGAAATGCGCTGTTGCCCAGATATTGGTGGATGGCTGGTGGTGGAATGTAGAATGGGGAAAAATAATGACCATAAGGAATGTAGTTTGGAGGATAATGGGATAAATGAACCCCAGCTGCTGGTCGAAAGAGAGGGACTTGCTGCTGAGTCACAGCTATTGAGTTTTGCATGGGGCCTGCAGCCTGAGTTGCCAGCGGTGTTGGACCCGCTGTAGACAGGACCCCACCCTGAAAATTAGGCATAAAATAGCATCAAAATTTAAAATTTATATAAATAACAAAATATGTGGCCGTGTGTCTGTATCCAAATGGACAAAAATACACATACAATGTCAATCAATAAGACACCAACCATTCCAGAGTGAAATCTCTACCTTATAACACCCAAAATAATGGTTATTCCCAATTCCAAATTCATTGATGGTAAGATTTATATCAGCAATATTTTGAGCAGTACAATAATTTTCTTGAGAGGAAAGGTGACAGTTGAACTGACAACTGTTGTCAAGATTGCACCTGCAGGTGCTAATGCAAGTGATGCCTTCTAGAAAGCATTTGTGATTGTTATTCCAGGCAGCTGTGTCCAAAGCATAAAGGACTCAGATAAATCACTCTGATGTTAACACTTCTGCCCTTTGTCATGAGATCATTCTCAAAATTATTGCTCTTATTTTTGGCCATTAGTAGAATGGGGCACCTGAACAGTTTTTTTTTCTGTAACCCAAGCAGTAGAGATGCACTAAATATATCATCCAATTCTATTGATCATCATCAAGTATATTATGCCAATTCTAATGTTAGGCAGTACAAATTGAGGAAATATTAGCAAAAGGGGATAGAACTATTTGCCTAGAAGTATGTATCATGCACAAAAATCTTAAATAGTTCAATCAAGAAGCAATGACTCAATGTAACCTCTTCAAAAATTGATATTCTCTAGCAAGATACTAATAGAACACGTAAATTTTCTCTCAATGTGAATGATAAACTAAGGTGCTTTATCTGTACAAACCTCTTGAGGAGACTGAGAACTTGGTGGAGGCAATACTGCAACATTCCCATTGTACTTGTTGGCAACCCCAGGAGAAGGAAAAGGAGAAAGGCGACCTTCACTATCAGCACCCGAGCGGTAGAATTGGGCATAATAACTCGGATCAAATGGCTGTTGGACCTATAGACATAAAGGCAACAACCACCAGCAATTACATTCAAAGCCTAAAATAGAGTAAACCAAATAATAGCAAAACGGCCAATTAGCAAAGACCATCATTAGATGAAAGTTTGAAATGACAAAGCCAAAATCAGTCAGAATATGTGGAATATTTAATCAAACATGTATTTTTATTTTGATAAGTCAAACATATTTTTAACTTACTGGAAATTAAA
Source organism: Fagus sylvatica (assembly GCA_907173295.1). Lineage (NCBI taxonomy): Eukaryota > Viridiplantae > Streptophyta > Magnoliopsida > Fagales > Fagaceae > Fagus > Fagus sylvatica. The sequence goes on along the minus strand of OU015769.1, from coordinate 17,801,252 downwards.
ATTGGCAACTACACCAAAATTTAAATGTAAATTTAGTATGAACATATAACATATAAGACCAGAGGTTTGAGGGCTCACAATGAAGCTTGGAAGGCGGGAAACATCGCGCGCTTGAGACTCAGAGTTTTCAACTGGTGCAAGCTGACTCCCCATCACTGGAGGCACAAAACCAAAATTGTAGTTTGGTGAAGTGTGAACCACCGAGTATTGATGGCCTCCAGATGGCAATGCAGTGTCCTGCTTGGATTCGTTATACTCTGGGATAGCACTGGATGAGACATCACCATCACCAGATGATAAATTTTCGGGTACACGTGTAGGTGATTGTGGGTGATCAATATAATCTGCCTCCTCAGCAGTTTCCAATGCATTTTGGTTGCTGGATCCAAAAATATAATTTAAAAAATGTGAAATGAAGTTCACTAGGCAGCACACGCATCCAGAATATATCAGTGGTGGAGATGCAAGGACTAGGAGTAAGTTTGTTTCCAACAGTTACAAATAGCAAACTATTTAAAAGCTTCATCTAACAAGCACAACACCCCCCCCCCCCCCCCTCCCCCCCAGCAATAGCATTGGGCTCTTCATAATCGGCCTTATTTAAAAGACTATAAAAAGTGCTAAAAATGCAAGCCCATAAAAAACCAAATTACACTGGTTAGACAGAGATGCTCCACCAATCTGCAGTGACGGTCATTCTTCTTATTTTTTTTATAAGTTTCCTTCGTTTTGGAATGCATATGATAGGGCCCCTAAAGAGGTTATGTGGTGGGTTTTGGAATAGAAAGGAGTTCCTCTAAAGCCTGTTAAGTTTATTAAGGATATGTATGATGGAGCTGTAACTAATGTGAGAACAAATGGAGACATCACATGTGAGTTTCCTATCACTATAAGTTTGCATCAAGGATCAGCATTAAGTCCATATCTATTTGCACTAGTAAAGGATGAGCTCACTAAATCAATCCAAGCGGTAGTCCCTTGGGGGATTCCTTTTACAGAAGTTTTAGTAGATGAAGTTATACATGGAGTTAATGTTAAGTTAGAAATTTGGCGAGACGCTTTAAAATCTAAAGACTTTAATTAAATAGAACTAAAATAGAGTACATGGAATGTAAGTTTAATACAAGTAGAGATAGAGATGAAGGAGCTGTAAGACTTGATGGTCAAAAGATACCAAAAAGCGACAGTTTTCGATATCTTGGATCAATAATTCATAAGATTGAGAGATTGAAGAGGATGTGAATCATAGGATAAGAGTAAGGTGGATGAAACAGACAAATGCATCAGGATTATTGTGTGATCGCATCAATATTATTGTGTGATCATAGAATGCCTATTAAGTTAAAGGAAAAAAATTTATAAGACTAGTTATGATCTGTGGTACTGAATGTTGGGCTATTAAGAAGCAATATATTTGTAGAATGGGTGTAACTGAAATGAGGATATTAAGATGGATAAGTAGAAACACACGGAAAGATAGAATTCGAAATGAGGAAATTCGCTTAGAGATAAGGGTTGCTGAAATTGACTCAAATTGGGGGAAGGAATAGTAAAGGAAGGCCAAAAATAACATTAATAGAAGTTGTAAAAATGACATGCCAATTAAGAAAGAAACAAAGAATATGACTTTGAGTAGAATAAAATAGCTGAAAAAAATACATGCAGCCAACCCCAAAACATTTGGGACTAAGACTTGGATGTTGTTGTTGTTGTTGTCGTTCTTTTTATTTATTTATTACAAATGCCAAGATTCATCTATAACCCAAAAAAAGTAGTCCTTGTGGATAAACTATCTATAGGTTTGTTATATTACCTAATAATATTAATCACTTTGCCTACTGGTACAACCACTTCTAAGATAGTTATATCACTGTGAAAAACAAGTCAAAAGTACTTATCTTACTCCCCTTACAGTTTTCTTATGAGATTACAATTTTTTTTCTTCTCCTAATCAACAAAAAAGGAGAACTAGAGAACAAGACCCATAATCTGAGAAAAACTCAGGGCTACAAAAGAGCTGACCCAAGCCAAGCTTAGCTTGTTAAAAATTACATGAGCTTGAACTGGTTTTGGCTTTTAAAGTTAGACTTGAGCTTAGCTTGAGATACGCTTGTGAGCTCAAGAGCAATTTGATGAGTTCATAAACTTTTTTAAATATAAAATACTAACCATTTATACGCCAAAAAGCCTTAGCAAGTTACCATAATTAGAAGCCATGGCCCAAAAGGGTAGGTGACCAAATCATAGCAGGACTAACAAATCAAAGTTGGAAAAATGGAGACCTATTTATAGCCAAAGTTTGGGGAAAAAAAAAAAACCCTTATGTCTGAAGAAGTCACTAGCTCCTCCATTGTTTGCAACGTGCAGACCTAAATAGTGTAGTTCTAAGTCATATAACGATAACATGGTAACTAGTGAAAGTAAGGAGGTTGTTATAAGCCTCATCGTACTTTTGCGTTTATGATAAGATCAATAAAACTCCCACATTATAAGAGAACATTACTATTGAGAATGAGAAGAACTTTATAAATTCAGAAAAAATCAATTCATTTTTAAAAATAAAAATAAAATTACAAGAACAAGTCCACCACGTAAGAGAACAATACCAATAAGAAATTAGACTTTTAAATGTTATAAAAATAAAACTAAAATAATGATTTTCAATATAGATGTACACACACACTATCCCTGGTATAAAATTTGTTTAGGAGCTTGTTCACGAGACTAAATGAGCCAAACTTTGTCTAGTTCAAGCTTGGCTTATTTATTAAATGAGACTTAAAAGTAGGCTTGGGCAATTGGGCTTGTTTATTTAGTAAATAAACAAAAACAAGCTTTTATCTAGCTGAGCTTAGAGCTGCTCACGAATATCTTAGCTCATCCTTATTCTATGTTTGTATGGCGGAAGAGGAGAGGGGAAGGTGACCATATACTAATCCAAACATCTAATCCAAACATACCCTTATGACCACTAACTACTTGAGGCCTTAGTGATTATTATTATTAAATTTTTTGCTAAATGATTATTATTATCAAATAGAACCAAAACAGAGTACACGAAATGTACATTAAAAATTTAAAACTAGATAAATTTTTAAATTTATATATCATTACAAACCTTGAGGCCTCTTCCTCCACAGTTTCTTCAATACCCTGTGAAGTTTCAGATAGAGGCGTAGAGCTCTTGTCACTCTCAGGACCACTGACATAGCTTGTAGTCACTCCAAAACTAGCGCCAAAACTTCCAAAACTCAACTTGGATCTTTCAGATTCTGGGACATGGATATGGTTTGGAAGAATAACAAGCTGACGTTGAGGAAGATGTAACACCTCCAGCTTCTTCTGCAGTTTTGAAGTTGCTTCTTCCATACCCAGGACACTAGGTTCATGCTGTGTCTGGGCAGTGGCTTCAACTGAAATAGTGAGAACCTCAGATGCACCAGCTGTTCCAGAATCTTGAACAACATTAAAATTTGTTGGCTTTGGTTTCCATTCCTTAATAGAACCAACTGTTGAAGACAGAATCATAAACTACTCATAAATGTTGAGCAAGTCATCCAACTATCATTAATAACTAAAACTAAAATAATCAGTGTTTTATCACAGAAATATTTCTGGATAACTGGAAAATATTATTAAATACAGCAGGAAGTAATTAGGCCATAGATTGAATCAGCTCTAACTTCCTCATTTGTAGCCTAAAAGATTGACAGAAACATATGCCTAAAATGGCAATAATTCATTCAAAAGAAAATCGACTGGGCAATAGAGACAGAAAATGACAAAAAACTCTAGTTTTCAAGTAGCAAAACATGTACAACATCCAGAAAACATTGGATATTAATATAATCATAAATAAGCTTAGAAATCAACAAACATTTATTTAGAAGTACACATGCCCTGGATAATAAAAGCATCTGCCCTGGACTACATAAGGACTAACAATACCAGGACCAGACCAATTGTCTAAATACAGGTCGGAACAACCAACGACTTTAGCATCCATGGAGAGTGTATCAGAACAAAAACATCAGTAGCATAACCAATTACCATAGAAAAATGTGTTCCTATCTGTCAATAATTCTGTTGGATTTGTTTTATATTCAAACTAATCCTTCATAAAAATCTCATAAAAACCCATCTGACCTCTTAATCTCTTCAGGCAATACCCCCCCCCCAAAGTCAAACAAAGATCTAAGCAAAAGAATCTTAAATTACCTTTCTGAGGACCAATTATTTGTTGTGGCCGGCTATTGTAATTAGATGAAGGCCGACTAACCGAAGAGCCACTATGAGTTAATGAAGGTTGTGAAGACTCAGCAAGCTGATTTTTCCCAACTCCTAGGGATTTGCTTGACATCTTTCCTTGTATGGTAGAGCTAGTCTCAGCAGCTGCTATATCAGTCAATGACAATAACTAATCTGAGTTAATGATATCATAAGAAAATAAAAGAACATAATGAATGCAATTCAGAGTCCTGACCAGCAGTAATTTTTTTCTCAGCAAGGACAACAGTATTTGGTTCACCAAGAGGTCGATTGCTCCCTACTTCACGTTTAATTGCACCCACAACACCTGGGAGTCGTGGATCATTAGATGGCACTAGTACTGGGTCCAAAGATGAGAAACAGACTGCTGATGAAGATGAAGATGCTGAGCGGTTACTGGAGCTTGGTGTGGGCTGCCCGTGAGAGTCCCCGGTTCCAAAGGTAATGACAGAATTTTTGTTTGCAACAGCAGGTGGTGGTGCAGTCCCCGAATTATTAATGGAAACAGAAGATGAACTTACTTCAGGACCACCAGTGGGACCATTGGCAATCACAGGTGCAGAGCTGCAAAGGATATTAATCACACAACTTGTATGAGAGTTTACTAACTTATGAACTATAAAACCGCACTTTATTTGACTTAACATATATAAAAGAGAGTTAGATTCATAAACCGTATCCACCTTGTTTCCAGACTTTGATCTTTAGTTTTTGTGTCCTGAGAGGTTGGCAAAGTTGGAGTGACGACCTTCTCTGCAGCTTGGTTGATTCCATTCTCCTTTCCAGGACCAGAATTCCTGCCACCACCAGCATCTGAAAAGAAGTATATAGCAGACAATTAGCTTAGCTGTTATGACTTATGACTGACCCCAATAATACAATTAACTTGAGAGTTTTATAAGGCAGAGGGGGGGGGTAAGTCCTCAACCCCACAGAGGCCAAAAGTACAGAAAAGGTGTTTCACAAAAAGTAAGCAAATGTAGGATTTACTGAAAATATTATATTAACACAAGCCAGTAATAGTCAAAGCAAAAGTACATTTGGAGATAGACAACAAACAAACAGACATAATTACAAAGATCAACCCAAGTTTAATGGGGGAAAAAAAGGCAGACTACACCAACTAATAATACTCAAGTAATTTTTAAATAGTTGTTCACCATGTGACATGTGACGAGGTGCAACATTCCCCCGACCACCCCTACCCCCTCGCCCCTGCGTGCCAGGTCTCCACCGCGATTCTGCAGACTCTTTGTTGTTCTGATTCTGCAAGAATATAAGCAACAAAGTACAAAGATTACTAAAGCTCAAAATATGTGTGAAGCACAAAATAACAAATACTCGTCTGTATCCCAGTATTTGTTAGCAAACCACAACATAGAAATAAAATGAGACTGCTGCTTTTAGTCACTAAATGATGGAACCTAACAAAATTCCTTTTTTTCTCAAATAATTAAATCCACAACTATATCTAAAGACACCTCAATTTATCACCTTATCCTTTGATCCCCTTAACATCCCCCCCACACCCCCCCCCAAAAAAAAATAATAATAATAATAATAATCCCTTGAGGTGGGAAAGCCAAACAAAGAATTCAAAACGAAGCAAACAAAAAACAAAACCTCTTCTACCATTAAACCTACCCCAAAACAAAATGATTTGAAATAAAAATAAAACAAATCAAAGCAAGCACACAATTATTCAAGACCTTTTCAGTATATAGCTATTCCAATTGTATGCACATTTAATTATTTAATTTTTTTTCTGATCACAAGTGCCCTTAACTAACAACTTACAAGTACATCTGCTAGTACCCCCATTAAATTGATGCATGGTAAAAATCATAACAACCAGGTACAAGCATATGCAATTTAATCCACAGTAGTCTCCTATTTCTGTTTGTGGTAGGGGGAGGGTGGGGAGCCATTATTTTAGATCAAAGAGCAAAATCATTTGACAATGTGGATAACAGAAAGTAAGGCTGCACAGCCAAGATGTGCTTGCTCCAATCTAATAAAAGCCATAGCTCAAGTCGAAACCTATAAAACCAAACCTTCAAATATATAAACTGAAAAATACCCTGTTCCATAATCAACTTACAACAGAAATCTCTTACCTCTTTTCTCCTGTCACGTTTCCTTTTGACCTCATGAAATGTATCTGTGGAACAACATACACACAAGTTAACTGTTACTTATTAACACACACATGTTTAGTTGGTAAAAAAAAAGGATAAAAATGAAAAGATAAGAAAGCAAGAAAAAAGAACAATAATTCTTGTTTACTGGGTGGTGATTTTCCATATTTATTAAAAATTCAGTACTTATAAAAAAATAAAATAAAAAGAAGGTACAATTATATGGTCCATACTGTAAACAAATCTCTTCACCATTTAAATTATAAAAAATAAACTCATATGCAAATTTTCAGCTAGACATAAAGGGAAAGTGAAACAGAGAAGCATTTTCAGGAAGACCTGCCAACTGTTTCCTTGAGCCAATAAGTCATAAGAGATGGATAAAATGTTTTTAACCAAATTAAAACTTCTCCAATAAGTTACTATTACAAAAATGGGTCTAAATCCATAGCAATAATGCTCTGCAACAAAAGCCCAAAACCAGTGGCTTGCACCTATGAATGACCACTGTGGTAATTATATGCAACCAAAATCACACGTAAACTAAGAAGTATCCAGTGGAATGTTTAAACCAACCACCAAAAAGGTACTTTCTTTTTTAAATACTACTATAAAGCCTTTGGCAAAACACACAGAGTATATTGAACTCTCTCCAAGCACCAGAAGTGGCAATAAATGCATCATAACCAAAACTGAAAATCTACCAACTAAAAAGGAAATCTTTGAACTAGATATACTTGACAACCATGACAATGACATGTATCTGCAATCTATTGAACATGATTTATTATGGCTTACAACAAAATATTAGTCCTTTTGTCCACAAACCATAGTGATCCCCTTTTCTATACACAGTGTTATCCATTTGGGTTGCTAAGAAAATGATGTTGGGTTTGGGAGGTAAAACCTTGAAGAAAAAAGAAAAACACAAATTTTCATTTTTTGTGAACTGACTATGTAAAAATCACTACTTACACTACCCTAATACAACTACTTTCCTTTATCTAATCTTTTGACCTTTTTTTTTTCTTATTGGTACCAGAATGACAGAAAACACAAACGCTTGAATTTATTTTACTTTATTTCTTAGGTTTCTGAGCAAGAGTTACTGATAAAATCAAGTAAAATCAACTTAGGAAAGAAATTTACATATTTGGAAGCAATTCATTAGGATCCAACAATGACTGAAATAAAACCCCATTTCATAGCTTAGTCCTTATTTTCTGAAATTCAAACAGACCAATCTAACTATTGGCATAAACCCTTAAAAAGTCCCGAATTTGATTCCTAGCATCCAACAGAACTATTTTTCTTTTCTCAGATAACATAGAATATTAGCTTCCCTTTCAGAATTAAAAAGGAGCAAAAAACACAAACATGATATAAGAGACTCTAACTTAGCCTTACAAAAAGTAGACCAACAGTGAAAACCCATCATAGCAAACTCTCAAAATCCCCCCCCTCCCACACAACCAAACCTCAATGAAAAGACCAAAATCAAATCCAACCCACAACAAAGCAAACCAAAAAAATAAAAAAATAAAAACCCAGAAGAGAAATAGCCAACCCCAACACATGGATCACAAAAAATAAACGATCAGGACGAAAGCCATGCAAAGCTGCCCACCCCCACAAAAAAGAAGGAAAAATAAAAATCAAAAGGGAAAGCAATCTTACCCTGAAGAAGGAGCTTCTGAGCGGTCTCATTGGGATCCATGGAACATTCCTTAAGCATTGCATAAATCTCATCCTCAGTGTGATTACCCGTGATCTCCTTGATGTTCTGGATCGTCTTCTTCATATTGCTTGGGATTGAAACCCTGGACCCACTACCGCTCATCTTTGCAAACCCAGAAAAATAATAATAATAATAAACACAAAAATCAAAACCCCACCACCACCACCACCACCAGACTAATATCAATGTTTTTGTTTCTAATAAAGACTGAGTCTTTTTTATTTGTACAATTAGAGAAAGAGAAACAGAGATGCAAGAAATGAAGGGGTTCAGGGATTTGGGTCTCTCTCTGTCTCTGTGTCTGTGTTTTTTGGTGATACTAAGGAAACAGGAGCTAAGGAAATTAAAAAAATTAAAAATTAAAAAAAATAAAAAGTTATTTTTTTTTAAAAGGGTTTTTGAATTTGATCTATGTGAATGAAAGAGGAAGAAAAAAGAAACAAGAAAAAGAAAGAGAGAGAAAGAGAGAGGGAGCACAATGAAGTGTGTTTTTGGAGTGTAGGGCTTTTTGGTTTTTCATTTATTTATTTTCTTTTTCTTTTTCTTTTTCCTTTCTTTCCAACTTTTTCTTATTTTGCTTTAAATTTTGGTGCAAGCAGTTCATGTGTAAGTTCTATATGCTTGTATGGTATGTTCCCAACTTTCTTTAGTCCAACCCAAGACATATAATAGTGTATCTTTTTATATGGTATGTGATGTGACTGTAACTATAGTGCATGAGCTACATTAATAGGCTTTTGTGGGTAAGGTCATATCCTATGCTATCCTTTTAATTTTTTTTTTTCTTATTTTTGTTCATGTTACAAGTTTTGAAATCAATACTTTGATATTATATTATCAAAAATAAATAAATAAAAATACTTTGATACCATGTAGATCACATTTTACCATGAGAACAACATTCTTCAATGCATTTCGAATGACTAATGAGATTCCATAACTTAAAAGAGCTAATAATTTTATTCTTACCACCACTATTATTAAAGTTGTCTAAATTATAATATATTTTTTTTAAAACAATTACATTAGCCTCTCTTGAATTTTTGTAAAATTACACTATGCCCCTCCTATTTTAAAAAATGACACTTTTTCCCTCACCTTTAAAGTGATGGGTGGAGTGTCATTTTTAACAAATATTATGAGGCAATGTGTCATTTTCTAAGATATGAGGGATGGAATGTCATTTTGCAAAACCTCAAGGGAGGTTAATGTAATTATCTTATTTATTTTTTTATTTCATTTTTTACATTGGTTTACGAATAATTATTCCGCGAAGTGAGTGTGTTACATCTCTTTCTAAGACTCATACATAATATCCTCCCTTTTTTAAGAGAGGAATGCGTAATACACCTTGTGCACCTTTTCATCTTTGTGTGAAAGGAATGTGTAATACACTATGTGCAATTTTTTATCTTTGTGTGAAAGAAATGTGTAACACACTTTATGCACCAAATAATTTTAAAATTTTACTCATTTTATGCAGCTTTTCTTTAAAAAAAAAAAAGTTAAAAAATTATAAAAAAAAGAAGGGACTTAGACGTAGAACGGTAGAATTGTAGAAGTATGAGAACTTATTTAGCATCTTCATTAATTGAATATATTTGAAAATAAAGTAGGTATTTAATACTTCCATCAATGACTTGATACTATTAAATTTATTTTCAAAGTCAGTGTTATTATTGCAATCATTGTCATTGTTACTTTGTTAGTATATTGGAATTTGGAAGTATGGCAATAAAAGGAAAATCATAGTTCAAATTTTGGCACTGGAAGTATAGTAAATATGTAAATTTATAATTTTTTTTATCCATAGGATATTGAATCCTAGATTATTTTATACTTCTACTTTCATAATAAAATCATGTCCGAACCTTTATACCATCTTATCTGTGTGCATGTATAATTTTATCTTCAATGTAATAACTACTAAGACGTTGAAATAATGTGAAATTAGCATTGTAAAAGGTATAGGCCTATAGGGTGTCGGAGGGTTTCTTTCTTTTTCTTCTTCTTCTTTTTGGGATGGGGGGTGGGGGGGTCTTTTAATAATTTGAAGTGAAAAATTATTACAAGACCCCCCCTTTCCGTAGGAGAAAATTATTCTATGCTTCTACTTTCATAATAAAATCAAGTCTGAACCCTTCATACCATTTTATCATTGTGCGTGTATAATTTTATGTGCGATGTAATAACCAATAAGACATAAATAGTAATTTACTTGTTGCTTTTGTTTACATTGCAACAGTTCTTCTTCTTCTTATCATTGTTTACATTGTAACAGAATGTGAAATTGTTAGAAGAAAAAAAAACACAGAATGTGAAATTACCATTGTAAAAGGTATAGGCTTTTGGAGTTTGTTTGTTTGTGTTTTTTTTTTTTTTTTTGGTGTGTCTTGTTATCACTTTTCACTTCAAATCGCAATTATGGCCATTGTTTATGTATTGGAAGTATTGCAATAAAAGGATGATAATAGTTCAAATTTTGGTGGTGGGTAATAACTAATAAACATGTAATTTTATCTTTTTCTCCCATAGGACACTGAATTTCATATTATTTTATGCTTCTACTTTCATAATAAAATCATGTCCGAACCTTTCATATCATTTAATCTTTGTGTATTCACAATTTTATCTTCCACATATTCGAAATTGAAAACCACTTGTTATCATTTCCACATATGTGAGGTTTTGTTAGAATAATAGCTAAAATGATTAAATTCATTGATTATAAAAAATAAAAAATGATTAAATTCATCATGGTTTAAGTTTTTGGAATAATCAAATAATTTATCATGATTTGAGAACAAGTTATTGTAAGCAATATGTTGAGCCCCATTTATTAATGGGGAATCTAGCCCACATGTGAGAGAAGTATTAGAATAAGAATTAAGTAATTAAATTTACCATTTTCTAACAACTTAAATTTTTAAGATAAATAGTAATATATTAGGTTTTATAAATATAAATACTTTTGCTTTAGAAACTTGTAAATATAAATGTTTTGTAGGCATCGAAAATCCCCTAAATTTATAACTGACCACGACAATGTTGGGGAATCCTTTTATGATCATTCAGAATTTTCAAAGATTACCGAACCAGGATTGAGATCCTCTAGAGTTTTTATTATATAAGAGTTCTTTATTTTATTTAAGGTAAAATTCCACATTTAAATATTAGTATTTCAAGCATTCCTTCTCAACTTTAAAACACCGTATCTTTATTCTTTTGTTTTGCTTTGGGAGTCAAGATTATTAGTTTTAGTAGAAACTTTTATAAATGGTAGGCATCGAATCCCCTATTTATAACTGAACGACAATTTGGGGAATCCTTTTATATCAACAAAGATTACCAAAATTGAGATCCTCTAGAGTTTTTTGAGTATTTTATAAGGTAAAATTCTTTAAATATCAAGCTTCCATTTAAAATAAAGGGTCAAGATGTTGTCACACTATCAATCCACTACTAAAAAACCTAAGTTAGTATTTCAAATGCATCAAAACACTTCTCAATTGCTTACGTTTATCAAACACCATTTCTCTTTATTCTTTGTTTTGTTTTGTCGTTTCTTTCTTTTCTTTGGAGCAAACATCAACACAAAAAAAATCATGTCATTCTCTTCAATAAAATCATCAATTCAAATACTCCTTCTCATTCTTAAATTTTTCAGATCTTTTTTAACTCATAAATGGAACAAACATACCTTGCATCCATTGGCCTCTCAACAGTTATCCATGGGCAATTTTAAGAGGTTGAATTTAATAGATCTATCATTTGGAAATATAAAGATTAAGAAATTTGTAAACAGGGAAAAAAAATAAATAAAAAAAATAAAAGTTTCTTCTCTGGAAATAAAGTTTGACGGTATTTTTTTAGATTTTAGGAATGAAAATGGTAGGATGTGTTGTGTTAATGTTTGCTACAGAGAAAAGAGATAAACTGCAAAACAAAAAATAAAGAGCAGCAACATTTGATAAACGTTAAGAGTTAAAAAGTGTTTTAATACATTTGAAATACTAATTTAAGTTTTTAGTAGTGGATTGATGATGTGGCAATGTCTTGACCCTTTATTTTAAATGAAAGGTTGAGATTTAAAGAACTTTACCTTGTAGAATACCCTAAGAACTCTAGAGGATCTAAATCCACCTAATCAAATGTCATGTTAAAGTTTTCACTTGTTTTCAAAGTCATGTTGAGACACGAAAATACTTAGGTCCCGCGGCGGGACCGTCTATTGAATATGTAAAAAATTGTAATATGTGTGTGTTTTGATAAAATGTGTATTAGTTGTTGTAAAATCTATGTAGTTTGTAATAAAGTTAAGTTTATCACAAATATCACTAAGGTGGTGTTATTTCCACACCATTAGTGTGGAAATAACAAAAATTAGAGTGATATTTCACTTTAATTTTTGTTATTTCCACACTAATAGTATGGAAATAACAAGAATAAGTGTGGAAATATAATTTCCCATATTGAGTGTACTAATGTTATCGGAATTCACACATTTTATTTTTACAACAATAAACACACATGTATCACTATGGACACAACATTTACCACAAAACACACATATTTTTTCAAAATCAATACTGGTCCCGTAGCGGGACCTAAGTGTGACCCGTTGAGACAACGTACATATGTGTGGTATCAATATCACCTTTACAAAATTTATATTTGTTTTCATGAATCTTTATTGTAAGGATCTACTTATCTAGTATGTTTATTACGACCATTTTAACACACAAATGTATGCCGTAAAAACTACCTTTAAATTTGATTGTCTTGATGGGTAGGGGCGAGGGGAGGAGGGGTTAGGGGGAGCCATGGCTCCCCCTGGCTTTTACAATTTTATCCTTCCCTCTTGCATTTTTTTTTATAAAAAATATTAATTTAGATATTAAATTTAATTAATGCCCCCATTGGATTTTTATTTTTGTTTGTTAAATTGTATTACATTTATGTGAATGATTGATACATCATTTTTTTTCCTTATATTACTCTTAAGTATATTTTCTTAAAAATAAATAAGTTTATATAAATGATTAATGCATTATTATTTTTCCTTAATACACTTATTTCATACATAATTCATTAAATCAATACAAATTGAAAATGTATGTTCCTATAAATAGGTTTGTAAATCTCTTTAATAGAAGTTTTCTTTATTTTCTTTTTAAAGAATTACGAATTTCTATAAGAATTAGCAATTTACCGATCCCAAAAATATTGACACTAAGACTTGGTTATTGTTGTTGTTGTGGAGAATAATATAAATATGATAAATTAACTTTTGGATTAATATCATCTTTTGATATATTTATCTTGGCTCCTCTTGAAGTTTTTTTTGGCTCCGCCATTGTTGACGGGGCAATGAATATTTCCTTCTTTCCTCTGATCATTCTTTAGTAACCTTCCCAAATGTATCCAAGCCATTCAACATTAGCATTACACTTAGCTATATAGCAAAATTATAATAAATATTCTTCAAAGAGCTTGGGAATCGTTATTAAAAATCTTTTTTAGAAAAAAAAAAAAAAAAAAAAAAAAAAAAAAAAAAAAAAAAAAAACTTGTTCTCTAAACACAATTTGGCATGTTATTTTCTAAAAACAAATTCTGGAGAACAAATATTATAAAATGGAATTTTTTTTTTTTTTTTAGAATATCTAAATATTGTTTCCGAAAATCAATTAATGTCATGTTAACATCAACAATGAATTGGAGGAGGGTAGGTTTGTGCCAGGGATGAAGGCAAAGATGGAGCTAGGAATTTTTTTCAAAGAGGTCGAGATAAATATAGCAAAAATAATAATAAATCCAAAAAAGAACCTACACACATATATATGACGTATGTTTGTAAAATGATTTAACATATGTTATTTTCTCATATCTAACAAAAATATTTATACAGGTTAGTCTTTACATAATTCAAAATATTTATTTCCCATTCAGTTAATTTGTAAGTTTTAAACTATCTTTTAAATCATACTTATCACTATTAATATTTTTTAAACATTTTATATCAAAATTTTTTAAATAATTCATAATTTACATTGTTAGAGTATACAAATAGTTTTAAAAATTATGAAACATATAAAAATTTAATCAAATTTAAATAAGAAATGTGACTTTACATCCCTAAACTTATACAAATCAATATATGAAAAATATAACAATAATAAAAAGTAAAAAGAATTTTTTTTTTTTTTCATAGATATGCAATAAAGATCTATAACTCTTCACTAAGAAATCTGTAATTGTTCTTTCTTCTAGGAAAAAAAATAGTGTTTATAGCTAATTTCTCCAAAAAAAAAAAAAAAAGTTTTTTTGGAAAATAATGAATGTTTCTATTAAAGAAATTTACTTATCTATTTATATGAACATATATCTTAAATATGTTTTGATTTAATGAGTTATGTATGGTATAAGAGTAATAATAAGAGAAAAATAATAATGCATTAATCATTTATATAAACTTATTTATTTTTAAGAAAATATATACATTGAATATACTTTGACTTATGGTATAAGAGTAATAAAAGGGGAAAAATGATGTAATATTCATCATTTACAATTTTACTTAAATTTATTACAATTATAAAAAAATAGAAGTGAGACCGTTGCATAAATTGTATAAATAAAAAGATTATTATTATTATTTTTTATATAAAAAGGTATAAAAGGAAGTGAAATTTTTTTGCAACATGTGAGTGGTCGGTAGTGCTGTGGGAAGGTGGGTTCACAAGGGTGCGGGAAACAATTTTAATCTTGAATTTAAAAAATTATTTTTAAATTATAAAATTCTAAAGGTATTTTTCATTTGACACAAAAAAAAATTTATCCTTAAAAAAAAATTCTAAAAATAATTTTCAAAGTGGATTCAAAATAATTCATTTAATAAAAAAAAAAAAAAATATATATCGAATAAAGGACATGTGATCAACTGATAGTAACGCACAAACATCATAAAGCATATGTCAAATGTTCAAATCCTATCATAATTAAAAAAAAAATTCAAAAGCCATTTCCAAACAAGCCCTTATAATCTAATATCAATGAATTATTTTTTTTTTTTTTTTTTTGAGATATGATAGAAATTCTAATCTAAACTCACACACACGTATATTTTGAAAATCCCGGGGATCGAACCCACAACCTCATAGAGGGGGGCTTTTTGGGAAGGGGATTACCACTGGGCCGAATACCCAAGTGGCATTTTAATTATTACTTATTACACTCTGTATCTATTATTTTGACGCAATCTTTGTGATAAAAAGTCATACAATCTTTGGTTGATTGCGAAAGGATAATATGTTTTGATGTTCTGTTGGATTTGGCTCCATTTGTCTTTATTTTTTTTGGCCAGTTCTATGTTGGGATTGGTTCTTATTCTTGTTACGTTGATAAATAAACAAAAAGAACCTTACTATTTAAGGTGAGATTCAAGCCCTAGCATATTGAGAATCAAAGTTTAAAATAGAGATTGTTTGAAAAATACAATACAGATGTTCCAAAACTTAGAAAAAGTTAAAATCAACACATGAACTAGAATTAAACGAAAATTACTATTTTCTTCAATCGGCCAAAGATGTTGGCAGGACATACAAATTCAAAACCGAACCTTGAAAACTAAAAATACAATTGCGGACTGAAAAACATGAACAAATTTGGTATTTGAGTAGATACATGAACAAGGCATTATTATATTCATATAATGATTTTTTTTTTCAACGTTGTGCACTTAGGTGAAAATCCTACATAACATAACCCCATAATTGCATCTTTTGGATAAACTTTTTAAACTCTATGATTAGTTGGATAGATCTTTGGTTTGACCAGCCTACTAATTTGTTTATGACTTGACCATATGTGTCTGTCTTTCATAATTATTATATATAAGACACATGGCCAATTGCTAATGAAATAAATCCTGTAAATAATAATACGACAATATGTTGGTAAACAAGTTGGTCTATGATTAATTACTAATAATATTTAGCTCGAGTTTCCATGTAAATTTACTATCTAAAAAATCTAGATACATTATAATAGAAAACCATAGCATGACAAGGGCTGGTGTGAAGTTGAAATACATGTAACTTGTTGTTGATGATCATTTTTGCGGGTCCTTCAACCCAATAGTTAGCACAAAGATGGACCTAAGCCCAATCCATGACAAATCACCCATAGCAAGGTTCATAACCACAAAAGTGGACCCGTGAGCCCATGGGTTATTAACAATGACCCTTGAGCTTATGTCCCATGGCTATAAAAGCTACGGACTCAAATAAACAGGCTCATGTGCCCGTTGGGTCACTAACACGAATAAAAGGGCCATAGAGTCCAAACACACCAAGGTCCTTGAGCCTATGGTCTATTGGGGCCATTAATACAATTAAGAATAACCCAAAATAATGAGCACCTAAGATTGTGGTCCGCAACCTAATTACCAGCCCAAAGTGTATGGGACTTTGAAGCAGTGGGGTTGTAAAAGAGGACATCACGAGCCCAAAGCCAAGGCATTAGTATGAGCAGACAATAGCCATTTAACACTATTTATACCAAAATGGATAGAACCAGTAAAAGACATGAAAAGGTTCCTGGAAGGAATCATACTTCACGGCATGGCGCCAGACACGATAGAGAGTATCAAGACCTATGCCACCACACTAAACCATGCGCATCATCACTGTAAGGGAAACTAGCTGCATCCAAGGTAGTGTTAGTTGCTCTGTAAGGAATAACGAAGATCAAGGAAGGATTGGGGAAAACGTCTTTACCACGCATGAAGGTGTTGTCGCTGTAAATATACCAATCAGACATGGTTGACCCTGGCAAAGCCATTGATGACCAACTGACTCGAGCAAGTATGCGGTGGAATTCTATTTAAGAGAATGGTCAGACTCCCATTTCCTCCCTCAAAAGAGACCCAAGGCCTGCCATGAATGAGAACCTCGACGGCTTCTTGGTGATTTGTCAACATTAAGGGAGTGTCTTCTACGTACTACAAGAAAGCCTCACGCCTATAAAATGAAGGAGTTAGCATCCATGAAGTGGGGAGGAAAAAAGGGGCAGAAACGATCCCCTGAACTTCGTTCAAAAGCACTCAAACACTTCACCGCTTCTTCAACCAAGAAAATGCTTCAGATATACAGAAAACCATAAATACGACCGTTGCAAACTTTTTGGAGGCCTCAAGCCAAATCTTAAATGGAGGTTTTTTTTTTTTTTTTTCTTCTTCTTTAATCATTCAATACTAAATTAAATTAATATCTATGATTTTTTTTACTAGAATTTCATTTTTCTTGTTCTTTTAGATGCAAAATTATTGATCAAACTTTTATAATCAATTTTCTCTAACATGTTCTTTTTAATTGATAAAATCGCTAATCCACTTAATCTTTCTTGTGACATAGTCAATCTTAAGTAAGATTTTATCAATTTTAATTTTGAAAAAGTTTTTTCTGCAGAAGCAACTATTATGGGAATTGTTAATAAAATTCTATATGCAATACATGCATTTGGAAAAGATTCTAGTTTTTTAATATAATTCAATATGTCAACTGGAGTGTTCTTATTTTCTTCTGTTTGTATAACTTCTCTTAAAACTTTTAATTCTGAAAATAAATCTAAACCATCAATATCAATGGAATTTTTATATGTGAGAGCACTTTCGAGACAAAGACATTTATCTTTTAAGCTATCATCGTCAAATGATTTTAATTTTTCGAAGCTAAATAGAAAACCAAAAAGTTTTTCATATATATGAAATTGTTCAAACCTTTGCTCAATTGAGGAAATAGCTTGATCAACTATAAATAAGAAATAATCGATTCTAAAAGATTCTTCAACGGATTGTGTTATCTCGTGATCAACATTTTCATCAAAGTGTCTTTTCCTAAGAATTACACGTTTTTCTTGAAAAATCGGTTCAATTTCTAATTCTTTGGCAATCTCTATGGCTAAACTCATAGCAGTTGCAAATCCAGTTTCTCTATAATTTTTGAAAAAATCTATAAGAGTTTTTAATTGATTTATAGCCACATCAATATGCATATCTTTAGATTGTATAATTTTACTAGCTGAATTGACTGCAAATAACATTTCATACCAAATAGTCAAGCTCAATAAGAACTCAAAATCTCCAAACTCATATTTTGCTAAAGAGTTAGCTTCACTTCTTGTTTTAGAATCTTGATCACTACTTTCTGCTAACTCTAACAAAGCATCCCTTATTTTTGGAGCTTGAAATCTTATAGCTTTAACACTTTCAATGCGACTTTCCCAACATGTTTGTGATAACGGCTTAAGAGTGAATTTTGATAGTTTTTTTTTTTAAATATTCCATCTCTTTGTTGAAGAAGAAAATAATGTATATAAACGTTGTACCACTCCAAAAAAAGATATAGCTTTAGTACAAGAGTTTGCCATATCACAAAGTATTAGATTAATGTTATGACTACCGCATGGTGTGTAAAATGCTTTAGGATTAATATCTAGAAGTCTTCTTTGTACACCTTGTTTATTTCCTTTCATATTAGATCCATTATCATAACCTTGTCCTCGTATGTCATTAATGTTAAGTTGAAGTTTCATTATTACATTTATAAGTTCATTAAAAAGACTTAAACCAGTAGTGACATCTACTTTTATAAATTCTAAAAAATATTCTTCTATTTTTATTGGACTTGTTAAAATATCCACTCATCTTAGTACGAGAGTCATTTATTCTTGATTACTTATATCAGGAGTGCAATAAAGTATAATTGAAAAATACTTTGTTTCTTTAACTTTTTTAATAATTTTACTTCTAATTTCATTTGCTATCATTTGTATCAATTCATTTTGAATTTTATGACCAAGATAATGGTTATGAATTTCACCTTGTTGAATACGATGAATATGTTCTTGCATCACCGGATCAAATTCTGCAATCATTTCAATTAAACTTAAAAAAATTCCATTATTTTCTTGATAAATTTTTTCTTTTGTTCCTCGAAATGGCAAATTATTTTTACCTAAAGTCTTTATGATTGCAATAATTCTTTGTAATACATTTTTCCAACGATCTTTCTCTTTGTTAATTAGTTCTTGAACATTTTTATCAATTGTTTTATTTTTCAATAATCTTATTTGTAAATCACTCCAAGTGTTCATATTAGTAATATGCTCACTACTTGTTTCATGTCTTTTAATTTTACCACTAAGATTTCTCCAATCATTAGTTCCTTGATTAGCTAATTGATTTGTACAAAATTCCAAATTAAACAACTTGCAACAAAAACAAAATACGCTATCTAATTCATTTGAATACATTAGCCATTTTTTATCATGTTTCTCCCCATTTGGTAAGGTTCAAGTGTAATATATAGTAGAAAAATGCCTAGAGTTTCTATCTTTAGGAAATTTTGAATCATTATGTCTAATTGGACCATTTTCTACTAATAAATCTCTCAATTTTGAGTCAATATTTTTCCATTGAGCTGGATCATAAATATTTAAAGGCCTATAATCAAGTGTTTCGTTAATATATTCATTTGCTTCTAAGTTTTTTTCATGTTCTTCATCAAAAGTAGGTATATTAAAATTTTGACCATCATTCGGTATATTTTCATTGGTATCTTTTGATTGACTATCATTAAGATTATTTTCATTGGTATCTTTCGATTGACTATCGTAAGTTGGTATATTACACTTTTGACTATCATTTTGAATATTCTCATTAGTATCTTTTGATTGACTAGCATTAGGATTACTTTTATTGTTATCTTTCAATTGACTATCGTAAGGATTATTTACATTTGTATCTTTTGATGGTATTATTGTATTATCTTCTAACTCTTTAAAATGAATTTCTTGTTCATTTGTTAAATTATCACGTAATTTTTCTGTGATTTTTTTTTTATTACTGGTAACAAATTTTTCAAGAGCTCCCTTTTGGGATTCAATCAATTTTTTTATTTTATTTTATTTTTAAAGTTTTTGATGCCCAGATTCATATTTTCGAGGAGCCATATAGTGAAAAAAAAAAAAAAAAAAAAAAAAAAAAAAAAATAACAACAAATACTTTACAGCCAAAAAACAAATAACAGCCAAAACAACATGTAACAATACTACAATAGTACCTAACTAACAAGTAAAATTTAATAAAATTAAAATAGAAAAGTATAGAACAATAGAACCTGATTACGCTGATTTATCCCAATATCTACTGATCTACATAAGATTAATACCTGAACAATAAATATCACAAATTCACAGTTTATTAAATCTTAATTTACAAACCCTAATTGCAAAGAAAAAAAAATTATTCAAGAGGGTAAAGATTGATATTATTACCTATTTATGTGTTGAATCCAATTTTTGTAGAAGATTTCAAAACTCAAATCCTCAAATTTGAAGCCAAGAAAAAATAAAAAAGATATAATATTTATTGACTATTGTAGATTTGTAGTGAGAGAAATAAATCTTTTTAGAGAGAGAAAGTGAGAGGTGTGCGTATGAAGAGAGGAAGAGAGAGCAACACGTAGAGAGAGACAGCAACTCAGCGAGAGCAATACGTAAAGAGAGAGAGAGTGAGAGCAAAAGTCTGGACCACTGGTAGGACTTAGGAGAGAGAAAAGTGGAGAAATTGAAGAGTAGAGAAAGAGACGTTGAGGCCTGAGGGAGTTGAGGTGTCACATGTGTATAGAGAGAGAAAAAAAAATCTTGTACAATTGAATCCTGTGCAGCAGGCCAGTAGCAGTCGGCTGGAAAAAAAAATTTTATTTTGTATTTTAATGTCTAAAAGTGGCTTATGACGTTGAGGCCTTGAGGGAGTTGAGGTGTACGTGTGTTTAGAGAGAGAAAAAAAAATCTTCTGCAATTGAAATCTGTGCAGCAGCAGCTGGCAAAAATCTTGTACAATTGATTGAATTGAATCCTGTGCAGCAGGCTAGTTGCAGCCGGTTGGAAAAAAAAAAATTTTATTTTGTATTTTAATGACTAAAAGTGGGCTTATGACGTTGAGGGAGTTGACACGTGTGTATAGAGAGAGAAAAAAAATCTGCTGCAATTGAAACCTGTGCAGCAGCCGGCTGGAAAAAAAAAAAATTTATTGAGTATTTTAATGACCAAAATGGGCTTTTAAAATTTTAGGGCCTTTCCAATTTTGGGGGCCTTAAGCCATTGCTTAAATGGTTTTATGGGTGGGCCGGGCTTGACCATAAAAACCATACTCTTCCATTATTTCCTATACAAGACCTCCCCATTCCCTTGATAATGGAGGAGGCAAAAGATGCACATAGTAATTCTCACCTATTCATTGTAATATTACTCTCACAATGGATACAACATAGCCCCTTAGGCATTATCCCGTGGATGTAGGCCTCAATGGCCGAACCACGTCATTGTAAAAAAAAACACTCTCTTGCTTCCTTTATCTTCATCTTTACATTTAGACTAAAGTCCACTTTTGACCCTTTAACTTTGGGAGTGTTTTCATTTTGACCCCTAATTTTGAAAGTTTTCATTTTGCCCTTTACGTTTGAGTTATTTTCAAATAAGTCTTTTTGTCCATTACATGTAATATGCAGGAATGGAAAAGGTAACAGATTGAATCAGAACCACCCTACCAGCAAGGGATAACAACTTAGCTTTCCAACTAGAGAGCTTGGCTTGAACTCTTTCCACCACAAAGTTAAAGTCTCTAGTATTTATACCATTAGACCTCAAAGGGAACCCAAGGTGTCTACCTAAGTTAGGAGTACTAGAAACTACAAGGATCCCACAAAGGAACCACGGAGAATAGGATCAACATTAAGGGAGAAGTAGGCTTTAGACTTGGAGAGATTAATCTTCTGACCAGAAATAGAACAAAACTCCTCAAGAACCTCAATAATAGTGTTGCAACACTCATGGGAAGCAACATAACACAATAATAGGTCATCCGCAAAAAATAGATGAGAGAAAGCTGGCCCACTCCTAGAAGCTTTAATAGGTTTCCAACGTTTCTCATGACAAGCTCCAAAAATCTTAAGGCTAAGATATTCAAGGTAAAGGATAAACAAATAAGGAGATAAAGGGTTACCCTGTCTAATGCCTCTAGAAGGCTTGAAGACCTCCATTTTCCCCCCATTAAAGAGGATGGAAATGGAAAAGGAAGACACACAGTCCAAGATAAGGTCCACTAAAGACTTAGGAAAGAGGAAGAAAAGGAGAACTTCATGGATGAAGCACCATTCCAACCTATCATAAGCTTTCTCAAGATCAACCTTGAGGATGAGTTGCCCAACTCTACCCTTTTTTCTATGCATGGAATGAAGGAGCTCTTGAGCAATAATGACATTATCAACCCCCCTACACCCAGGAACAAAAGTAGATTGGTAGGGAGAAAAAAGATTACAAAGCAAAGGTCTAATCCGGTTAACAATAGTCTTAGTAACCACCTTATAGACCTTGTTACAAAGGCTAATGGGCCTAAAATGACCAATTGTCTCAGGCCCACTACACTTGGGAATCAAAGCAATGCGGGTAGAGTTCAAGTAATCTGGCATCTTACCATTATGGAACACTTTAATAACCTTTTGTGTAACAGAATCCCCAACTTGATGCCAACACCTTTAAAAGAACCCCGGATGAAGCCCATCAGGGCTAGGGGCCTTAAAAGGTTTCATAGACCAAAGGCTAAGCTTAACCTCACAGGGGGAACAAGGAGTCTCAAGAGATAGACTCTCCTCCTCCAAGATTCTAGGAGCAAAAGGGACAGGACCAAGACTAGGGATAGAAGCCAATTGAGAGGTGGAGAACAAATCAATGAAACTAGTTTGGATATGATCCCTAATAATGTCAGTATTCTCCATCCAATCCCCCACACTATTCTTAAGACGCAAAATCTTATTAAATCTCCTACGGATGATGGTGGAAGTGTGGAAAATTTTTGTATTTCTATCCCCATCAACCACCCAACCAACTCTAGACTTAAGAGCCCAAAACTCCTCTTCTAGTTTAAGAGTCAAATTGAGTTCTTCTCTAAGGGACCTATCAAGTTTCACATTGGACTTAGAAGAATGTAAAGCCAGGCAGTTTGGATACCCTTAATTCTAGTAAAAACGCGCCTTTTTTCTGAAAATATTACCAAAAGTGAGCTTGTTCCAAGCTTTGACCAAGGAAGAAAAGTGATGGAAAGTTTGTAGTCGCTATATACGCCTCACTCTCTACATTCATCTCCCATTTAGTATATATGGTACTTTACATTGTACTTTATTTTCAACTCACAAGCATTATAATTATGTTATCTATTGAGTTCATATACTTAGTATCAATTTATTTTATGATTGTTGTTGTTGAGATGGAAAGGGATGTATGCTATCTATTGAGTTCAGATACTTTTTAGTGTCAAATTTCGTTTTGTGCTTGTTGAGATGGAAAGGGAAGTTAGAATTTTATTTAATGTGGGTCAATGATTGATTGCTTTTATTTTGTTAAAACCAAATGGGTGATTGTTTGGTCTTTTCGGTATACCCATTAGCTTATTCAACTATCAATGATCATAACATTGATGGGAATTGGTACACCTTACTACAATAACTGTTTGATGTAGATAAGGATAGAGGAGGGTGTAGATGGCTATCTTCAAAGGTTATCTTAGTGAGTTAGGAAAGAGGGAGAATAGAGAGAAGGGGACGGAGAGGGTTAATTTACTTTGTTTGAATGTTTTATAGAGGGAGATGAGGAAGGGTTTGAAGGGATTTGAAGGAGTAAGATCCCCCTCCAAACCCCTCATTTTTAATTCCCCCAAATTTGGGGATTTTAAGGAGGTGGGGTTCCACTTTTTATTATTCTAAAAGATTAAATTGTTAGTTTTTCCTATATCATATATATATATATATATATATATATATATATATATATATATATATATAACAAAAGGGAGGGATATCAATTCATTTTTGAAACATCCAAACAAGGGAAGGGGATAACCATTCTCCTCCCTCTCATCTCCTTCCCCCTTACCCTTTACTCTTCTCTCCCTCCAAACTTCCAAACATATATCGTTAGAGTCAATGATGGGTTGGAGTCTAGCCTTTTGGATGCTTATAAATAGAGGGCCAAAGTTCCTACTCTCACACTAATGTTAGGTTGTTCCTACCCATCAATTAAGCCATAAATTCTTGTGGAGAGGGTAGAAGACCTTAGTCTAATCATCTATGGTTGATCGTATATAATTTTAATTTTATTTCCTATTCTTACAAAATTATGCTAAATTGATCCAATGCAAAGGGTTGTTTCCAACACTGTATAACATGTGGTATTAGAGCCATTTAGCGTAATTTATGGGGTAGAATTTTTATTTCATTCTTCAAATAGGTTGTATAGGTCACTCTGTGAGACTGTGATCTAGCTCATTATTTTTGTTGGTGTCTATGTTAGGTTTTAGGTTGTGTTGGCAAAATCTCATAACAAAACAAGTGTCAAAAGGGTTGTATTAAATAGATTGATTTGTATTGAATCAAGTCAAGAAGCAACTTTGAAGAAACCAAGCATCAAAATGTTTGTTGGAGTGAACCCAAAACATAAAGTTTGCTCGAACCTCACTCAAACAAAAATCAAATAGTAAGTTCGCTTGATCGAGATTGTGGTAAATAATAAACCGACTTTATTGATTGATGTTTTAACCTAGCGTTTTCCTATTTAAACACAACCATTGTGACACGATTTGAGAGAGAGAGAGAGAGAGAGAGAGAGAGAGAGAGACTGCCTATGAGAACCACAACCTGAGAACCACAACCTGAAGAGTCAAATGACTCAACGTCAACGTGATCAATCAACAATATTTTACCCTTAGACTCAATCAACAATATTTTACCCTTAGATCGAGGGTTTTACATTAGAGTCGCCATTTTTTATTTTTTTTTTGGAGAAACAAAAACAAGAAATTTGAAAATAAAGAAAAGGGAAAAAAAAAACATATACCACAAGGCCTTAAAATAAGGAACTACTATGTGCTTTATTTTGGGACACTTACCTCCCATTTGGTTTCCTCTGTTAGACTTTTTTGTTAACTTTAACTGAATTTGATAATGTGGAAAATAAAATTATTATAAAAATTGATAAAATAGACTATTCTATCCTAATTTACTTTGAAAAGCATACAATTCTTTTACCTCAACAAATTTCATAAACATATCAAATTAGAGCTAGAAGAATAAGGAAAAAAATGGAAAAGAAGAAGATATTGGCACATTGCTGAAATGAATTGAAGAAGTTGTAGACTTGTAGTTGTAGTACGTACACGTTGTTTGATTATTTTTTCACGGAAAATTCTTTGTTTTATGAAGTTAATAACATATAATTTTCTGTAAATATATGAGGATTTAAAAAAATAAAATAAAAAAAATACTGTTTTAAAACTATGGCAAAAATATTGTTTTCATCCCCAAACTTTGCATAAAATTCATTTTTTGAACAATGCAGAAGTCTTCATTGTGTCTTGTCTGATATATGTCAAGAAACTTTGAATTGAAGTGGGACAATTTGTTTAACGAGAATAAGTGGCTCGAAGGAAATGGATTTGAGTACCACTTGTGTTTGGCGTTAACTCGTTGATATTTGTATTTCTTGTTCAATGTCTGTGAAGCCATGACTGTGAGTCTGTAATTGAATATATATATATTTTTGTTTTTTTGTTTTGTAATTTCAAAATCTCTGAAGAAAGCATTTATACATAATGTTTGCTTAATATCATTTTCGTGATATATATCGTACTTTGAGTTTGGGTCAAATCATAATGTGAAAATGGGGGGTTCGAATCAGTCTCGGCTATATCAAGCTGAGCATGAACTCTCTTATTGATATATATATTTTTTAGTTTCGTTTTCCTTTCTATTGCTTGTTGATCGAAATTATTTCAACACATTCCCTGATGAGAGTTATATCTTTAATCCTTATTTTCTTTGTTGATAAGTTGGGTCTATTCTGCATCAATACAAGCTAACTTAAATAATAGTCACAGGGCATATTGGTGAAGTAAAAAAGATGAAATTAATATATTCAATGAGCTCATCATTTCAAGAAAGAAAGATCCTTGAATAATGATCAATAAT
Organism: Fagus sylvatica; assembly: GCA_907173295.1. NCBI lineage: Eukaryota > Viridiplantae > Streptophyta > Magnoliopsida > Fagales > Fagaceae > Fagus > Fagus sylvatica. The sequence continues at coordinate 17,775,026 of OU015769.1, read as the reverse complement.
GAACTGTGGTGTTCCATGTAAATGAGACATATTCCTATTATTAAAACATTGTATTACAATATATTTTCTCCTCTTTCAGTCTTGGTACCATTACAAGTGTTAGTCTCCTAATGGAGGCTCATGCACACTATCAAACAAACTAACATAAAAAATGCATTGCATGTTACAAGTCTTAGTCTCCTAAAGGAGGCTCAGGCTCACTGTCAAACTAACAAACATAAAAAAAATGCATTGCATGTGTTAATGTATTTGCATCATCAAGAATTGGAGACTAGTAAATAACTTTGACATGTTGCAGCTTATTGATTCTATGGGAATGTCTTGGTGGCTTTGCATGAAAAGGGAATCATTCAAGTGAAGAGAGGACAATTCCTTTTTATCACACCAGGAGCAGTGGGACATGAAGCTAAAGGGCAGTGATCACCAGACCCCTTCCATTGCACCTCAAAGATATTTTGGAGAGCAAGACTCATATAGAATACACTGAAAAGAGCAGTCCCTAAATCTAGCCCATTTGACAAGTCGTAGGCATACTTAACCCACCATCCTTTGTGCTTGTTATAAAACCAGAAGCGCAAGATAAAGGCCACGATATAGAAAGCCCAAGCATGAGCTGCACCCATTGGTGGTAGCCCTCCAGCACCAGAAAATATAATTGGAAAATAAATGAGCTTAATCCACTTCTTCTCAGGAAATTTGCGTGTGAGAATCCAAACTATCACTGGTCCAATCACTCCTAAGAGAAAGAAGATGTATAACCATCGGTAATGGCCATGTGGTGCAAACACTTGGCTTGGACCAATCCCTCCCCAAATCAATGATCTATTGAAGGCACCGGTATCGGCCGGACATGTCCAGATGTTCCCCATATCTGAGCAAATGTTTTTGATTGATGAGAGTGCCCACCATGCAGTGAAAATGCGTGTGGTAGATGCTAGTAATGCACCAACAATCTGCCTCATGCAAACAAGACATTTTACAATAAAAATGAATGAATATATCACAATCATAATTCATAGCAAGTTTAGGGTTGACATTGTTACCTGGACAATGAACATGGATCTTGGAGGGATCTTCATATAATGTGCCAATTTGAATTCAAGTATAAAGTTCATGGCATGAAGTTTGGTGCTTTGACTATAGGCAGTAAAAGCCAAGTTGGCTATTGGCTTTCCTGGTGATGCATAACCCATGGTCATCTCGCCAATAAGAAACATTGAAATAGACTGCAACCAAAATTGGTACCAGGGTTAGTATTTCATTCCTACTACTTGGTGTGCATAGTACATACTACTAATAATAGACCAACTAGAGAGCGAGAGTGAGAGTGAGAGAGGATCTGCCACATACCATGCCAGTTGTACCTGTAATTGCACCCATTGGAAGAAGTAATATAGCAGGTATAAGCATTGCAATTAGAGCAGCCCAAATAGAAAGTTGAATTTGGTCCCCATAAAGTTGGCAATTGAGAATGGAAAGGGCCACTGCCACAACCAATACTGTGTTGAACCACCACTTGGGTACAGATTTATACTTCTTCATGAGTTCATTGTGAATGTCTTGGACGCTATTTTGGTCTTTTACTGCTTGTTTTATACTTACCCAGGCTTCCCTGAAATTCATACATTTATATATAAGTTACATGAACATAGATATATACATCAATACCAAAAGAGAAATTGGACTTAAAAAAAAACTCACTTTCCATGAAAGAGAGCGAAATGAACAAGTGTGGCTATTGTTCCTGCAAATCCAAACCCAGTGCCAACGACTGAGAAGGCACTCATATAAATTTTTGAATAATTACGGTATGCCTCAGGGTCAAGCTTCAAGTTGTCACCAAAGACTCTATTGGTATTGTATAATCTTCCATTGTAATCAAACAAATTAAGGTTGAAGAATGGAAATCTCTTGACACTGTATAAATTAGTCAAGTATACAATTGGAGTAAGGATATACATCACGACTATAAATCCCACCAGTTTATTTATGATAGCAAATCTAGGAATAGCAATAGGGTTTCCTATATTTGATAAGGACATCCAGTCAAGGCTAAAAGCTCCAATTCCAAGACCTTTTGAACCTGAACCAATGATTTGTGCTTTGACTGAGTCTTTCCAAATCCAACACACAAATGAGACAGTGATGAGTGATGTCATAAAGTAGTTGGACACAACACAGTAAGCACAGAGTGAGACAGCAGCTATGACCAGGACCTGTATCTTTGTAAGGCCTCCTTTAGGCCTTTTATCAGTCTCATGCAGGGCCCTTCAAATATGAAAACACAACTAGTTAGCTTGCTTAGTAAATTGGGAAGAGGTTGTTGAGTTAGTTTAGACTATTTTAGTATATATTAAAAAAAAAACCTTAATTAGTGAACAAAAATCAACAAGAAATGAAGAGAGAAAAACCTGTAGAAAGATACATCCAGTAAGAGATAAGGGAACCACATGTAAGGAGATTCCACAAGGAACTTGACAAACATTCCAGCAAGCCCATAGCCAATCATCTGTACAAGGGAAATTTGTGTAATGTTTTACAATAAATATATGTTGATTCAGATGTCCAAATCTTTGCAATTATGTAAGGAGATTCTACAAGGATCTCATGAAGTCTTAGGAATCACTAAGGCAACCCCTTGGGATTTAAAAAGATTAAAAAAAAAAAATGTATGACTCTAGCTAATACATTATATATTAATGTAGATAGAAAGAACACTCACTTGATTTGTTTGGACCAGCAAAAATGATGCTACAAAACTTATATTCTTGTGGAAGTAGGCTCTCACAACGTTGATAATGGGAAGGGATTGAGAAGCCTCAAATCCAGTAGTGGAAAGTATAGTCAACAAAACATGCTCTTTTATGTTGAAGGGTCCAGGATTCGTGGAGAACTCAAATTTTGTAAAAGGAATTTTCACTATTTTTTTTGGAATCTTGGCCGCCATTAGCCGCCCAACTAGGAGAAGAAAGATTTGGGTCATCGGTTTTGTCACAGCGATGCCAACTGTTCGATAAGAAAAGACCTGAAGCAGGGCAGCCATGATCACATTTATGATAGGGCCCAAAACCCATGTTCGAAAGGTTAACGCTGGCAGGGTTGGATCATCAGTAGTAGGAACCACATTCCTCACTTGCTCAATTGGAGACTCCACGATTTCAACTGAAAATAGGAATTCAAATGCAAATAGATATGTCAAATATTTAATGTGACATTAATTATGTTGCTGCAAGAAACATATAGAATAATTTGAACAACTATGTTTATGACTGCTACGAGAGGAAGAGATAGGATACCTGGTTTTTCATTGGGTTCCACGTGACTTTGTGTTCCTTTTGGTTCAGTAGGAACCTCAAAATTTGAATTTGTTTCCTTCTTGTCGATGACTTGGTTTGTATTTAAAAATGGTTTTTCCTCAGTTCTGATAGGAGCCATTTGAGATTATAAGTTTCTTCGATCAGTAGTATATATGTGAATGAATATGATGTGAAACTTGTGTAGAGTGAATGACCAAATTAATTGTCAACTTTCATCGAGAAGAGCTATTATTTCATTGGTAAAGAAAGACAGAGGCTTTTGTTTTTTTACAGAAACATGCGATGGTCTTCACAGGCTAGAAAAAGAGAGAGGTTTCGGCTTTAAGTGTGTGACTCAAAATGCAGTTTTTCTCATCTTGTTAATTTGTTACTTGAATCTTGTTAGTTTTTGAAAGAGCCAGAAGAGTTTTGGCCACAGAGATAGCCAGTAGTTGAAGTTGAGAATATTTGAAGCAAAGCACATTCTTAGAGATCAATAAGGTGACATATTATTGGGTGGCAATGTTATGTTTAGAAAATGATAGTCTTCATTTGGTTATATTTATTTCATGGATTAAATTAAATTTTACAAATTTAAACGTGTACAGTCTGTCACATCATTTAAAATTTAAAATGACGCAACAGTCTCTATGTTGTAAAATCTTATCCGTGAAATGGACAAAACGGAAATGACTTGTCCAAGGAAGTTTTTTCTTCAACTTTCCCTCCTTGGTACGCCTTTTTTTTGTTTGTTTATTTGTTATTACTGCCTTAACTACTATCCTAAGTAAGGCAAAGATTCTCCAGTTTAGGTTGGATTTGGCTCAACCAAGTACCTAACCTTTACTAAACAGCATTTGATCTTTCTCATACCATTAATATAGCATTTGAGCTTTCTCATACCATAAATATAGATTTCATCATTTCCAACTTCTTTACTTACATCTTATACCTTTATTCTTTGCATATTTTACGTGTGAATAAGTGGTTGTGAGCTTCTGATTGTGTTTTTTTTGTTGCTGAAGAATTTTGATTGGTTTGTTAGTTTGAAGAGAACGTTTTTTGATTTGATCAGTAGGAAGTTTATTAGTTTGAGAAGAAAATCAAGGAGTATAGGTTTGGCTTGGTTAATTTGGAGCATATGGCACCCTTCTATTACACAAGAACTAGTCACTAACTCGTGTGATGCAGATGATAGTTTAATAAAAGTTATATATTCTCTTTGTTCAAAGATAAAATTACTTGAAAATAAAAATAAATAATATTAGTACCCAAAAAAAAAATTTAAAAATATATGATATGGTTGGTGAAATATATAATATTCATCTCAAATTGCTAGAATAAACTCTAACCATCATAATGATAAAAATCATGTAACAATATTATGGGTTTTTTTTTTTTTTTTTTTTTCAATTTTTAATTTCACATTTTTAAACAACTTATTATTGGATTCAATAGCCTTACAAAATAAGGATTTTTAAACAACTTATTACTAGTCGCAAACCCGTGCGATGCATAGGAAAATTATTGAAAATAAAATCTAAATTAATTTTGATTCATTTTACTTCTTATGTTGAATATGTATTTTTTTCTTTTTTTGTAGTTTAAAATGTTGTAGGCAAGATTGATAAAGAGACTTTATGGATCAGATTTAGGATAGATCCTACTTTTTAGTTAAAAAAAATAACTAAGAAAGTATATTTACCATAAGATAATTAAAATGTAATATAATGTAATTTTTTTTTTTGGCATAAGTTGAATATAGTCCAATTTTTATAAAACACGATTCATGTTTATATTTACCATATGAATCATGTTTCCATCCAAAAATAAAATAAATGATACTTAAAATAAGAAGAAGGACAAATAAATACATAGGCACATGATTATATGATCAAACCTAAATAATTTTCATAACTCATTTCAAGCTCACATGGTTTTATTATAACAAATCTATCCACCTTTCTCCATTGCCAGCAACAAAATTAAATGAAATACATAAGAAAAAAAAAAAAAAAAACTCTAAAAATCTTGATGAAAATTGATAATTATGATTATTATTAAAAGATATTTATATTGTGTTTATATATGGAATATATTTTAGTATTAGATATTAATTATGATTGTGTTTTATATATGGAATAATATATTCTTATATTAAAGAAAATATGATGTGTCAAGATTGTAATGGAAAGTTTAATAATAGAATAAAATTTAAATTCAATTAGAAAATATATATTAAAATAATGAGGTGTAAAATTTTGAGATTTCAAAAACTTATGTGGCGCAACATGATGAGGTCAACCAAAAGTCAAAAAGTTTCGGTTTTACATTATAGTATAGATTGGATTCAATAATTAAATGCGTAGTTCCTCCTCTTATAGAGTGGTGGGTCCTACTAATTAGTTTTCTTAAAGAATTTGTTAATTGGCCAAGTGAGTATAGAGACAAGGGACAAGATAATAAATTCTCTCCAAAAGTTACATAATATATATAAGTTGATAATTTTGTATATTATATATTTACGAATTATGATTTATTTTAAATTAAAAATTAAAAATAGTATTTTTTTTTCATATACGTGTGTGTGCGTATGAGAGATTTTTTTTTTAACTAATATAGCAATTCGATAATTTGACCCCCTAAACAAAAATTTTTAATTTTGACTTTGACTTAAGTAGTCTAGCCTTGAACATACCGTTTAATAATCATTCATTCGAATTTCCTTGAGATTATTTATTTAAGGTAAAACCTTTTTACGTATACCTTAAATTAGTCGATGCACGGGGCAAATCCCAGAATCATAAAATAAAAGACAGTGGGAGTTGGGACCATACCATTTAGACGCGTGCCTCTGAAGAATGATGGGGAAGATAACATAATCCGGGAATGGTTTGGCTCCAGTGCACTGGAGCCGCTGCGATGCGGACACGTGGCCAAAACTGGACACGTGTCACGCTTGCAACGGCTCCAGTGCACTGGAGCACTGGAGGCAAGCCGGATCCACATAATCCTATTCCTAGCCCAATTCACAATCATATACGTGTCGGCCTGCACGTGAGTCTTGCATGATAAGAACACCAAGTCACCAACCCCTCTCTCTCTCTCTCTCTCTCTACGCCACGTGGCTATTTGCTTATCCCAGGAATTTAGTCTTGTAAGAAACAAAACAAAACACATTGTCTGTCAGGAGTAGGACTCAGGAACATGAAAGAAGCTGTGTTCGCAAACCAAATCCAAAGTACATCTAAATCTGAATTTGAAAAGGTCAATTCCGTAATTTAACATATTTATTAACGATAGAACATGTTGCCCCAACTTTCCTCACTGCCACCCTATTTATAATATTTGTATTGTTCCCTGCTTTTTCATGCTCTCATGATATAAAAACACACACAAACATACACAATTCTAGACTTCTAGCATTAGCTTCTTCTCAAGGTCAGAATTTCATTTTTATTTTATTTTTCCTGTTTTACTTTACTTTCTTCATCTCTGTTTATTTCATTCTTGTCAAGGTGATGTATATATATAGTTCTTGATGGAATCGGCTTTATTTAATGCTCGATCTGTTCTTATTGGGAATAAGATTTACTGGGTTTTTGTTTCTGATTACTTTTTTATGTAAATTTCATCAGTTTGATATTTGATATTTTAGAGTTCTGTATCTGATCCTTGAGTGATAATGAGCTTTGTTGTCAATTCTATATGAGCGAACATTTAATAACACCAAATCTTATTTGCATATGGGTTTTTGGGTTTGATTTAGATTGTGATCTTTCTGTAGGAAATTTCATCAGTTGTGATAATTGATTAGTTATGAAGTGGAAACAACAGTGTTTGATCATAGTAGTTCAAGTGCAAGCTTTGACAAAAGTACTGATGCTTTAATTATAATAAGTGTATAAGATTGTGTTCTTGGCATCCGGGTTTTGGCTAGTGGCATTTGCTTGTGTATGTTTTGTCAATTTTTTATTTATTTATTAATGAGTTTGGAAGAAATATCTCTGTTTTGAATCATGCTTACATTGCAAGTTTATATACATAATAGGAGCAATGTTATTGTTTTTGCATATGTTAACTAGGACCTTAGAGTGGTGGTTGGGGTCGAGGTGCTTCACTTAACCCCTATCTTTGGGCTTATATTATTCACTTCTTACGTGAAGAAATGCGTACAAAGGAGCTCAGGTTGATACCAGATGACCTCTTTGCCACCGAGAAGGTCAAGGACTTTCTCGAGTGGTCAATCTTACGGTCGTGGTAAAAGGAGTGTCTTTCCAGATTCCAATTCTGGAAGCTGTATGTTACTTGTAATGGTTTTCTGTATATTTCTCCATAAATTTTAATATTTTGTTCCTGTATGATTCTGTAAATTTGTATTCATTTTGCCCATACTCTGGCAAATTTTATATTAAAAACAAAATGAGTTGCAAAGCTTTATGATTTGTTTTTACTAGAGAGACTGATAAGGGGGAAAAATAAAATTCTAATTCTAATTACATTTCCAATTTTATGCAGTCTATGTTACCTGCATGCCTACACAATTCTCAGTTTTTACGTAGTGCCATTGGGTATTTAGTACCCAGATTGAACCCAGTCTAGTCCTATTCAATACCTGTTGCTGGAGGAACTATATTTGTCCTAAACATTAGACTTTATTTTAACCTTTTCATACAAATAGATAGGTCATGGATTTAGAGTAATTTGTCAGTTCATTGCAAGTCAAAAAATGGATCATGTTAGTAATTCTTGTCATCTATTTTAGGTTACCAGCTGATCTGTTGTGGGAAAGAATTTTTGTAAAACAATCATTCAAACTGACTCTGAGGGAGGTTGGTTGAACTCACCACTGATGGCAAATTTGGGTGCTGGTGACTACTTGTCACTTTGGAAAGGCTATGGGACATATGGAATTGTGGGTGCTGTTGTTGTTGGTATACTGATACCTATATTACTTTCTGCTGTGTTCATGGGAAAGAAAAGTGGAAAGCAAAGAGGTGTTCCTGCACAAGTTAGTGGTGAGGCAGGTTATGCTATTCGTAATGCTCGAGTAAATGAGTTGATTGAAGTTCCTTGGAAAGGAGCCACAACCATGGCAGCTCTATTTGAGCAATCTTGTAAAAAGCATTCACAATATCGATTTCTTGGAACAAGAAAGCGAATTAGCAAGGAACTTATCACAGCTAGTGATGGTAGGAAGTTTGAGAAGCTACACATGGGGGATTATGAATGGGAAACTTATGGAGAGATATTTGATCGTGCTTGCAACTTTGCATCTGGCCTTGTCAGATTAGGTCATAATTTGGACAGCCGTGTTGCCATTTTTGCTGAAACTCGGGCAGAGTGGTTCATTGCCCTTCAGGTAGCCTTTTCATCATGAGTAGATTTCATAAATATCTTCTTCTATTTTTTTTTTTTTTTTTTGGAGTGGCTTTGGCAGTGGGTCTTTTCTTTTCCTTTTCCTTTGGTTTAGATTTGTTGATGCAGGAGATGCTAAAAGAATTTGCTTTCTCGCTTTCAGGGATGCTTTCAACAAAGTCTCACTGTTGTTACTATTTATGCTTCCCTAGGCGAGGATGCCCTGATCCACTCACTTAATGAGGTTGGTAATCGTTGCTCTTATATTATACGAGATCATACTGTTTAGGATATGGATGATTAACTATGTCATGTGCAAATCTGTACAATATTCTACAGCTAAAAACACAGATTATGAATAGTTCTAACTCAGAGCTGTAAAATTTTGACAGACCCAAGTATCGACTCTTATCTGCGATTCCAAGCAGTTGAAGAAGTTGGCTGCAATAAGCTCAGGCCTGAAGAGTATTCAAAATGTTATATACTTTGAAGATGATGGAACTGAAAATGATACTGGTTTTTCTGGAAGTACGAGCAATTGGACGATCTCATCTTTTTCTGAAGTTGAGAAACTTGGGAAAAAAAGTCCCGTTAATCCAAGCCTGCCTTCCAAAAATGATATTGCTGTTGTCATGTATACAAGCGGCAGTACAGGTCTACCAAAGGTTTGTTCCTGCTTTTAGTTCCTTATATTGTTCATTTGTTCCTTGCTGTTTATGACAGCAAGAGGACGGATCAAGAATCATGCTTAGTAAATATTTTCCTATTGCCATCACTGGAAGTAAATGAACTGGGAGGTTTTTCTTTTTATGGGTTGCGGATGCCCAGTTTGAATGTGGTCCAGAAAACCGAGTACTTTGTCTTTATAATATTATGTGCCTTGACATTAAAGGTATTAAAATTTTGTTTACAAGTTCTACTCCAGAACCCAGAGATTTTCTGAGTGCTAAAATCCTTATAAACACTTGCCCAATTATGTTTGTCACTTTTTTTGTATGTGTATGTTGAAAGCTTAGTATCCTTTTGCAAAGTTACATTTTTAATGTTTAATACAGTATAGTCTGTAACAATGTAGGGAGTCATGATTAGTCATGGCAACATTGTAGCCACTGCTGCAGCTGTTATGACGGTGGTCCCAAATCTTCGTAGAAGTGATGTATACTTAGCATACTTGCCCCTAGCTCATGTTTTTGAAATGGCAGCTGAGGTAGCTTCTTGTTTGCATTCTTATTTTCAACATTAATTGATTGAGATTGTCTTTACATAATTTTGGTTGTCCAGTCTGTGATGTTGGCTGCAGGTTGTTCGATGGGTTATGGTACAGCATCGACTTTAACTGACACTTCTAATAAAGTTAAGAAAGGAACCAAGGGAGATGCTTCTGTTTTAAAGCCCACCATTATGACAGCCGTTCCAGCTATTTTAGATCGCATTCGAGATGGAGTTGTGAAAAAGGTTTGAATATATATATATATATATATATAGCTTTACAGCATTAGTGATTGGTGCATATTGGTGGTTGAGGCAAATAGTCAGATCTCTTCTTCACTATCTATTATGATGTAATCTAGGTTGAAGAGAAAGGGGGGTTAGTGAAGCATCTATTCAACATTGCATATAAGCGACGACTATCCGCCATAGAAGGAAGTTGGCTTGGGGCTTGGGGATTAGAGAGAATGTTGTGGGATGTCCTTGTCTTTAAAAGAATAAGAACTTCAATTGGAGGGCAAATCCGATTCATGCTATGTGGTGGAGCTCCTTTATCTGGGGATTCACAGCGGTTTATCAACATCTGCATGGGGTAATTGGACTTTCAATCATAAATTATTGTTCTTTTTTAGTTTGGAATTGAAAGGTCAATAATGTCTAAGCTACCTCAGAAGTTAAGTTCAATTCCATGCTAGATCATGCTCTACTGCTTTCAATGGAGTTGCGTGTGTAAATTGCTCATAAAATATTCTTTTTTGTGCTTCATTTTCAAGTTTAAGATGATCTTCTGAACATTTTTCCTTTGTCAGGGCTCCGATTGGTCAAGGATATGGCTTGACTGAAACATTTGCTGGAGGTGCTTTTTCTGAGTGGGATGACATAACAGTGGGACGTGTTGGGCCACCTCTTCCTTGTTGCTACATTAAGGTATGCCTTGACTGGTTTATGGAAATTTTTAATTGAATTTTACAATCGGAAGTTTACTCTCTTATTTGCAAAGAGAATCATGTAAATTGTACTGCGGTGGGCACATTTCAGTTCATACTAGCTTATCTTTGGTGAGTGCTTCCAATTGACAGTAACAATCACAAGTTTGTTATTCTGTGGAAGTACTAATCTTTTCTAGTTCATTGCACAAGACATGACTTGTACATTCCATTAAGAATTCATGATAATAAGTGTATGACGTGACCAGGTAGAATACTTGTAAATTGGTGTTTAATAAGTTTCTATAATTTGGTATTGTAGCTTGTTTCTTGGGAAGAAGGTGGATATAAGACAACTGACAAACCGATGCCCCGAGGGGAGATTGTAGTAGGGGGATTCAGTGTAACTGCTGGTTACTTTAAAAATCAAGAAAAAACTAATGAGGTGTACAAGGTAATTTCCAAGATGTGTCTGAGTGTCTTCTATTTACTTTTCACATATGATGCAACTTGATCTTGTAGTCTGTATATACTGCTACTCATTATCTGTTACATGCTACAGGTTGATGAAAAGGGCATGCGCTGGTTTTATACTGGTGACATTGGACAATTTCACCCTGATGGATGCCTTGAAATTATTGATAGGAAGAAGGATATTGTGAAACTTCAACATGGAGAATATATCTCCCTTGGAAAGGTGCATTTAAAACTTCACCTTGTATTTCTTGATAGAATATGCCTCAGAGAAGAAGTTTTGCTTGGTGCTCATTGGATTAGTGGCTGCATTTTTGCAGGTTGAGGCAGCTCTCCTGTCATGTAATTATGTGGATAATATCATGGTATATGCAGATCCCTTCCACAATTATTGTGTAGCATTAGTTGTTCCTTCACATCAGGTCCTCGAGAAGTGGGCCCAACAAGCTAGCATCAACTACAGAGATTTTTCTGAGTTGTGTGACAAGGCTGAAACTGTTAGTGAGGTTCAGCAATCCCTTTCTAAGGTGTGTGTTTTTGTTTATCTTCTAATGACTTATCTGAAGCTATGTTGAAAAGCCATATTGTATTATATCATTCTGCAGCCAGAACTAAAGAAGACATATTTAGGAGATACATACACTTGCGTGTATGCAGTGGAAAGTCGATTTTGTTAGGCAGTCTGGTTTGGAAGGTCTCTTTGTCTCAATTTTGTGCCGCCACAGTGCACAGGGGCGGACCCACGTATTGGCTTGGGGGGGCACTCACCCCTGCAAAAATTTTTGAACATCCTCTATGCCATATAAAAATAAGCTAACTTTCCCCAAAAAATTTCACATAAACCCCCCCCCCCCCCCCCAAAAAAAAAAACTAATCTTGTTGATTTAAAGTGGGATAGAAAGAGATCTCAAAAAACCATTTCTAGATTTGTGACAATTATTTAGCTGATCTAAAAAATAGTTAGGCCTTGACCCCCTAAACAAAAATTCCTGGTTCCGCCCCTGACAGTGAATGTTATCATATCTGCTTGAAAATTCATGCACTTATATAGAGAGGAAATGCTATCATGCACTTATAGAGAGAAAAAGTGCAATTGCATTGTATTTTACACTGATTCTTTTGTTTCCTTTGAAACAAACCAATTCACATATGTGAAAATAATATCATATTCCACATCAGAACACAGATCTCTATGGATTTGCTTGCGTTCATCCATAGAATATTCTTTATTTTTTCATAATGTGCACAAGAGGGTAGGACTCTTGTATACTCTGAAAGTTCCAAAGCCAAAAGGTCTTTTGATATATTTTATTCAAAAAGTAGTGCAGAAATAAGATTTTTTATTTTTATTTTTAAATGTCTGCAGGTTGCAAAAACTGCAAAATTGGATAAGTTTGAAACTCCTGCAAAGATTAAGTTGCTGCCTGAAGCATGGACTCCCGAGTCTGGATTAGTCACTGCTGCTTTCAAGATAAAGAGAGAACAACTGAAGGCCAAGTTTAAAGATGAGCTCCACAAATTATATGGGTGAAATATGTATTTGGTGTATGTATTCTCCACTATTGTGCTATATTTTCACGATTTTCCAATTAATGTTTTTTTTTTCTCAATTTTCTAATTTTCCAGTAATGATGATGTAACTTGAGTTCATGCCGGTCGCTGTAGTTAAAATTTTGTGGCATTCAGGCAAAAAGCAGACCATATTGACATATTTGAATGTGGTTTTAGATTCATCATGTTTTAATAAGGGGTGCATATAGTCTAAATGGTTACTCTTGATGAATAAGGGGTGCATATAGTCTAAATGGTTACTCTTGATGAATTGTGAAATTAACGAAAAGTTAGGTCTGTTGGGTCCGTGTTCTCTCGTTCTCTCTCACATGAGGGTGGATCCTACTTGTGATTCTGCCAGAGAACTCTACACGTTAGGCCTACCCTCATGTAAGAGGGAGGGTGGACTCCAGACCTACTAATCTCTCGAAATTGACATAGGGTTTGGGGCAGCGCTGGATATACAACAATAACTTGTTCAACTCACTCAACTTGTGTCTCCTAGAAAAGTATTTGGTGATGAATGAAGCATGTTAGAAGATGGAAAAGAAGAGATTAGACAGAGAAATCCAAAATTTTTTATTTTTATTTTTTGTAGTTGAAAGATAGAAGAAATGGAAGAATTAGGTGATGGGGTTGGAAGGGAGAGAAACCAGATGCCTTTAAAGATAAAATGATCAAATAAGGCAAGTGGGATGTAGACGAATATGTTGATAAGATGTGGAATGAAATGACTAGTTGTGTTAAAAGAGAGGTTAAGGAATCACATGGAGAATCTAAAGGATGTGGCGACCGACTTAAAAGAATAGAGAGAGAGGGCCATAGAAGCTTACCTATATGTAGAGACAATGCTGCTTATGAAAATAATAAAGTTGCAAAGAGGGAACTAAAAAAAGGTTGTCCAAGAGGCTAAATTTAAGGCTTGTGATGAATTATATATCAAGTTAGGGATGAAGGATGGAGAGAAAAAATACTTATTAACTTGCTAAGACAAGGAAAATGAAAATAAGTGACTTGAATTGTGTCAACCGCATTAAAGATAAAGGTAAAAAAGAGTTTGTGAAAGCGATGTAAAAGATTGGAACGAATTGATCCCAATTGAGGATACAAACGGTAAGTTTGTTCGAAAATTATGATGATCGAGGTAAATGACTTCATTGAGGATGATGAAAATGAGAAAAGTTGTGGGACCTGATGAAATTCCCGTTGAAGTTAGAAGTGCTAAGTGATGTGGGTGTATGCTAGTTGACAAATCTTTTCAATAAGATCTTAGGTGTTAACAAAATACTTAGTGAGTAGATGTCTAATGGAAGTCATTTTCTTACTTAGATATCTAATGGAAAAATATAGAGAAGCCCATCAAAATACTCCATATGATTTTTATTGACCTAGAGAAAACGTATGATAGGGTATCTAGAGAGGTTATGTGGTGGGTTTGAGAAAAGAAAGGAGTTCCTCTATAATATATTAACTTGTGTAAGAACAAGGAGAGGCATCAAAAAGTGAATTTCCTATCACTATAAGTCCATATTTCTTAGCACTAGTGATGGATGAACTCACTAGATCGATTCAAGATAAGTCCCCTGGTGTATGTTTTTGCAGATGAAAAAGTTTTAGTGAATGAAACTAATGTAGAGTTAATGTCAAGTTAGAAATTTGAAAAGATGCTTTGAAGTCTAAAGGTTTTCGAGTAAGTAGGACTAAATCATAAGTAGAAATAAAGATAAAAGGGTTGTAAGACTTGATGGTCAAAAGAGACCAAAGAGCGAGAGTTTTCAATATCCTAAGATCAATAATTCATTAGATCAATAATTCCATAATTCATAAGCACAAAGAGACTGAAGAGGATGTGAATCATAGGATAAGAGTAGGGTGGATGAAGTGAATAAGCTAATTAGGGAGATCCATAACTGATTTCAAAATTTTAGGATTAAGGCTTGCTTCTTGTTGTAACATTATAAACTATAATTGAAGTTGTTAAGATGATATAGTCATCTTAACTTAAAACATTTTATAGCAAAAGGTTTTGGAAAGGCAACATTTGTCGTCTAAATGGGAAGCTAACTCCTTTTTATTTTTCTTTTTTCTTTTTATTTATTATTATTATTATTTTTTTTATAACTATTCCATGTCCTATGTCGTTGTTTGAAACATCTCAAACATGTTGCAGAGTGGAAAATAACTCATCATTAAGCAATAGAGACTTATAAAAATGGAAATCAAATGAAATAAATGTTTACTTTTAAAATTTATTTATATTTTAAAGAAAAGAGGATAAAATTATAATTTCTTCTCAATTAATAAGGGGATTTGATTGTTTCACCTACTTTTAGGATGAATGCACATAAGGGAATGGAATGGGCATTCCCTCCTAACCATTTCATTCCATGCCCATTCCATTCCCTCCCACAAAACTCTCAAACATGAGAATATATGGACTATCCTTTAAAAATCCATTCTATTTCATTCCATTCAATTCCTTCCTTCCAAATAAGCTTTAAACACTTCAGTGCAAGAATGAATTATGGCATTTCAAATTTTTTTCTATAAAGTTTGATTTTGCATCTTAAGCACACAGGCTATGGCACTATGCTTAATTCTCCAGACAGTGATAAACTCACCACGCGAATGAAATCAGCACAAAGAATGTGAATATCATTTAGGCTCGGATGTAGTGGTGTTGAGTGAAATGGGCATTGTTGATAGTGATGGCCTTAGGACAAGGTACAAAGCAGGACCTAAGAATGGCACCAATGATAGGGGAAGAAGCCAAGAACCTTTGTCAAACCTGTGATAAGCATGTGAATGTTATGGTGCATAAACTCGTTCCAAAAAAGGATTTTAAAGCTTAAAATGAGAAAGAAGAATGCAAGAGTTCCAGAACCTCACCATTTTCTGGCAGTCATATCGTTGTAAACCCAAAATGGAGCAAATGCAGAAAGTAGAGTGAAATCAAGGGACGTAAGATGGATCTGCAACACGAAGGCCCAGTGTGGCTAGTAAGTTCTTGTAGGGTTTATGAGATTGCAAATATCAAGAATAAAAAACCATACAAAATTACCAATGAAGAAAAGAATATGAAAAAAGATATAAGTTCTTGTCTAAAAAATGACCTAATATATTGCACATAAAGTGCACATGGCATCAGAACTTGCATTCTAGACTTGAATCAATGGGCAAAAAATTTATGATTCGAAATTTTGGGACTACTACTGAAGGTTCAACAGTTTCACTGAAATTCGTTGTCACTGACTCACCATTCAACATGAGTTGGTATCTGATTATCCAAATGGGCATAGTGTTTGCCATCTATAGGAATATCTGTGATATATATACATCAATTGTTCACAACACTTACAAATTTGCTTTCCCTGAAGTACTGAAGGAATTCCTTCCAGTCATCCCAATTAGCTAAACCTGCATAAACAATTATACCTAGTCCTGCAGCAAGTGATATCTGATGTGTAATGGAGTTAACTTGCAATTCCAATAAAAAATTAAGACACTAATATAATTGCCAATTTCTGTTCTCAATACAAGGGTAACACTTCACAAGCAGCATTGATCTAGACATGCTACACAGAAGGAATAATGCTCCTACTTACAAGGAAGAATAACTTGTAACTGCAAAAACCCTTGGCTTACCCCATTCCAACCCACCAATTGAGCAGGTTTGAACCTGCAGCCTCCCCCCACCCCCCCTTTACAGGGAAGAGGTGCCACCACTAGACCAAAAGCCATTGTTTATTACCCATAATAATTTCTGAAGAAAAACAAAATATGGCAAAACAAAAATTACTTGCATTTAGTTCAACACAATGCTTCGCTCTCAACCTGCTTAAAGGCTCAATCGTTAAAAGCAGTCAGTAAAATGGCTGCCAGTTTAAATCAAATTGACCTTAAGAAGGTGAAAACTACATAGCAAATGCTGCCACCCCCCCCTCCCCAGAAAAAAGAGAGTAGAATTTCATATTCACTGGTTTTGCTTCCATGCCTTCATCCAGGAGAAAGATTTTGACGGTCACTATCTACAAGTAATCTTCAATCAAATAATACAGATATTGATATGATACTGTACAGATTTGATGCACCATCCACTGTTTTTTTGGTTCCCAAAGAGTGATTAAAATTTTGGTATTACATTGTAGATAGCAGGGCTGTGGTTTTGATGCATCATGTGCATGGTTTGTGTTTATACTATACATCTTTAGAGTGTTCCTGTTAGCTACTTGTAAAATATTTCCAAGGCTCACAAAAATGGTTTATAAATATATTCAGATATTATATCAAGAGAGTTAGTTTCAATTTTAAAAAAGTTAAAAAAGGTTTCTCACCCCAGCAGTTAATTTTGATTCCAGAAAATTCAGAGGCCATCTTCTGATCTCGGTTTCTTCAACAGGAGGTGGTGGTGGTTTCCAAACCACAAAATAGGGAAGAAGAGCATATGCCCCACCAAAGCATGAAAGTATTAGGAATGGCCAGACTGGAATGTTGCTTTTTGAGCTGCAGATACAAAAAGAAGATTAAAAGAAAAAGCAAAAAGAAGAAGATAAATCTGATTTATTCTGCTGCAAAACATTAATGGTTAAGAAATTAAGAAATATAGCTAGATGCTTGTGATTTCCCTTCATCTCAACCACCGCTGTGCACATAGATGCTAGCTAGCATTCAGGCCAGCTTAAAAGTAGCTTGCATGCATCATCTGATGTACTTGACATGTTAATAATTCTATTATTCCATTTGATTACATCATTTGGCAAATCAAAATCTATGACAAACAATGCAACCAAACTGAATTTTTATGATTTATGAGTCACTCTGTTCTATTCGTCGTGGAATTCTTTTAATACAGAAGTAATAATTAATTTGGGGAATAAGCATTGGTGGTCTCCTTGACTCATGAGAGAGAGGCAATGTACCTTGATTTCTTATGTTTCCAACGACCAAGATAGTGTAGGCCTAGATATTGGCCTACTCTAACCAAACTAGTGTTTCTTGTAACACATAAGAAAAAATATTTGCAGGAGAAAAGGTACATGAAATCATTGGTTAACTAAACTAAGGAAAGACAGGTACCTTCTACCTGTTGGGAGCAGCAGCATGCTATAAACCAAGGGCCACAAACCCATTATGTACCACAGAGACACAAGCACTTCATTCATCCTAAAGCCATCATCCCCCTTCAAATTCAGTAGTTTTTGCAAGAAATACATGTCCCTAGACTGAAAATAGTTAAAAGACAATATGTTAAGAATAAAATGACAATGGCTTTTTTTTTCTTATAACAATAATATAACCAAATAGAAACGGGTTATTTTTTAATAAGATTGTTCAAAAAGATTGAAAGATCCAAAGTAGGGAGTTTTCCATGCCAAATTTGAATACATATCACTTCATTCATTATACTCTAGTTCTTTGTTTTTATCTAGGAGAAGATATGATTGATAAACTTGTAAGATATGGGCATTAGCTTGTTGGCATGGTTATTTAGGGCGACATTGGAATTCTACGATTTGGAATGCCATTCCCCATTGTTTGATGTGGTGCCTATGTAAAGAGCGTAATGCTCGAAGTTTTGAGGGCTGTGAACGGTGTATCATCAACCCGAAATTGCAACTCCTCATAACTTTGTTTGATTGGATGCTAGCGACTGCATTGTATTCTTTCTCTAATTTTTTAGAGTTTCTTGATTCTGGTTGTTTTAGAGTTTAATTGTTGTGCTCTCCACATATACATCTAGTGTACTTGGTGCATTTTTTTTTCTCCCTTTCAATAAAACATATTACTTATAAAAAAAAAAAGATATGGGGCATTAGCATTTGAAACTTAATTAGTCAAACAAACAAAATCAACATTTGAAACACTGTCTTCAACACCAAGTAGAAGAAGAAAACTAGTACGATAAACATCAACAACAACAAACAAAGCAATGAATATATTTCAACAAGGCAAACCAAATTATATGAATGTGATAAAAATCATTATTTTCTATATAATACCGGGGTCTGGTTTGGAGTGAGATTGAAAACATAGTACATGAGTGCTCCCCACAACACCAAGAGCAAAATTGAGGTTGTCCAGTTCCTTCCCTCTCCACCATTTCCACTCCCACCAACTCCACCTTCCAAGGAATCTCCTTTTTCCACAACTGGGTCTTCTGAGTTCTGATTTGTTAAGGTACCATGACACGTTTGAATAAGACCCTTTTTCCGAAAAGCTAAGATGGAACTTGTATGATTCTGGGGTTTGAGAAAAGCTGAAAATTTTGGGGTTGTTTTGAGAGATGAGATTCTGGGTTTAAGGTTTTGGCTTTGCAGTGAAGTTTTGAGTTTTGGGTGTTTGAGAGTATGAGAAGTGAAGGAAGAGAGGTTGCAGGAGATAATGTTGGCATTAGCTAACATGTTGAAGTTATGATATGAGTATGACCACTCAAACGGACTCACTTCTAGCTTTTAAAGTCAGCTATAAATTTCGCCAAAAGAAAAGAAAGGTAAGCTATAAACAATACTATGATGACGATAACAAGGGGAAAATTTTGTCAAAAAATATATAATTTTAATCATTATTATTTTAAATTAAAGTTTTTTTGAAGTTATTTGGGAGAGTGGTTTTTTTTTCATAAAACCATATTTTGGAAACACGATTTCTACATTTAAATAATAATAGTATGATTTTAGTTAGTTTACCATTTCAGTAGAATTTACTGCAGAATTTTTTGTGAAATTAAAACCTGATTTAAATGTAATCGAGTTTTGAAAACACTGAGTTTAAGAAAAATGCTAAATTCCAAAATAACTTCAAAACAAGATCAATTTAAATAATAATTATTGAAATCATATTAGTTACAAATTTTGCCTGCAAAATGCTTTTCCAATTTCCACACTAAGACAAAAAATAAAATAAAAGGTAAAATACAATTTATACCCGTTAAATTTGCTCAAATGTCATTTTATTATATTAAGTTTAAAAATTATCATTTCAGTTTATTAACTTTCCTAACGCTGTCAATTTAGTATTTCCGTCCACTTTTATTAGAAAAATTCTGTTAACTCCCTTAAAACAACTATGTTAAGGAATTTTTATTAATATTAAATTGATAACACGATGAAATAGTGTCGTTTTAAGGAGTTAACAGAGTTTTTCAAACGGAAATACTAAACTGCCGTTGTTATGAAAGTGAATTGAAATGACAATTTTTAAGATTGATTGAGTGAAATGAGAATTCAACCATTTTTACACAAATTGTATTTTACCTTCAAATAAAAGTAGCCAAACGATGCGTTCTACAACTGCCACAACTACCATAATACTCATCCACAATCTTAGCAGACAATAGATAAGGTAGTTCTCTCTCTCTTTATCTTACTCTTTGCACAGCCATGGCTGAAGCTTCAAGACTCTTTCAGACCGTACTCATACCAAGTTTCAATCCACTCCACAAAGCCAAGCCTTACTCTTACTCTCAATCACAGTCTCACCCATTAATCTTTCATAAGCGCCCAATTCATTGCTCAGTTTCTACAAGTGACAGCAACAAAGCCACAGTGACCCAGAAAGTCCCTTGGGGTTGTGATATCGATTCTTTGGAAAATGCGTCGGCTTTGCAGAAATGGTTGTCTGAGTCAGGCCTCCCACCCCAGAAAATGGCCATACAAAGAGTGGAAGTTGGAGAAAGAGGACTTGTTGCTTTGAAGAATATAAGGAAGGGCGAGAATTTGCTCTTTGTACCTCTTTCATTGTGCATCACTGCAGACTCGGTAAGACTTCCTTGAGAAAGTTGCTTCTGTGTTTCTGTAACATTATCTGGCTTTTATAAGCTTCAACTTTTATGCATGTTGTTGTAAATCAAATGAGACAAATGCTTGTGAATGTTTATGCATTTTTTTGTTGGAATTGGAACATATATTCATTATATGAGTAAGTGCTACATTTGTCTGATTGGTCCAAATGTATGCTTTATACAAGGCTGAGAAAAAGTTCACTTTAAAAATTGAGTGATTGATAGAATTCATTGATCACCAAAAGAAGGAACTCACAAACCACAACTTATGACAAGCAAACATAAATCAACTAGAAAATACCAAATTCTGTTTGTGCCATTGCAGATTGCAGCATTTGACTTGGCTAACTTGTCTTACACTGTATAAATTTTTGGCAAAAGTATTGTTTTCGTTCCTAAATTTTGCATGAAGTTCATTTTTCATTCCTGAACTTTGAAAAGTTTGTTTTTCGTCCCTGAACTTTGAAAAAGTTCTTTTTTACACATGAATTTCGTCCTTGTTAAAAGAAGTTCAGAGAAGAAATTCATGTGTAAAAACGAATTTTTTCATAGTTCAGGGACGAAAAATGAACTTTTCAAAGTTCAAGAACAAAAACCGAATTTTATGTAAAGTTTAGGGATGAAAACAATAGTTTAACCTAAATTTTTTTGTATGCCAAGTTCTGTAGTATTTTTTATTTATTTAAGCTCTGCCTTTTTGATCTGCACTTCTGAGTTACTGTTATCTTTTGTGTTTCTATGAGACCTTCTGCAATTTTTACTTCGCTGAAAGATTGTTAAATTGATTTAGCTGTCATATTTAGTATGTTTCTTGAAATACTTCTTGTCTGATGTCTCTGAATACGTGTATTTTGGATGCTAGGAGTGGAGCTGCATGGAGGCTGGTGAAGTGTTAAAACAGAATTCTGTACCAGATTGGCCATTGCTTGCAACTTACCTGATCAGTGAAGCAAGTCTCATGGAATCTTCGAGATGGAGCAATTATATTTCGGCCTTACCTCGACAGCCCTATTCACTTATGTACTGGTAAGTTCTTATTTTTAATTACTTGTTCCAATAGTGGAATCTTTAAGAGTCTTTCTCCTATTATGGAAAGGGTCTAGTCTCAGTTTTTCCCCTACAGCTTTTCTGTATTATTTCAGGACACGTGAAGAACTGGATCGATATTTGGAAGCATCACAGATTAGAGAGCGGGCAATTGAGAGGATTACAAATGTCATTGGAACGTACGATGCTTCTGCTAAGCTTGGTTTTTGGTTTCATGTGCCTTTGTTGATATATATTCTCAGTCTAGTGCCTAAATTTTGCTGAGTACATAATTTGGGCTTTACTAAGTGCAGATACAACGACTTAAGGCTCAGAATATTTTCCAAGTATCCTCAACTATTCCCTGAAGAGGTATTCATTTCATATTGCTCAACTGCTATTCTCTATATGAAATTAGGACCATGTATTTTGATGGCCTGATGATTTCATTACAAGCATGTGGGAAAGGTTACATCTTTTCATTTAACGTGGCCTTCATCATCTTATAACTCTTATGGTTAAGTAATTTACTTGGGCTTAAATATTTCCATTTACATAAGAACATTCCAGACTGCCCCCTGGGCATGGGGTTAAAAGGCTCAAAACCTCCTAATCATGAGGTAAAAAGGTTTGGTGGTTATGTAGGATCCTTTGATTGGTAGCCCCCTGGAAGGTGTGGTAACCCGCCTCCTCTACGAGTATGAGGTTCAATCAGATTCCTGCTAGACTACAAGGGGGGATTACTGATTTAATAAGGTAATCTTCAAAACGGAGTAGGATGTCTTTTGGCAGTCGGTTATCACTGTTAGCTGTACTCCTTGGCGAAACATGCCCAATTTCTGTCGGTGATCCCCCCCATAAGAACATTCTAGACTACAAGTCATATCTGGATCTCCTTATAGGCCTATGTATTGTTATTGTTCTCCTCTACGAGTATGAGGTTCAATCAGATTCCTGCTAGACTACAAGGGGGGATTACTGATTTAATAAGGTAATCTTCAAAACGGAGTAGGATGTCTTTTGGCAGTCGGTTATCACTGTTAGCTGTACTCCTTGGCGAAACATGCCCAATTTCTGTCGGTGATCCCCCCCATAAGAACATTCTAGACTACAAGTCATATCTGGATCTCCTTATAGGCCTATGTATTGTTATTGTTAGGTAATAACCATATGCCTTATTTGACTTTTCAGCATGTACAATTGCCTGACCTTGCACCATGAATGATTTTACAGGTATTCAATATTGAAACCTTCAAATGGTCATTTGGCATTCTTTTCTCACGATTGGTAAGTAAATTTAATTAACACATCATTGAAAGTTTTCTGCCTAATCCACAGAATGGGAAGAATAGGATAAGGTGTTTTGACATCTGTTGAAAATTGTTTGAGAGTTCATAGCAGTATAGTACACAGATTTGTAATGTAATATGAAGTTGTCACCTACATGATCTCTGGAAAGAGTTCATAGCAGTATGGTACACAGATTCAGATTTGTGAAGTTATCACCTATACGATCTCTGCAAAGAGTGGAACTCTAACAAAATGAAGGGTCCAAAATCCTCAAACTGAATGTGTGTTGTCCAAACACCTTTCAACTTGAAATATTCCTGTTTAGACCCATAACTAATAATGCAGCGGAGTTAATAGATTTATTGCACAAGTTAATTATGAATTCCACACATAAGCAGATAATCAACCACAGTTATCAAATACCACATCTAAAGAAATAATGATTAAGTAGTAAATATGCAACACAAAGATTTGGTAACATAGTGGAAAACCAATGAAGAACCGCTTCATTGGAAAAACCATTACGGGGATCCAATCTTGTTAGAAAATCCACTTTAAAGGAACAATTACTATAGCATATACAATTATACTTATAAAACATTTGCAGTCTTAGATTCTCCATGCAGCCTCTGCAAATGCCCCGCTTGCCTTCCTACTACAGTAGTCCCAAAACCTCTAGAATCCTTCTATAGTGATCTTCTCCATAAACGAACCTCGCCCACACTCCAAGGAACTCCTAGAATATTTGATGCAGTGAACTCACTGGATGTTTTAAAGAAAGGTTTAAGGCTCAAGGTGTATCAAGAACACACACATATTGTTTTTCTTGTTTTTGGATCAAAGAACAAGAATGAGTTTTCTCTGTTTAAACTCAAGCAGAAAGGCTTCAAGCTCTACTTTGTGTGGCTGCTATCTCTCAATCCAAAAAGTTGTGTTTAATGTGCCTTATAAAGGTAGATTTAGGTTAGGCACAAATATGTTTTCTAGCAGAATTTGGAATTCAAAACCTGATGATTTCGCTCGAGTGAACATTGGGCAAAATACTCGTGAAATCTCTATCTTTAATGTTTTGCTTGAGCTAGATTTGTTTCGCTTGAGTGACAAATCTGTTCTTCAGTTTTTCAACAGCAACTCTTGACAGACTTTTATTCTAATCCAAAACACAACAAATTCAAATCTTTTGACACAAGTTGTCTTTTGAAATAGCCAACATTAAAACCTAACACATCTATTGTCTCACATATTTACTGTACCTTTGATAAATAAATTTCATTGAGATTGAAGCTCAAAAAGCATGCAGTGGTTTATAAGAATGAATCTCTTAGACTTCATTATTCTCTGAAGCACAGGTTCGGTTACCATCAATGGATGGAAGGGTTGCCTTGGTTCCGTGGGCAGATATGCTGAATCACAGTTGTGAGGTATGATGACTAGTGTCTTTGTGAGACAATATCATTAGATATAAAATTTTCATGATTTAAACTCTAATCAGGTGCATCTTTTATTGACTGGTCTAGGTGGAAACCTTTTTAGATTATGATAAGTCATCAAAGGGAGTTGTCTTTACAACAGATCGCGCATATCAGCCAGGTGAGCAGGTAAACAAGATTTATGTAATCTCCCCACTGACAAGCCCTCGCGTAGGGTGGAGCTGCTAGGACCGTAGACAAAATTTATGCATTTATAATTAGGAATTCTCTCAAAATGACCATATATGAGGGGAGAGTTTGAAGAAAAATAAGTCCTATCGTATTTTGGTTTTGTTTAATGACTTGGTGAGAGAGTTTAGGAATTTTGCTGACTTTTATTTTTGACATGATACCTAGATTCATTCTGAGACACCAAGAAGAAAAGAAAAAAACCAAATGTGTTATGCCAATTTTTCTTCATTGAAAATTATCATAGTGACGGTATTTTATCTGCTACAAAGACAAATGTATTTTCTCATAGGGAAATGTGTTCCTGTAGATTGAGCCCAATGTTAAATGTGAATTTATGTGTAATCTCTTAGATCTATACTAGTCGATGTATGCCATGTAAATCAGGAATCTTATGCTTGATTCCTTCTGTCACTTTCTGCAGGTTTTCATTTCATATGGGAAGAAATCTAATGGAGAGCTATTGTTATCATATGGATTTGTCCCGAAAGAGGGTACCAACCCTAGAGACTCAGTTGAGTTGTCATTGTCTCTTAATAAATCTGACAAAGGTTATAAGGAGAAGTTGGAAGCTCTAAGGAAATACGAATTGTCAGGGTGAGTACCTTATATGTCAATAACGCCAGATCATTTTTTTTTTTTTCTTTAGTTTAGTCATTCTTAAGCATTTTTCATACCCATTACTTTCCAAATGTTGTCAACTTTTGAGGTGACTATTGACTATTTTTCAGTTATGTTATTTGGTAATCTTCTTTTACAACTGAAATTAGACATTAGTAAGTGATCTGTTGTTACCCCTTCTTATTTCTCCTGATAAAATTTGAATCCTTGGACATGATCACACAACTTGTACTTCCTACTTTATGTTATGTTTTTCTTCTTACTTCAGTAAATAAATGATAAGGTTATTAAGTACCAAGGTGTATATCTTTTTTACAGATCTCAGTGTTTTCCTATACAAATCACTGGTTGGCCAAAGGAGTTAATGGCATATGCCTATTTAGCAGTCAGCCCTCCAAGTATGAGCAGACAGTTTGAAGAGGTTTGATGGTTTAACCTTCTTAAATTATGGACCAATGTTTCAGTTTTGTATAATCTGTCTCTACATATTTATTCCAGATGGCTGCTGCTGCATCAAATAAAAATACAACCAAGAAGTATTTAAGATACCCTGAGATAGAGGAACAAGCACTGCAATTCATATTGGACAGTTGTGAATTTAGCATATCAAAGTACAACAAATTCTTGCAGGTGAGGGAATATTTGTTCAATAATGCTTAACATGGTTGCCAAAAAATTTTATGTTTCCTTATGAAATCATCCTATATATACATTCTATATATCCTGACAGGCAAGTGGATCAATGGATTTGGACGTGACATCTCCAAAGCAACTTAACCGAAGACTATTTCTGAAACAGCTAGCAGTAGACTTGTGTACAAGTGAGCGGAAAATACTATTTCGTGCGCAATATGTAAGAAAAATTCCCCTTTACCTTTGGCCAAATTATTTTTCTTTGTACACAAAAAGTATGAAGTACATTTTCAACCATTGACTCAAAGACCTTTGTCTAATATTAATTCCACTCGAAGCTCTATCAACGGTTTGCTATTGGATACATATTAAGTTAGGTCATAGCTTCTCTCTTCTTAATGATTCTCTTGTTTTGCCTGAATTTCAATAGCAATGCTCAGTTAATATCATATAAGCCACTACATTTCACCAACAAGGTGGGAGTGTATAGGTAATCCTCCTACTCAAAATGATAATTTGTTCATTTTGGTGTTGGGGTCTGTTGTGGCTGGTAATCTGACATCAGAGTGTGGGGATAAGTTGGATTCATGAAGCTAGGGAATTTACAGAAAGCCTCATGTTTTGATCTTATGTGTTGATGTGCATTTGCGTGTTGTGTGGTTGCTCTAGTATCCCTTTGACTTAAAGATAAAGGAGAGAAGAATCCTCGAGGAACATACTGCCCATCGAAAAAACATTTCATGAATTAATATTGTTTAATATGAGTACAATATACTATGTATCTGCCCTAATAATTCAGTGTTTGGTGTATCACTTATGAAGTTCCTGTTTGATTGTGCCTGTATGTCTTGTTCCAGATACTGAGAAGGAGATTGAGGGATATAAGGAACGGTGAACTGAGAGCTCTAAATCTCTTTGATGGGTTGAAAAAGCTATTCAAATGAGGGCATTTCTGATTACAGTCTGTACTCTGGCTGTTCAGATGAGTATTTTTTTTGGACCATATGGCAATGAGTTTTGGCTCAATTCATACCTGGTGGGTTTCTTATGTAACCTCAAGCAAGAGTTTGGAACTTCGGCTGGCCACCTTTTGGAGGGGTTATTAACCATGTTTAAATGAGGTTATGTTTTTAATATGTGCTGCCAAAATATAAGAACAAAAAAAAAAAAACTGTAGCCTAATATTTCAGTTAATTTTCTCATGTAAGTTCTATTTGATGTTGCACAAACAACTTCCATTGTTCAAAGTTTGATTATTGAAAATAGAGCATCAAGCTTGGTATCTGACATTGTAGTTGCTGAAAAAAAAAAAAAAAAAAAAAAAATTTTGCTGAAGTGAAGCCTATTTTCCACATAGGAGCACCTTTGCAAAATTTTAACCGTGAAATAAATTGTCTCCATTTGTGAAATGGAAAGGATCTTGTTCCTGCATATTAAAACGCTTTTTGGAATGTTTAACTCTTATGATTCAAATGGGTAGGTGCATACATAATGCAGAGACACAGAGATTAGTTTCCATATGTAGTCTTTGGTAAAACTTACCCTGTATTTTTATTTTTTTTAGCTAATAACTTATCATGTATTCTTTGATAATATGTCGAAGTCTTTTTTTTTTTTTTTTTCTTACTTTAATTTCATTCTTTTCAAGGAAGCTCATTAAAATAGAAAACTAAGAAAGAAGCATCTGAGCTATGCCTAAAAACAACTTGTCTCTTCTTTAAGATTCATTCCCTTTGGCCAAACAAAACAATCAGCACATGCATTATCATTTTTTATAAATGAAATGCACCAATATCGCATTTTCATTACCTAATGGATGCAGATTATTGATTGCATATTTTTATACGTGATTGTGACTTTATTGGGACGAATAGTCAACAATGTTTAATATTATCATTTTCCTTTATTCAAATAAATGTCAAAATAATGTTCACCTAACCAAAATCAAATACATAGTATTAACTATCAGTTTCTTCCCTAGTATGGAATATTGGTTAGGTTGAAGGACAACCTAAAGCTATTCTGTACATCAATGTCACCTATGTATTATACCTTTTCTCTCTTCAAAATCAAACCTTTAAGACTTCTACCAATCTGAATTTCAAAATCAAACCTTTAAGAAAAAAATGGAGGGTTTGGTTTCTCCAAGAGCAACACTACCATCTTTCACTCATAGACCCAACAAATTCTCAGCGAGACGGTCAGTTCCAATGGACTTGCACACAAAGAAATCTACAATCACTTTTGCTTCTTCCTCAATTAGAGCTCAACAGGTTTTACTTTTAACTTTCAACATTTCTTCTTCTTCTTTTGCAATATCTGAGTTAATGCTTGAAATTGTGATTATAGAGTTCACTTGTTTTTGTTGTTACAACTTTATTATAATTTATACCTTCCCTGAATATTTAATATTTCGTAACAACTTGAACATGTTTGTTGTTTTTTAATGGGAGGTGAACGTGTAGGACTTAACAAGATCTTATTTATTTACTCACAAGAAAACAAGACCTTATTGTAAACGGCCCTTTCAAAAGGTTACCTAACAATTGTATTATCAGACGTCATCGCCTCCCATTTGCCCACTCCAATGCCCAATGGCTCTAATCAATACGGTTTCTGCTATTTTGACTCTAAAACAAAAAAGTTTCATGGAACTTTGTCTCAAATGAATAAAAACTACAACATTATTATCTCTATAAGTTTCACTTATATATTTTATTTCCTTTCATTTCTTCCTAAATCATTTTTTTTTTTTTTTCACTTATATATTTCTAAAAGAAAAATAAAATATAGTTTTTTTTTTCCAAATATCACCCTTAAATTTTGATGTGATTGTTGATTTGATTTTGAATTTTTTATTTCAACCATGAATCCCTTGAACATTAGAGGTATGACAAATCAAACATTTTATCAGTATTTCTACTAAAACAAATTGGATTTAGTCATGTGATGATGTGCATATTGTAACAATTACATTTCAAAAAGATTATGTGGAAACTATTTACACATCATGTGATTAAGTGCCCGTTTGGCAATCCGTTAAGAAACCAAAAAGCATGGAATGAAAAAGCAATTTGTTATTTTGGCGTTTGTCAAGGAGCGAAAAGCACGGAATGAAATTTTTTTTGGCCTCAAAACGCACTTTTTGGCACTGGAGCTTTTAGCTCCATTTTGAAAAAGCGTGGAAGACGAAAAAGCATGGTCTTCCACAGCTTTGACCCTAAAGCTGTCAGGTTTTAATTTTAATGATATTAAGTCTTATAGGAATTATTTTCACAACTTGTGTAAATGATAAAATGATAATTTTTTTTTTTTTTTTTTAAAGTAAAGTAAGTTATGATTGTAATTATATTATTTGCACAATTTCAAAAAAATATTATTTTCACACAAACTTATCAACAACATAGATCGAGATCACATGTAATAGTTCAAAAAGTATACAATAATACTATTTATTGGATGAGATAAAAGTTGTAACTCTTCAAAAAATAACTTTTTATCTTTGTTGTCTATTAAAATATTATTAAAAAAATATTTAAAAAATATTTAAAAAATTACATTTAAATTAATTTTCGTTAAACGATTGAGATGTAAAGTAACTCTTCACTAAGATTACAAGTATTAACTTAACAAAAAAAAAATTATTAAAAATATTAGGACAACCATGCCTTTTGAGAATACATTCACATTTGAAAAAAAAAGGCTCACCAATAATAACATGCCACCTTCCATTTAGATTCACATTGGAAAAAAAAACTCACCCACAAACAATAGTAACTTTGAAATATTACATTTACAGTAAAAAATAAGAAGTGAGGTGGTATGTTGTTATTGGTGGGTGTAAAAGTTGGGTATCTTCTATTAAGATTTTAGAGATTACCAAACACCCTTCTCTCCCAACAAAATTATTGATTCACACCTCTCAAAATCCACACAAATATGGAGGCTTTGACTTCTCTCAGACCAACATTTCCGTCTCTCACTCACAGACCCAACAAATTCTCTGTCAGAAGGTCCATTTCAATGGACTTGCATATACGGAATTCGGGTTCTCTTGCTTCCA
The DNA here is from genome assembly GCA_907173295.1 of Fagus sylvatica. NCBI lineage: Eukaryota > Viridiplantae > Streptophyta > Magnoliopsida > Fagales > Fagaceae > Fagus > Fagus sylvatica. The sequence goes on along the minus strand of OU015769.1, from coordinate 17,745,141 downwards.
CAATTAGAGCTCAACAGGTTTTCAATTTAGAATCTAATTTTTGTACTGGTTTTCTATTATTACTTTGTTAAAGCTTTAAATTTTGAGTATTGGGGTTGAATTACATTTCATAAGAAGACGTTATCCATGCTTTATACTCCTGGGCGTTTGCATAAGTGAATAGTTTCAAGGGATGATTTGTGTTGTTTGGAATAAGGCGATGCTTGATGGCTTTGTTACAGCCTCCACAGAAGCTAGTGGAGATTCGAAATAACCTATGGGGATATTTTTCTCACTTTTCGGGTCGAGGTGTCTGCTCTTATTATCATTATTTTGTCTACTAGTGATGGAGTTTTGGTTGTTCTTAGTCCTTTGGAGAGCTGATTATTTTGTGGGTTTGGGATAACTCAATGTTTAGAGCGAAATGCATGTGGGTCTGTGAGCTTTCTGTAATGGGTTTCTAAAGTTATCATCTTTATGGTGTGTTTTATTCAATTCTGAGTGCAAGAAAGTGAATTTTGTTTAATGAGAATTGTGTAGAAAAATTGTGCCAGTTAGAGTATACCTGGATTATGTCTGATATGTTAGTTTCTAAGGATGTGGAAGCCTGCAAATTTTTGTGATTTTATTCATTGAAATTTTTTTTGTGATTGTTGTTATTTGGATATTAAAATATACAATTTTTCGGGAGTGATTGATTTGGAACTGAATGTTGTTTAGATAGAGTCCAAGGATGGTTTTGCTACAGTTGCACCAGTAACTGTACCTGAAGAAAATGCTCTTAAAGTCAAGGAGTGGGAAGTGGGGATGTTCCAAGATGAAGTAGCTGCTAGCCAGGGTATAAGGATTAGGAGGAGGCCACCAACTGGACCCCCTACGCACTATGTGGGACCTTTTGAGTTTCGGTTGCAGAATGAGGGCAATACTCCTCGCAACATTTTAGAGGAAATCATTTGGCACAAGGACAAGGAAGTCGCACGAGTAATTTCTTTGACTTAGTTTATAAAATGCGGTTTTTTTTTTTACTTGTTATTATTTTGATGAATTTCCTCTAATGCTAATAGCTATCATTTGTCAGTTTAGAGAGAGACGACCTCTTTTAGCACTGAAGAAAGAACTTGACAATGCTCCTCCTGCCAGAGACTTTATTGGAGCTCTTAGGGAAGCAAATCTACGAACTGGAGTACCTGGATTGATTGCTGAAGTGAAAAAGGCTTCTCCAAGCAGAGGAGTTCTGAGAGAAGATTTTGATCCAGTGAGTGTACATCCTTTCTTTTTCCTTTTTTGAATTTTATTGATATCCTTGGATGTATCTGTTACAACGTCTTTTATTGATATGTCATGTTTGTAAGAATACAAGTCCTGATTTTCTTGTTCGTACATATTCTTATCTGTTACACCCAAGTTGTTTAAAATAGCACAAGTGCTGTTGAAGGTCACTGTTGTTTTGCTAGGATCTTACAAAACTTGAAACTCCTAATGAATATATTTCTTACATTTTTATCATTATTGAGCCTCAACCCCTCTACTCTCTGAATGTAATTGCAAGTCTATTTAAAGTGGTTAAGAGTTGCTGCTTGCTTGGTACTAATGGTCCATCTCTTGAACATGTACTAAAAGTTTTATTTGTCTAGGAATTTGAATACATTCTCTTAATTCATTAAACAGTGCTTCTTTGGGACAGCAGTTCCTGCTTAGGTATGTACTATATGCATAAATGTAAAATGGTGTTAGTTCTAGGAGAGAATGATTCTCTGAAACTAAGGACCTTTTCTGAATTTATGGCATCAGAGAAATGGTCAGATTCTTGATTTATCCGGGTATCTCTTAACTTGAGAAGGCCTTCAAGAACTGTAACAGTGCACTCATAATTCGAGGTTGTATTTACTTATATCTTTTTTCATTGTAAATTTTTATGTCATTGTTCTGAAAGTTTCTCATGGTAGGTTGAAATTGCCAAAGCTTATGAGCGAGGTGGAGCAGCATGTCTCAGTGTTTTGACAGATGAAAAGTTTTTTAAGGTAAATAAATCTGTTTTAATCTGTCTGGGGATTGTTATGACTTGAAAGTTGCTGGATTAAATTTATTTTTGAGTAAGTTTGTATGCTTGAAGTTGAAGCTTTAAAGGGGGAAAAAAAACCTCATACTTGCTTATGAATTTGCAATGTAGGGAAGCTTTGAAAATCTGGAGTTGATAAGGAAGGCTGGAGTCAAGGTTTGCTCCCTGAATTGTTGTTGCTTAGTCTATAATAGGGTACGAGCTGTTATTTAGTGATTGGTATGAGTTATGTGTCTAATACTAGCAAAATATGCAGTGCCCTCTATTGTGCAAAGAATTTGTTGTAGATGCATGGCAGATCTACAATGCTCGAGCAAAAGGCGCAGATGCCATCCTTCTAATTGCTGCTGTTTTGCCAGATCTTGACATCAAATACATGACTAAGATCTGCAAGATGCTTGGTTTGGCAGCCCTTGTTGAGGTACGGATGGCTTCTTTATTCTTTGTTATATTTCTGCAAATTTTCTTGTAACTGAAGATGTTTGAGGTAGTCTTCTGCTTTCAAGTGGTAAAATATATTTATTTTTAAGAATTAGATACTTAACTTATCATAAATAACTGACTTAATATTGAGCTTTCTATCTCATAATTTATTTATAAGAGTTTGATACTTCACTCATAAACATCTGACTTAATACTGAGCTTCTATATCATATCAAAAGGGGTGTGATGCTAGTTGTTACTAGTTGCTCTTTTATGACTAAGATTTGATTAGAAAGTAACACCTATGCCAGACTAGTTTTCATGTCAACCTGATTTGTCAAACTTTTGCATAGGCTTGACTGTTGGTTTAAATTACTGTGCCCATGGGGTAGCACAATTGGCCGGGGACCACACCTCATGAAGTGGAGGTCACTAATTCGAATCTTCTCTTCCCCCTCCCCTTGGGCCTAAAACTTTTTAAAACAAATGTCCTACTGTAATATAGTTTTGGTTTCACTACAGTTTTTATTTTTATTTTTTATGTTGTCAGTTATCATTGTTGTTATTGTTGTCTTGAATGCAATAATTTATGGAATGGGATGGTTTTTTAGTTTTCCTATTTTCTTTTCTTCCTAGTTGTATTACAAGTTTATGGGTCTTTTTGAAATGAGAAAGATAAAGTATTTCCTCATGAATTGGATTATTGAACATGCTATTGCTGCTCCTATTGTTTATCCCTAGGTGCACGATGAGAGAGAAATTGATCGTGTTCTTGAAATAGAAGGGATTGAGCTTATTGGCATCAACAATCGCAATCTTGGTAAAATTTTACTGCTATTGTGACTTGGCTTAGTCTTCATTTTTTATTTTTTATTTTATTTTTAAATTCTCAAAGTTTGTAATATGATTGTTGTTGACATATCATATCAAACTTTTTTTCTTCTATATATTATATACGACATCTATAGCTAGTCTCTTTTTGGGGTAAATTACACTAACCTTGTTTGATGTTTGAGGAAATGTCAAAAACCTCCTCCTATTTTTATAAATAAAACTTAGCCACCCAAGGTTATTAATTTTATTTTATTTTTCATGATTTTCCTTATCATACAACTAGTCTGGTTAGTAAACACTATCCAAAAATAGGAGGAGATTTATGATATTTCCCCAAACCTTGAGGGAGGTTATTGTAATTTACCCTATTTTCTTTTTTAATGAAAGTCCATCTATAACTAGTTTTTTGAAGTTATAATATGAATTTTAGCTTCCAAAATCTTAGGGAATAAGCTCCTTTGAACTCTTGTGCTTGAACTTTCAGTTGGGTCAATTTGCCATAATAAGATTCATTGCCCCCTTCCCCCGCGGTCATTTCCAAGAAACACGTTACTTATTTTGCTGCTCTTCAAATGATCCACTCATGTATACTGTGGTCACATAAGAGCAACACATTTTCAATTATTAAGTAAAGCACTTCTTTTAAATTTCTAGCTATTGTCATGATAGCCTAAGGCTGTGTGTGCACGCACTGCATGAGGAATTAGTGTTATAAAACTGCAGTAACTGACAGGGTTAGTATGCTTTAGGTTCAGTTATTTGATTGCTACTAGGACATCTTGGCTATATATGTAAAACTTGTAATAGAATCAAACATACATGCATAACTTTAGAGGAAGGCGCAACAACTTAGTGACCAACAACTATTACTTTTGCAATTCTGCAGAAAATTTTGAGGTTGATATAAGTATTACAAAGAGGCTTATTGAAGGAGAGCGTGGCCAAAGGATCCGTGAGAAAGGCATAATTGTAAGTTCTCCATTTACGATTCATGGCAACTCACTGAAACATTTATGTTATTTTTTGTGCATGGTATGTGAAAGGAAATATTATAACTTCAGGATTATTTCATTGACTTCTTTTCTTTTCCTTTTTGGATTCTTCAGGTAGTTGGGGAATCTGGGTTGTTTACTCCTGATGATATCGCTTTTGTACAAGAAGCTGGTGTTAAAGCGGTAAGCTAAATTTTCATAACAATAAAATGAAAAACATACTAGAAGCGAAATTGTGCATGGTCCATTATTTTCATTTGGATACTACCTAATAGCTTCTTTTTTTTCTTTTTTTTTTACAACAAAATGGGAGGGGGGATTTGAACCCAGGTTTTCCTCATGAGAAGACTGGGTAATGCCACTGAGTGGCTTTCGTAATAGTCTGTCGTTCATGCATTAATTTAGTTTTATATGCCTCATTCTGCAGCCTTATTGGGTAAATTAGCTGAAGTCCAGAGATAATATTAACCCCAACAAAATCGGTATTGTCCCTTTGCAGGTTTTGGTTGGAGAGTCGATTGTGAAACAAAGTGACCCTGGGAAGGGAATAAGTGGACTTTTTGGGAAAGATATTTCTTTGAGTCCGAATTAGAATGTTTTATACACCCCTTTTTGTAGCGGCACTGAGTGAGGTTGAGTAAATTGCAGGTTCATTTGCGACCAAGTTCCTGCATCTTTGCCTGTACCACAACCCCAAAAGTGCAGTAGAATAAGTTGTATCTCTCAAAAATGGTTGTAACATTTGTGATGGATATATCAAGTATGCGTGGTCTAGGTGTCCTGTTAATTTTGCTTGAAGTTTGTGTTTGTTTGTTTTTTTTGGATGAATCAAATGAATTTTATTGAAACAAAAAAAAAAAAAAAATACAGATACATAGAGCCCCTAAGGGCTACAAATCAGCAAATGACAGAAAACAATACTCAGGGCACTGAATCAGTGCAGACATTACCAATGCAGCAACCCAAAATCTATGCCTAAACTCCAGACAATCTAGGCCATGAGAAGACATAAGAACACAAACTCTAATCACCAAAAAAGCAAACAGCCTAATTACAGAACTCAACCAAAGTACAGAGAGCTAACAGGCTTGTTGCACAGGACAAAATGATTAATACCCCATTTACAACACAGAATCCTATTAAGAACAGAGTCAGGAACACTATTTTTGTTTTCTATTCTGTTCTAGGCATCTTTTTTAATATCTCTGATAATTTGCTCCTCTGTTCTTATCTTTCTAGAGTGGATGATAGCATTCTTTTGCCGTCAAAGATAATACACAACAGCCCACCAATTCAATTTGCAAATGACAACCCTGAAATTTATGCCTTTAAGATAATTAGTGGTCCAATCCAGAAACATTTAACATCAGAAATTAAACAAAGGTCCATAACATTCTCTCAAATTCTTTTTTTGAAAGAATAAAGGAAGAAAAGGTGATCTATGTTCTCTGATAGGCATTGTACAGAACACATTTACTATCTCCATTAAAGCTCCGTTGGATCATTCTCTATTTTGGTTGGTAATTTGTTTCTCATAGCTAACCAACCAATAAAGCATACCTAGGAATGGTGAAGTCAAACCATATCAGTTTCCACAAAGATATTGTCTGCTGCTTGACTCTGATTTCTTCCCAAGTATTAGTACATTTGAATTAATAAGGAAAAGCTCATGAAGCCTAATCAAAATCCCTTAATTTTACTAAGCCAAGCTTCCTCTGGACGTCAACAAGTTGCACAAATCTGACTGCTTTCCACGCCCACTGTTTCCCTATAAAGTACATATTCAACTTTTGCTTCAAAACTGACTTAGTTGCATCATATATGACCCTATGACCATATTTTTGAAATAAAATACCATCATGATGCCATAAATCATGCATGGGAAAATTCTTCTTCCTTCTCCAACCTCAAAGCTTAGAAAATGCCTGGCTTCTTGTTTTAGCTTAAGAAAAGATCTCTAACCCCAAGTACAGTTTTGTGGGATTTTAATTGTGCATAGGCATTTTCCTTTAAGGAGGTATTGCCGCACCAATGCAAAACAAAAGGAACCAGCTTGAGTGAAAAGGTTCCATATGAGTTCATAATACAGCTTTATTCCAATCCTCAACTCTTTTAAGGCCATACCACCTTCTTTCTTTGGTAACATACTCTTTTCCAAGCTACTCTATAGTGGCAACAACCTTCCCAATAAAAATGATACACCAGAAACTTTGAATGTTGTATAGGATAGATTGTAGCAATTGGAGCCTGCCAGCAAAGAAAATCTTCTAGTACCAAGCATTTATCTTGGCTAGGATGTTATCAATCAATCAATCATAGGATGACAATCTTTGATGCTTAGTTTACATGGTAAGAGGGGCATACCATGGTATCTAACAGGTAACTTTCCTTCTTTAAATTGAATAATCTCCAGAATCTGTTACTTCAATGCATCTGATGTAGCAGCAAAGATAACCTCACTCTTGTTAGGATTAACAGCCAGGCCAGAAATCTTCACAAACCCAATAAGAGCATCCTTAACTAGTTGTATGGAAGGAGGGTCAACTGCTATAAATAAAAAATAAAAAATAAATAAGAGATCATCTGCAAAGCTGAGACGAGTAAACTACACTTCTTTATAATGAGGATCAAAACTGGACCTTAGAATGAAGAAGCATTGTGAAAGCATCCATAGCAATTACAAATAAGTAGGTGGATAAAGGATCCCCTTGTCTGAGTCCCTTTCCAGTACCCTTAATATACCCCACCATTGACCCATTAAGAGCAATTGAAAACATAGGGGAAGTAATGCAGATCCTTATTTCTATTTGTAGTTTTTTACTAGCTCATGGGCTAACCATATGTTTTTTGAGATATTCATTCCCTTTCTGAAAGCAGATTGATTGTGGTTTACCAATTCCCCAAGGTAATCGTTTAACCTATTAGCAAGCAGATTGAAGTTTGTGTTTGTGTAATGGAAAAGCAAATATGTAAGTAAATTTCCTCCCTTATGTGGTAAATGGAATGCAATCGAAAAAATGGATAATGGAAATACGTGCATGAGTAGGACCAAAGCATTAAAAGTCTTAACACATTGAGGGACTGATCTGAACCCCACCCTTAAATCTCGACCCGCATCCCTATCCCCACCTTAATAAAATGCTCCCTTTCATTCTCTGAAATGCATCGTTTTTTGCTTGTGATGAATTCACCCTGGATGATGGTTTTTTTAATTTAAAATGTTATTCTAATCCACAAGAAAAAATTAGAGCACCAATATATTGCAGAAATGGCCAGTAATACAGAAGAAGGAAATTTTCTAGCAACAGAGAGTATGTTCAGAAAATACTTCTCTATTTTAAAAATAATGACAAACCAGAAAAATGGTTTCAAGCAGATGAGCTAACCGCATTTAGTTCCATGATCCATTCACTATGGATTTTATAAGTTCCATCACTTGCAAGCCCACATATTTTTCATTGGAACCACAGATTTGGCCTTGAAAATTTGACAACAAAATTTGCACTTATGAAAGAGGATTAGAGGATAACACTTAGGTCTCTAACCAGAAGAAACTTACAGGAATATTTGTTTCTAGCAATCTCGTGCAATGGTATATCACAGGATTGCTTGAACAACAAACTCTTAGCGATCTGTAGATAAGAAAGTGAGTAGGCACCACACCCATCCATGGCTAAATAGGGAATTTGCTGGTGGTGGGTTGAGATACCTGAACATTGACCTCAATAAGTCATTCTGATTCTCCTCTCCAAAAAATTTATTATCTGACAATTAACCGGTTTATGTAGAACAAGTACGTACCTGACTGTGATATTACCATGTGCATGAAGAAAACAGGAATGAGGACTCGGTCTATAGTTTCAGTTCATATGATCACTTCATCATCATTTAATATAATGGGGAAGTGAGCGATCTTGCATGATTCTTTTATCTTCTTCTTACAGCATCATTCCTTCAACAGAGGACAATACTCATCTATGCTCAGCAAAGAAAGGGAGGTAGGCTAAGGCAGCCCATCCTTCTGGCCATGGCAGCATGTACTTGAGCTGAAGGCAGAAACTGATGGTTCAGCAAATCCTTTATCAAGTATTTTACCCAAAAATAAAATTATAAATAAAATCAAACTGAAACAGATTTGAGTAGACAAAGTACCAGATTAAAACGTTCTTAAAAAATCAGGTACATTTGCCACATTGGAATTGTCATGTAATGACTTTGTCATCCATATGTATGCAAGGACATGAGAAATCTTGCACTGCTCTTTTCCCTTCTTTCCTTTGGTAGCGTTTCGTCAATGAAGCACATATAAGTGCAAACACAACATATAGAAAGTGTTATGTGCAAGTGTTTTGCACAAACTCTCAAAAATACGTCCTCCCTTGCTTTATAAGCGTGTGTGAGTGTGAGTGTGAGTGTGAGTATGAGTGTGAGTACAATAACGACAATGAGGTGAAAGGTTACCGCTCAGTGTGTGAACCTTGGATTCTTCGGAATTCATAATCTCTCAATTTGTTAATTTTATGGTTTAGATTTTATTTCTTAAATCTATAGTCTCTTACATCATTTTAAATTTTAAATGACATGACAGTACAATGTTAAATCTATAATATTCACCATAAAATGGACTATTCACAATTAGAGCTCCTATCCCTTTGTGGAAATCCCAAAAATTTGGAATGATGCAATTAGAGCTTATTATAATTATTTATATAGCTTAAATTCATTTTGGTGGCAGAAACTAGCGTATTTACAAGTATTGCATCAGTATTTACTAGATCAAAATAGACTATAAAAACGATTACAAGAAACTTCAATTGTGACTAAACTTTTTGAGACATGTGTTGAGTTTTACATCGAAGGTGAATGATTCATTTTGATATCAAGCGACCTCATTCACGCACATAGGAATAAAGATATTACATGTTAAATTCTTATCGGTCCAAACTTAAGCTAATAATGAGTTAAGATGCATAGGATTATTTCCAAAACCAATAACTATTTTAATAAAGGGTCATTTGTCAAATGTCTTGCAGTTCAATTGGCACATCCTGGTGTTATCAACATAGACATCTAGGGTTCAATTCCCCTCCAATCATCGAATTATGTATAAAAAAAATAAAATAAAAAAGGTCACTTCTTCATGCCCCAATAGTACAAATCAACATATGGTCTCTGCAATGCTGATATCAAAGAAGGTTTTGTTTTAGGCCAGAATGTGTCTCTTCCTCAAACATATGTGCACTTGGCTCGGAATCCACCTAGCATATATAACTTTCCCTCTGTCTACACAATTGAAGCAATTTTTATCCTAGATAGTTATGTTCAAAGAGCTGATTTTTGTTTATACACATGTGGACATAATTATGTCAGTTTCCAATATGGTTTGGTATTGGAAAATAACATACCCTTGACAAGGTTGTATCTTAAACTGCATAATACATGTAAGCCTCAAAATACATATAATTTCTCCTCTGTTTCAAAATAACACAAAAAATTGTATCTAATTATTTACAATAATGATTATATACTAAGGTCAGTAAACACATAACTAGTGTCGTCATATGGAAATTCAGTAGACATTGACCATCACAACAATAAAGAACAATTTGATGGCTGTCAATGATCAGATAATTCTCATTTGAAGTGCTGGGTGTGCTTACTTTTTGTGAGTTCAAACTAATTTTATACAAAAACACTACAAAATTTACAAGTGTCCCATTTCTTTAAACCAATTTACTAGTCATTCCTTTTTTCTTTTTTTCTGACAACAAGAATTTTGTTATCAGACCTATCCCAACTACTTTAGTTCTTCCCCAATCCCCATCCTCATCTTTCACTTCTTGAGGAATTAAAAAGAGAAGTTTCAATCAATTTATTCCATAAAAATTTAAATTTAAATTTAAAAAAAAAAAAAAAAAAAGACTAAAAGGAGTTTTAAAAAAAATAGTGAATTTAGAAGACTATTATAAACAATATATCATTCATTATTAAACTTCTTTAATCGTATCTTTCTTTCTTTTTTGAGATATTGAACTAATGAAATCAATGTGATGCAACCATTTTGAAAATAATAATAAAAATTGTGATTAATGTCAAGAAAATCTAAATTTCAAGTCATTAGTTGTCTTAGCAAAGTTGGAATTGCTTGACAACAAGATTTGCAGCTTTAAATAACACAATATTTTTGCAAGGAAATCTAAAAAGTTGGATTTGGTTTGATAGCAATATTTGCTGCTTCAAATTATAGATATCACCTTTGTGGTATACCCTTAAAACAAGGATCTACCTTATACTTCATTCTGTGACACTTATCTCCGCTGTGGTTTATTCTTTTAAACATTTATGTTAACTATAAATGAATTTGATAATATGACAAATAAACTTTTTTTATAAAAAATGGATGAAAAGACCATTCCATCCCATTAGCGATGTCAATGTGCCAATCTTTGTAGAAACCCACCATCTGAATCATCAACGAACCCACCCTCAAACCCATGAACATTGACAATCCCAACATTAAACCTACCGCTACAATGCAACACAAACACACTGTCATCGACAAACCCATAATCGCAAACCTACCATCAATCCCGAACCCAAAACGCAACGCAAACCCACCCAAGACCCACAACATCGGTGCCCGAATAGCTCCCATGCCGAACCCACAACATTGAGCAATGGTGAATAAAATGTCGTTAAGATATGATTGCCGTCGTAGACAGAGGAGAGATCGAGAGAGCATAGGAGAGAGACAAAGTGAATAAAATAAGAAAGAAAAAGGCTTTACATGTGTTACAATACTCAATATCAATATCAAGTACAATAGCTATTAGCAAAAAAATGAATTATATTACCTAACTGGATGTGGGTGTGTTTTTGTGATTTTTTGTCAACAATGTTATTTATTTTTGTTAAAAGTGAGTTTTAATTCACCAGATAGAAATGCTCTAAGTTTAGATGTTATATCATCAAATTTTCTTATAGTTAACAGAAAAGTATAATGAAATAAACAACATGGTATCACAAAATTACAAGTTAGTTCCTTATTTGAATGGTATAACAAGGGTATTTCTCATTTGCCCTTTCTTCCAATATAACCTTAGCAATGAGATGAAATAAAGTTAAGGATGTAAAATCCTCCGTTAAGTCTCTCTTATTAGCATTATTACAGCTTTTAAATGAGTTGGCACATGTTTATGCCATAGATTAATTTCAAATGAATCCTAGCCATTGATATCCTTCACTACAGTTGTAATAGAAAACTCAAATATCGATTCCACTCCTTCCTCATTCTCTCATTCAGAAGAGCCTTCTTCTCCACTCGAACCCTAGAGAGAGAGAGAGAGAAAAAAGTCATGGCTATGAAACACCTACTATCCCTGTCACGGCGGGCCCACAGGGCGGCCGCGTCAGGCTTAACCCAGACCGTCCGATCGTCCTCCAGCTCACCTGCGATCGCGACTCAATCATTACCTCCAACCCCACCTCCCCCAACGGCGATGATCTACGACCGCCTGGCGGAGGCCGTGAAGGAAAAGATCAAACAGCTCGATAACCCGGACCCAAGATTCCTCAAGTACGGGTCGCCCCACCCGGAGGTGAGCGATCACAGCCGGATCCTCTCCGCCCCGGAGACCCGCGTTACAACACTCCCGAACGGGCTCCGCGTGGCCACGGAGTCGAACCTGGCTGCCCGTACTGCCACCGTGGGGGTTTGGATCGACGCTGGGTCTCGGTTTGAGACGGAAGAGACGAACGGGACCGCCCATTTCCTGGAGCACATGATATTCAAGGGGACGGAGAAGAGGACGTCGAGGGAGCTGGAGGAAGAGATCGAGAACATGGGAGGTCATCTCAACGCGTACACGTCGAGGGAGCAGACCACATACTACGCAAGGGTCATGGACAAAGATGTGCCAAGAGCCCTAGATATCTTGGCTGATATCTTGCAGAACTCCAAGTTCGAGGAAAATCGCATTAACCGCGAGCGCGATGTCATTCTCAGGGAAATGGAGGAGGTACTAATAATAATATTAGGGATTTCAAATTGTTTCCTTTGATTTCGTTTCGTTTATTAAAATGTCTATTGTGATTGGATTAGCTTAGCTTTGGAGTGATTTTTATACCAATGCCCTGGACATAGATTTTAACCTTTTAGGCTAATTCTACAATACCCACATTCTTTTTTGTGTGTGGATATGATACAATAAAATGTGTCTTCTACCATCACATTGCTTGGTATTCTAAAATATTAATTTATATTAAAAATTGGATGGTACCGACATCACATTTGGTGGTAGCTACCTCACATTTGATGGTAATAATTGAGTGCGTATCATATCTACAAAAAGAGTGGGTTTTGTAGAATTATCCTAGATTTTATAGCAAAATGTAATAACCTAAGTTTTGTCCAATTAAAGATAGATAAATGATAAAACTTGAAGTGTCCAGTGAGCATAAACTGCTTGCTTAGAGCCTGTCAGGAGTGAATGCCCCTGGATTACCTGGTTTTGACGGGTGAGGTCAGTTGCTAGAGGTCAGTCCAAAGGACTCTTCTTTGGAAAGGTTCCCTTGTTATAAATCTGTGCATACAAACATACATGATTTCGAGTCATGCTTTTTAAGTAAAAAAGTATTGTAAAGTGCCTCTCTTCTGTCATAAAGTAGTAGCATGATAGATAAACAAGAAAGACTGCTAGTGCTGGAGTTAATAAATTAACACCAAATGTTTAATGTATTACTCAACTGATATTTGGAAGAAATCTTTTTTTTTTTTTTTTTAAGTATTGTTTGTTATGCCCAATACCTAACATGATTTAATTAGATTGCTAAATACTAACACAAATTCTGTACAGTAAAGGTGTTTGATTACGCTTTAATAGGGATGTTCGTTTTCATTTATTTGCGTTTACTTTTTGTTAAGATTATAGCGATCTGGCTGGTGCTTTTTGCTATATTGCTTCTTATGGTTAAAGGATTTATCTCATGTATTTGTTGCAGGTCGAGGGGCAAACTGAGGAAGTTATTTTCGACCATTTGCATGCAACTGCATTTCAGTACACTCCTTTGGGTAGAACTATTCTTGGACCTGCTCAGAATATTAAGACAATCACAAAAGATCATCTCCAGAACTATATACAAACCCACTACACAGCTCCCAGAATGGTATGCAAAAAATATTGTCTTTCGTCTTTAGTTTTCTGTGCATATATAGTGGATCCATTGGATTGGTGAAGATGCATTGTTTTCTTCTGTCTAGTTTGATTGGATTTTGTATTCATATACAAGACTTGCTTTGGGATGTTATGGTAATGGCTGTTTTATTTGGGACCTATCAGGTCATTGCTGCTTCCGGAGCTGTGAAGCATGAGGACATTGTTGAGCAAGTCAAAAAACTGTTCACAAAATTGTCATCAGATCCAACCACAGCTACTCAGCTAGTTGCAAAAGAACCAGCAATTTTTACTGGTTCTGAGGTGGGGAAGATATATCTTGAGTATACCATAATCTCTTCTCATGCCCAAAAACAAATTTTTGTTTAAAATTTAAAATTTTATTAATTTTGTAAAAACCAGGTTAGGATAATTGACGATGATGTTCCTTTGGCACAATTTGCGGTTGCTTTTAATGGAGCATCTTGGACAGATCCAGATTCCATTGCTTTGATGGTCATGCAGGCTATGTTGGGTTCTTGGAATAAAAGTGCCAGTGGAGGAAAGCACATGGGGTGAGTTTTTTTTTCTTTTTTGAGAACTAAACACTGTTATGGCATATAAGATTTGTAAATTAAGCAACTTGAGTTCTTCATAAACACATTTTCTTTTTTATGCGAATGCATTGATCATTTTGACAATCTGTAAACAGTTCTGATCTTGCTCAGAGGGTTGGCATTAATGAAATTGCGGAGAGTGTGATGTCTTTTAACACCAACTATAAAGACACTGGTCTATTTGGCATTTATGCTGTTGCTAAGGTGATGTTGTTACCTAGCTTTTAACAGAATGTAATATGCATTCAGCTGTCTTTTGAATATTCATTCTTCTCATTTGATGAATTTGGGCAAGAAAGCCTGGTGCCTATTGAGTTATATAACTTTTATGTTGAACAGTTTTTTAATTGATTCCTCTTCCGTCCATTTTTCTCTTTTGGGTCTTCTGTTATCAGTGGCTTTTCCATTTGTTCCCTGAAATGTTGACAAATATAATGACTACTGATGTGAGATTTGAGTTTGAGGTTGTGATGAGTACTTTTGTCTGGTTATTTTGAGATGCATGTCTGCTGTATGAAACAAATAGTTAGTTCATCTGCATTTCTGGCCTGGGTTTAGATTGCTATATCTGTAACATATGTCAATGGACATGCCTTTATGGATGTGTATATGCATCTATGAACACATTATTAGTCATAATCACTTGATATTTTAAGTGGTATTTGGTAGAGATGCTGCTCTTGTCTGAATTCTGTACCTTTCAATCAGCAAATTGCAACTTGGTTGGATATTCATGTATATATGAGCCTTTCAATGTTTAAAATCAAATCATTTGTCACAGATATCTGTCATTTATTTTTGATTTGCTATCTTCTAATTTCAGCCGGATTGCGTGGATGATTTAGCATATGCAATAATGTATGAGACAACCAAGTTGTGTTATCGAGTTTCTGAAGCTGATGTCATTCGTGCGCGCAATCAGGTATCTATCAATGCTTTCATTTTACATTGGTATATAGTATATATTATTTTTAAATAGAAATTGTTATAGTGAATTTAAATAGTGATTGCGTGCTTATTCTCTCCCCTTCTCCCTAGAACGTGTTCTTCAAACTAAACATTGGTTGCAAGAAGCTCCGTCTCTTTATGATTGACCATAAAGTGGGACATATTACTAATATGTGACTTATGACACTTGACCAATTTTCCATTCTTTATCCAAATGTCCACTAATAGTTCCATTGATGTGCTGATACATGTCAGATTGTTTATTATTTTGAATGGATTTTCAATTGTGTCCTTTTGTTTATCATCCTGCTTCATATCACTTTATGCTACTCTTTACAAATACATGAGAGAAAGGTCAGTTTATAGTGGTATGTCTTTGGTCACTCAGTAATAGCTGTCTGTGTTACTTTGCCCTAGGGTAAGATCATGTAATCCAAACCAACGTATTTTACTATTTGATGTTTGCGCTAAAAGCTAGTGGAATACTGCCGGCAGGAGAGGAAAAACAAAAAAAAAAGGAGAATAGAAAATTATCTAATTGACAAAGTATGATATCATTGATCAACTGTTGTTTAATCCAGTGGTCAAACTAAGAGAGAAAAAATAGGCTTTTTCCAGGTTGATAGTGTACATGAAGTAACAAGCAAAGCAATGCTGGATTTTTGTTACCTTTTCTCAATCTTTCTACTTCAGACTTTAAAATTACACTTGGTCATTTGTGTTGCTTGTAACATTGAACATATGTCCTTTTCATGATCAGTATGAAGTATTCCAAGTCTATTTGGTAATATTAATTTAGGCCTTTATGACTTTCAACTCCAGCAGCTTTGATTCCTTTTGGAGTGGAAATAGTTCCTTGAAGTTTACATGTTTTAATGGTTGAATGTTTAAATTATAAAGTTGTAAAGAAGTAAAAAATTATTGGACATTTTCAGCTTTAGATCTTACATAATGAAGATCTGGTCATACTCAAGATTCATTTATGATAAGAAAGTACATCACATTTAGAGTGTAAAATGTGAGAGAATCTGAATTTGTAGCGTACTGTTGTGTTCTCCATGGCAAAGACCTGAAAATTTTATTTGCCTTATGTTGAATAAGTACTTTAGAGGTTTGTGAGATAATAATGTTAACAACAACAGATAATTCCTATTCATAAAAAAAAAGAAAAAAAAAGGAGAGGGAATTCCTAAGAGTTAATGTATATTCCTCAATGGTATATAATTATTGATGCTAACAGTGGTAAGGGAGAGTGAAATTCTAGATGTGTGTGTGCACATGAATTTTTACTATTTCATTGTTGTTTTGGATCTGTTTATATAGGATCTAATATGTGTAGGTAGTATCCATAGATATGCTTTTGCAGATCTCTCTTAAACTGGGTTAAGAAAGATCTGGATTATCATGTGTAAATGTGTTTCTGTATACAATTTGTTGAAGCTCAAGTTTATCCTTAAAATAAGTTAGTATTCCTTTAGCCACTGCTTCTCTACTTAATGGCATCTTTTGTTGCAGTTGAAGTCTTCTTTGCTGCTGCACATAGATGGGACAAGTCCTGTAGCCGAAGATATTGGGCGCCAGGTGAAACTCTTTCCTTATTAAAACAATACGAGAGAAGAAGTTATTCATTTATATTTTTGTTGTATTCTAAGCCAAAGGATAATAAGTAATATTGAAACACTGCCAAGCAGAAATTGGCAGAAAGAACTAAACATTTTCGTGCAGTCTTTGTGTCGTGTAATTTGAAGTAAATCATATCATTTGAGGAACTGATTTGACCTCTCAGTTGGTCAGTCTGATCTCTTCACTTGGTGCTTCCTTAGTTCAACATGTATCTTGTTTCTTGCTTTATGTGCGTTTTGTCTAACCCCATTTTGGAATATCAATCAGCTATGATTTAGTGGTGATTTACACAATAATTTGAAAAGGTGATGTTTGTGACACTGTATATGTCATATATTACTGGATCAATTAATCTTCAGTCACAAATAATTTTCAAAAAATATTTCACAACTGCCGAGGTGGCAAGTAGTTAATGGTCTAGACTCTAGATGAGAACTAATAGAAACATACCAATTCAACTATTGTGAAAAATGTTGTGTCTATAGAATTACTCTTACTGAATATCCCTTTTGCTGCTATACATAATTATAATTTTTGTTGGTATGCCTATGCATGCAGCTACTTACATATGGCCGAAGAATACCATTCGCAGAGTTGTTTGCCAGAATTGATGCTGTTGATGCCAGCACCATCAAACGCGTTGCAAACCGATTTATTTGGGACAAGGTACGGACTATAACCTACCTAACTTACTGGCTATATTAAACACAGTATAATTAATGGAACTTTTTGCCAGTCCAATGTTCAAATTTGGATTTCTAAGTTGTCTTCATCCATTGCTTGGTTTGGCAGGATATTGCAATTGCTGCCATGGGGCCCATCCAGGGTTTGCCTGACTACAACTGGTTCAGACGCAGGACCTACTGGAACCGCTACTAGTTCGCTTTTCACTTATTGTTTATTCATCATTATCCTTGTTGAGGTCTGATCTCAGATAATTTGTTGCATTTTACTGCATCAGTGCCCATGGAGAGCCGTAAGGGCCTGGCATTTTGATTTATTTGTTTTAGGTCTTGTTTTTGTAACATTTTATATACAGAAATAAGCATGCCATCAGTGTTGCGATTGTGAATGAGAAGACACTGTTCCTCCCACATTACTCTAAGCTAAATTCGAAGTGATTTTGCATGGCATCAATTTTTCGGCTGATATTATTTGATTTTCTTGTTAGTTCTGTCTGCTTCTCCAGCTCGTTGCTGATCTCCTAGAACATAAGCAATGTAGTTATTCCTCTGCCAAATGAATGTGGTGTCTTCTTTCTTCCCTTAATATTGATACTAGTTTTAGCAAAAATAATATTGATACTAGTTTTTTTGTTTTTTATTTACTCAACATTGACAAAAAATGACTTTAAGTAAGTAAACTGACTTAAAATAAGCGCTTTACATGGGGGGAGTCCGTGTGATATGTTTATTTGTGTTTCCTGGCTAGAGAAAAAAAGAAGAATAAAAATGAAGTGGAAATGTCCAAAACTCCAAATGTTAAGAAGCAGAGAGTGCTTTGCAACTTGCAAGAGGGGAGGCCCCCTAGTCTAGGCTGCCTACGGCTTTTCTAAGTTCCGAAGCTTATAGGGGCTACTGTCGATATTTAAAAGTCTTGCAAAGAAGCTGTTCTCCTCCTAGGCGAGTAGGCGTGCCACAAACAGTACTATAACTTTGTTTAAGAGAGAGTTTCTTCAAAGCGATATTCCTATATCTCTATCAATTATCATACAGTTTATTGGTGAGTTGTCAAAAGAGACAAAAATGCAGTTTGATAAGAGGGCAGAATCACTTGATTCCTGCCCTTGAGACGCAAAATCTCTGCTCAATACCCTTTTTATTTGGCTTGTCAGCTTTTGTTTTTGTTATTCCCAATATCACAATATGACACATCAGGTTTGCTCTTCTTCCTCAAATAATTTTATTTTATTTTTTTGAAGATAGTAGTAACCAAATAGGTAATGTAAATAATGCCTATCCCAACTCCCACGAGAAGTACAACCTTAAAATGTCCTACTCCTACCAAAATGGTAAAAAGAATTAAAACAATTACTAAACAGTTGCTTCTAGTTAGTTTGGTTAGGTAAAAAACAAACACATATTTAGAAGTTGAGTATATAAAAAATTGTGTTAATGAGCAGATTGTGAGACGTTGAAAAAAGAAAATGTGAGAGAGGACGGTATGTCCGATGAATGAAAGACACGCCCTCAGTTTGTTCATTCCTCATTCCTCTGCTGCATAACACACAGAAGATGTCATTGGAGGAGGCGGAGTTGGAGTACCGTTCGGATGGAGACGACGCATGGTACAGCGTCACTGTGGTGTTGGAGGACAACGGCGACGTATTGAGGGTAAAATACTGCGGTTTCTCTGAAGAGCATGACAAGGTGTATAGAGGAAGCGAGTTGAAAAGCAAAAGCGAGTTAAGGCAACTGATGGACCGCTTCAGACCCCTTTCCGCACAACTCCAAGATTCTGACTGCACCAACCTCTCCCTCGGCGACGTCGTTTGCGCCTCCTTTTCTTTCCTACATGACGACGTCCGCTTCTACGACGCCGTCCTTGATGGGGTCTCTCTCTCTCTCTCTCTCTCTTGAAATGTGAATGCTTTATATTATTTTTTTAAATGGGGTTTGAAAATCATAGTCAAAGTTGCTAAATTTGCATAATTTGGGGATTAACTCGGCCACTGTGCGGTTACATGCATTTACTTATATATATTTCACTTTCCTGAACGCCAAACAACCCAAATGACCCTTTTTATTTATAATGCCAAAATATTAAGAGAGCAAAAGAAAAGAAAAAACACAGGATTTTTGAAATGGGGTTGTATTGCTTATACTTGCTTAATCAATTTTTCAACAAACACTTATGCTTTGGGCTTTTCTCTTGATTACTGCATATTACTCCTTCTATTTCTTGTTTTTTGTTTAGAATAAATATTAACTCACACCACCTAAATGTGGACCTTGATGTCCACATTTTTTTGAATGGTTTGAAAAAGTGGTGTAAGGGTGGTGTGCCCCCATGGAGTCTCTAGCTGCTTGCTTACAACATCTAGAATAATGTTATTTAGCAAGTGATGTGATGGGCTTGTTTTAGTAGGTGGAAAATCGTGAACATGCTCTTAAACAAGGAGGAGAAGAGTGCTTATGCACTTTTGTCCTTGAATGGATACATGGTCCAAATGCTGGCAACTTGACTTATACAACCATTGAAAACATTTGTCGAGTGAGGTCTACTGCACAAACAGATCCCAAGTTGGATTCTTTTCTTAAAAGGGCTGCCGAGAGATTTGTAATTACCCCTGACCCTGTTCCGGTTTCTAAACGGGATGATACCCCGAACATCAAGCACAAGAGGAGTTTTCTTCAACGTATCAACCATGTGAGTTCTTTAGAATTGTATGGCGTACTCAATTTTGCTTGGATGATCTTTTAGTATTGACGTAATACATGCTTGTTTGTAGGATACAAGGCGAGCCAAGCGGTCCACCGTTGGTAAAATAGGCTCATCTGAAGGTCTGTGTTTATCTACCATGGAAATGAGTTAAATTACACCTTTTTTCCTAGCATAGTCATTGTTTTTAGATGGAGGTTGAAAAGGAGTGGGGTTTTCGATGTTCGGTCTTTTTACATTGCCTTAATGGGCCCTTGTGAGTTGAAATTCCCTTGGAAGGGTATTTGGTTTGTTAAAGCCCACTGAGTGTCTCTTTCTTTGTTTGGACAACGACTTGGGGAAAGATCATAACATGTGATAACCTTATGAGGAGGGTATACGCTGGTAAGGTGGTGCAATGGAGAGATGGTGGGCACTTCCTTTTGCATTGCCCTATGGCAGTTGCACTGTGGAGTTTTGTCTTTAGATCTTTTGGACTTCTTTGGGTGGTACCGGGTAAGGTAATGATATGTTGTTTGTGTTGGATATTGCCTGAAAGTCCTAATTTGACTTGATTTGGGTTTTCTTGCTAAACAAGTATTGGCACTCCTTGTCAACAAAAGAATGCATTTGTTGTCAACTAAGAAAGTTATTGTTTGTCCACCAAAAAAGGTATTCCTAGTCCACCAAGGAATATATATTGAAGTCTTATAAATAGAAAATACCACGAAAGGTTTAGTGGTTTTGGCCCAAGGGTCCTCCCACATGGGGAGGGACTTGACATTAGTTTGTGAGAGCCCTAGAGAGATATTTGGGTGTATTAGGGTTTTGGGTTTGGTGAGATGCCTCTACACTAACTTTGTAATCTCTCTTTGTTATAGTGAAATTCATCATCTGCTACCCATGGATGTAGGCTATTGTCGAACCACATAAATCCTTGGTGTTGGTGTAATTGTCTATTTTATTTCTATTTTCATTTGTTCTATATTTGTTTGGAGATCTTTCTCTAGCCATAATTATTTTGCACAATCAATATTGTGTGTGGGAGTGCTATCTAGAGGCCCTTTCGCACAACAAACTGGTATAAGAGCTTTCGCTGGCACAACAGTTTGGATGGAGGAGAGTTTTTACAGTTTGTGTGTGTGTGGGGTCTTACTTCCTCCTTGTATGTAGGAGAGTTTTTAGCTTCTCTTGCATTTGATTATTCTGATTCCCATTTGTAATTCTTCTTTGAGTGCATGCTTTATGCACCCCTTTTTTCTTGAATAATACTTCTTATAAAAAAAAAAACAGTTTGGATGGAGGAATTGGCTGAGGAAGCATTCCTTAGATATCTGGAATTCAATGTTTGATGTGGATGTTGTAGCTGGAACATAATCATTATATATTCGAGGAATTGGAGAGTTCAAGAGTTAATTGATTGAGATATTTGTTGAGTCTTGGTTTGATTGGTCTCGTGTTTGGGGTTTCACTACTAGTAATTCCCTTGCGGGATTTATAGAGTCGTTGTATCCAGTACATACTGATTATTCTTTGTAATTCTTTAGACTTCTTTGTGTATATGCTTTATGTACACGGAGTAATCTTCCTTCATTAAATTGTCTTTTACTTATATAAAAAAAAAATAGTCATTGTTTCTAGATGACCAATCTGTCCAAGATGGATGTCTCTTAGTACTCATTGCCCTTTATCAATCGTTTTGGTTTACCTTTATATGCAATACTGTTTTAGAAATTGGTCCCCCATTTTGGTTCTTTCTTCAACTTTCTTTTGTGTATATGTGTGTATCTGAAGCAGGGAGGATTGGCAGTCATCCAGAAAGTAGTTTTCAGGATACAGATTTTGGAGGTGGAGGAAACCAGTATGTGATACTACTTGGGAATCTAGATAAGGGATTATCTCCCTCAATGGTTTCAGAGTTCATAAAGAGAGAAACTTTTGTATCACCTCAAGTATACATATACCCGAATTTTACTTCAGATACATCTACACAAGGAGCGCTTATGTTGGATTGTGAAAAGCAATTTCAAAAGTTATCTGAATTTCTGGATAGACCCAATCAAATCATCATATCCTCAGGGGGAAGGTATGTAAAGTCATATGCATTATATTTGCAGCTTTGTAGCTTCAAGGTTGGCCCAAAATAATTTTATCTAAATAGCTGATGCTCCCTTTTGTTTCTTCTTTGTATTCTTTTCCCATAGGCATTGTTTTGCATCTAATTGACAGATTTAATGATTCTGGCTTATTCAATTATAACAATATGCCCTACACTATTCATCAAAAAAGAAAAAAAAGGAAAAAAAAATCCCTATGCTAGTCAAATAGTACATTGTTGATCCCTTGCTCTTTTATGTTTCCTGTTATCGTGCTTTTTGGATTAATTTTATTTCGTTTTAATCACTATAGAGTTAGTATTCATTACTTAATCTGCAGGCCATGGGTGGTAGTTGAGAAAATGTCAGGGCATAATCCACTAAGAGCATCAACTGGGATCCAATCTCAGGCAAGCACTGCATTTCAGCCTTTTTTAGCTTTGGGCCCATGGAGCTGAATATGTTATTGCTCAATGATAGAGCATATTATATTTTGGTATGGAAAGATGCTGCTGCACTCTGAAGCACTAGTGGGTGGCAGCATGTTTATGGCATGCAGCCCACATCTTCAATTAGTTGTACAATAGCATGTTTGACTAATCTCTGCTTCTAATTTCACCCTTTTACCTGCATGAACACTTGGTTGGCGTACATAATTACAAGCTTTTTTTGGTTCCTCCATAAAACTCTAATTTATTCCCATATTTGCACTACATGACCTCTCATCTCTTAACAATGAAACCTCACCCCCCACCCCAACAAAACCAAAAAATAAAAAATTACATTTAATAGTAACTACAAAAGTTCAATTCTCTACTTACTTTATATTAGTTTTTGATTTGGCATTTACAATTTGCAGAGAACATTGCAGAATGGGAGCATTGGAAGTAGCAACGGGTTAAAGGTTGTCTATGAAGGAAGTGCAGAATACCAGAGAGCTAAGCTGCTAAAGGATTTAATTCTGGAGTTTTTTAATCATCAAAAGCGGCTGAACAAGAAGCTAGCTTTGGATGTTGAAAATATCTTGCAGCGATATCGAGTGTAACTGCTGAGTTACAATTCAGTGTTTTTTTGTTCATATTCTTAGGATTAGGCTGGCATCAATGTAAATTTGTCGCTTAGTTAATTTTGCACCATGTGTTATCATATGTAGATGTAGTTGCTTTATTGGGGACATCCTAATTGTTACTGCCTGTCCATGTACTTGTTCATAGATGGGGTTTTGGTATATAGAGTTACTAACTGAAAATACTCAGCGAATTGATATGCAAAGATATACTTTAATCAGGATACTTAGCATTTGGCTGAACTTATAGAGTAAGAATATATATATATGATCACTTGGTGTTCCCATTTGCAAAATGAATTTTTGCAATTGGGCTATTTTGTACGTGATGGTGGAAAGAGAAAAGGTTTTCCAGGTTTTACGGACTAATCCAAGCAGCGTTCCCCAGCCCCAGGTGCATATTTTTGTAGTACAAAGAATGAAATGAAATCTGGAGTTGCATTCACAGCATAAATGCACAAATCTGTAATATTAGTAGGTTATTAGAACTTGTATGCGTGTTATAAGAATCAAGATGCTTTGTAAATAGTTTCTCTGTTTAGATCACTATCCATCTGTTGTGGCGCATGCGTGGTTGTTTGAAGTTTGAAAGCTTTCTCCCCGCAAACACCTAATTTTAAGGAACTGGCCTCATCTTTTAGATCTTTGTCTGCACTGCAGTGACAAAATAGTTTCCTTCAGCTTGGGATTACTTTGTTGAATACTTTGTGCTGGGGTCTATTCACTTTTTTCTTCTCTAGGGGCGATGTACATGGGGCCATAGGGTGCGAAGTGCGAGTACCACGAAAAAGGAAAGGATTACATGTAACCGTTACATGTAATACCACCTCTATTACCAACTAGGCTATCAACTCGAACTTGTTGGGGTCTATTCACTTGTAAGTGCATTTGGAGCAATGAATTCACTATGCTTTGACTTCATTATTTTGTGAAGATGCAGATATGGGAAAACCCCATCTTCGAATATCCCATATATTAATACTTGGGGGCTCCCTAGCTTGACTGGAAGAGAAAGTTGATGATGGGCGATTTGTAAAGGTTTGGAGGCTAGTCCCATAGCCAAATTTAGTTTAGGAACTTTGTGGTAGAGGTGGTCTTGTCTATGAAGACCAAAGATGATTTTTGATTATGAGGCAGGGTTTATAAAATACTTTCTTTTTTTTTTCTTTCCTTCCCCTTTTTTAATCATCATAAAAACTAAACATCTATTTAAAATAAAAACATGTAACATCTTGCATTGTTGTTACATAAAATGTTTCAAGGGGCTTGGAGGCTGGAGCTAAAGTTTTAGAGATATAAAAAATACAGAAAGATAAACACCACAATTGCTTTGAGCAGCCTCTATGCCCAAAAGGTCGTGAATCCTAACTTGGTCCACAAAAAAATATGGAAAAATTAAAGAATTGAAAGAAAATAAAATTAGTAGACGTAACCGTCTCCACATGGGAAATCTCCATTGGTCAAAGACCATTTCCTCACCCAATCATAAACTGCCACGTCAGATTAAAAACAAAAAAACCAAAATACACGTAAACCATTTGACTTTGACCACCTAGTTTCCTCTGAACTCACGATGTCATCGTCCATACAAAAAAGCAGATCCTAACATAACATTGGTGTCTGTCAGATACAAGTAAAAATGGAATGGTGGGATTTGAGGGATGCAGTGGTGGTGATAGTGGCGCTGTGTTTATTCACAACCAAAGGAACCGAAGGGATAAGGTTTTCGATAGACAAAGAAGAGTGCTTGTCTCATAAAGTAGAGTATGAGGGGGACACTGTTCATGTTTCTTTCGTTGTCATTAAAGCCAATTCACTCTGGCATTACGACAAAGAAGGTGTTGATCTCGTGGTATGTATATCTTATCTTAATTATTGTTTTTATTGTATATGTGATTGTCTTCACGATTCTTGTGCTTTTAGATTGTTTTGGGGATGGGTTTCTTTCTATTTCTGTTTTTATGGTTCAAAATCTGAACTTTGCAATGTTGACTATTGAAAAAGAATATCACTTGTGAATGCTGCATCCTTTGTTGTTTTTTGGGGATCCATCAAATATATGAAGTTGGAACAATTTTTGGTTAGTATGAAGAGTAGTTGTGAAGCACAATTATTGGTCTAAGCAAAAAGAGAGATGGGCAGTGCCTTGCTATATGGTCCCAATTGGTTTATTTTGTAGGGCATTGTAAGGAGGGTAATATATGGGGAAATGATGATCTTCTTTGATGTGTTTGAGAGGGGGTTCGGTTTGGAGTGGAGTGTCTTGCACATGGTGTGCAATCCTAATGCTTTTACTTTAATCCCGCTGAATAAGAAAGAAGTAGGGTATGCAATGGAGACATTGGTGCTCTCTTAATAAGCTTGCTTTCTCTTTCTTGATTGAATGGGCTTTTATGACTCAGGATCGGAAGGCAAAAGTCACTGGAGTTTCTGTTAGGATCTTAAGTGTCCCACATCGGTTAAGTATGAGCTTGGTTATGTGTAATTTAGCTCCTAGGCACCCTCCCCTTGCAAACCAGTTTTCAAGGGTGAGTTCTACCTGGGGTTCGTATAAGTTTCTTTTATGGCCATTTCCAAGTTGGGGGAAAAAATGATAATAACATAATCTTGGGGATTTCTTTTAATTTTAACCAAAGGTTGGAGGCAATTGGGTTATGGGCCAGGTTATTTTTTTATTTTTTTTTTTATGGAATATCTTTGTATCATTCCATGTAGTGTCCATGTATGGACTTTTAATGTGTAATTAGATTAAGAGAATGTAGAATCGGAATGGATTCTTTCGATTTACATGAAGGTTAAAAAGTTTAGCATCTAGGGAACTTATGTCCTCTGTTGAGATATACCAAATCCTCTGAGGTTGATGGATTAACAGCATTTACACTAGTGCTGCCTTGGTCCAATTCATTATGTATTTGCAGACATTTGGAGAATAATTGAGGGGAATTGTTGATTACTAAATCTACTAGTAAATAGTAATTCCATGAGAGCTTTGATTACATATACATCTGATACTAACTAGTTCTTATGTAGGTGAAGCCCAACAAAATGATTTATTTATGGCTCAAAAGACTCAATTGATTGACTCGGACTTTTTAGTGGCACACTTTGGATGGACAAAAAGTTTTTGCACATCTTTGCCTTGAATTTCTTTGGTTTTTGTTTTTCCTCGTAATCCTTCTCCATTGAATCTTTATTAATCCACTATTATATTGAGATTATCAGATAAAGGGACCTAGTGGTGAGCAAATTCAAGATATTCGTGACAAGACAAGTGAGAAAACTGAGTTTATGGCTCAAACGAAAGGGCTTTATCGGTTCTGTTTCACTAACAAGTCTCCCTACCAAGAAACTGTTGACTTTGATGTACATGTAAATCATTTCGCATACTTTGATCAGCATGCCAAAGATGGTGAGAGGCTTCATTTCTTTTTACTACTTAATCCCTCTTCCTTTATTTATTTTTTTTACCAACCTCTTTTGAAGAATGATCTCTGAAATTGTTGTTGATCTTTGCAGAGCATTTCACCCCCTTGCTAGAACAGATAGCAAAGTTGGAGGAAGCCCTTTACAGCATCCAGTTTGAACAGCATTGGTTAGAGGCTCAGACTGACCGCCAGGCAATAGGTACTGTTTTGAGGAACTAGGTTTCTTTTCTATGTTGAGTTTTGAATGTGATATGTCTCTACAATAAATGAATCCAAGCTCATGGGTGTGCACAAGCGCTCGCACACACACACACACACAAAAGTTCAATCAGGATGGACTTTTGGAGTTGTATTTCTTTTTCTTTACCCACCGCTTTCTTCTCAAGCATCCACCAGGAAGGAATAATTTGTCAAAGTTGATAAATCTGTAAATACTGCTTTTATAATGTTGCAGTTAACGAAGGAATGAGTCGGAGAGCAATACATAAGGCAATTTTTGAAGCAGCAGCACTGATTGGGGCTAGCGTCCTCCAAGTCTACCTTCTGCAACGCTTGTTTGAACGGAAGCTTGGGACATCCAGGGTTTAGATTTTTCGCTGCCTACGTATTGGATGTGTAGTGTAGTTAAAACCTTCAAGATATATAGATATTATGTAACCATTACCTTTTTATTTAGTAATAGTTTTGTAACTTATCTCACGAGTTGAGTTGCTCTACAGGGTGGTGATAATGTTGTAGAGATATGGCAACCATGGTTTGTTAAAAATATTTTTCCCTTCGTATATTATGAGTTGGTTTTTTGAATAATGGGGTTTGTATTCAGCCCTCATTGCCCTTTTTTTCCGGGATTTTAGTATCCGTTTCTTTCTGAGGTAAAAGGGATTAATTGGTTGGTTGAGGCAGAATTGAGGCTTTTCAGAGGCAGATATAATACAAAGTCAGGTTCACAAATGGATACCACCCATGAACCGAATGTAACAACTGCATTGTTTGCTGATGGAACTTCGTACTAAATCAGAATGTCTCACTTTAACAACAGTTTCTAGCTTGTAAGGAGAGTTATAACCCTAAATTTTCAATCATATAACACAAAATCTTTCATGCTTCCATTACTCATCAACTGCACATTACCATCATTTTTTGATTAATGCTCATGACTTCATTAGAACAAGAGGAAAAGAAGTTAGATCTGTTGGTCAACACACACCAATTTGGACAAAATACTTTCTGATTTAGAACAAGATGAACATGTTTAGCAGAGTCAACATCTTTGTTACTTTCATCCCATATGGAAATTACATGCCCCTAACAATAAACAGCTCGGAACCTCCCAAATGAAAAGGAGGCTGACATACAATCAGCATTATGCACAATATTGCTAACCAAGTTCTGCTTAAACTTTTTGCTTTTCAAAGAAATATCTGGCTTATCATCAGTTCATTGTAAAGCCAATCTAGTGCTTTGCCCAGCTAATTACTACCGCAGACGTAAGGCAACAAACATTGATTCCATGACAAACCATCATATCTTATTAGAGAAATAGTGGCCTCATTACCCAAAGAAAAATCAAATCCACTCAAAACAATATAGAAACAAATTGTCACAAATAGTAGTGTCAAACCATATAATTCCAATAAAGGATAGAAGCAGCGCCCCAATAATCACCCACCAGTATACTGAACATAATATAACATTGTTCTTTAAACTTTTCTAAGCGCACATCATCACCAAGTTTAGGACACAACAAACAGATTCCAGTAGGATCCATCATAGCTTCCGTAAACAGCTCCAGTCTTCTGGAATACATTTTGGGGCATCAACAAACAATGGCCTCATGATTCTGCAGAAGTGGATTGCATGCAGCAACACCATTTTCTCTGTTGTAAACATCAAAATGAAAGCACTATGAGTTTTAAACCAAAAGGCAACGTGTTAGTCCTATCGATAAATTCTGACACATCTTTTCTCATGCATGTACTCATTGACATTCATAACCAACCTCAAATGATGGAATAAAAATCGATTAAAATAGGGAAGACAGTCATTAGACAATATGAGTTTTAAACCAAATGGCAATAGGAAGACCAAAAAGTATATGCCTGAAGATTGATTGGATGATATGTGGCTTTAAATGAAGTCTAATGGTGGAAAAGATTTATGTAGCTAACCCCAATTCTAGCAATAATGACTTTGTAGATTGGGTTGTAAACGAACCGAGCTGTTTATGAACTTCTCGAACTTGACTCAAGAAAAAGTTTGTTTATGTTTGTTTAATTAGCAAATGAGCCAAATTCAAGACAAGTTTTAGACTCAACTGCTCAAACATAATAATGCATTTGTGAACAAGCTCATGAGTATAAGGCTTTATTTGAGTATATCTAATATTATATCTTAATATGCATATATGTATAGAAATAAACTTATATAGACTTGTAATTGGATTGTGCAAGTTTGTAAAAATTATATACTTACATAAAATATTGTAATTTATTGATAATATAAATAGTCAATGTCGTAGAAAAAATTATATACAACTTTTAATAATACAAGATTGGCGAAAATAATTTTTTAAAGTTCTAAACGAAAATCATTCTATCTAATAAACTCCTCGATATAATTTCCATATAACTTAGTTATTAGTTATTAGTTATTAGCTAGATTTGTTAAGGGGTAAATGTTTTTTGCCATAGTCTTACTATATATGGAGAAAGAATAAGTTAATTAAATAACAAGCTCAAGCTTGTTCAATAAGAAAAGGAACCAAGCTTGATAAGCTTGAACTCGGCTTGTGTTCGAAATAAAATTAAATGAACCAATATTGAACTTTAATACTCGGCTAGGCTCGTTTACAACCCTCTTTGTGGATGAGCTAGGCCACCCATAGTTCTTTACACCGAGTAAAGAGAATTCCATATATTTTCAAACCAGAAGAGTTACTAGCATAGAGAGAAATTTGAGACTTAGGAACTATTGAAGAATAATATAATGTGAAGGTAGTTGACAAAAACTTAATTGAGTATATTGAAACTAATTCTAACAAAAAATTGAGAGCAAGAAAATTAATCCTTTGAGATGTAAGGTATATGTTTGAACAAGCAGTTTTCATTAATTCAACATGTATTTTGAGAAACATGGACAGTATCTTGGCTGCAACTCAAGATATAGAGAATTGTATGGTGTAAATTTTATTGCTTTATGCAAAATGTGATACCCATAAATGATCAAAAACAGATGAAGGTTCAAATCAATATTTTATGTTGTCAACCTAACACATTCCTCCTGCTTTTATTGGGAATCAAAGCCCTCAAACATTGACTCAAGGAATTTTTCTCTACCCCTTCTTACCTTGAAAAGGCATAAGTTCAAACTAAAAAGAATAAATGATTTTTTATTATCTCAATTGAAGTATCGTGGAATGGCTGTGTGAAATGAAAAGGCTTACGTCATAAACTTGGAGGTTCTAAACAAATCAGAGTGGAAAGTCATTATAAGAAATATGCAAGATTGCAACTTACAGACTGAGGCTTTCCAAGAACTGCTCTTTTATTATATTTTGATTCATCCTTTGGTGGTGAGTCAGGCTTGCCACCTGTCTTTTTCTCATCCCGAGCCTTATTGAAGATTACTGTGAACCCCTCAGCTGAGGCTGGGTCATTGACATCCCATTCACCAAACTTTGGCAATGGTCTATCCTTTTCCTGTATAAATTAAAATTTCATATGATATTAATGACTAATGCAATCTTCTTCCATGCTCAAACTCCTGCTGCTTACATATTAAACACAGGAAAATATACTCTAAACAGCACTATGAGTGAGATGTAGGGGTATGGCTGCTTCACATGCACTGAAACAGAAATTCTAACCAAGCTGATTGTACTATTTTACGTAATATTAACAGTACCGCAGAGGAAGAGGGAAAGCATGAAACCAATTTAAAAATGTCATGAACAAAGAACATTTCTTAAGGAATAGTTGTCCAACCACAATAAAACAAGCAGAAAGCACAAAGATGATGAAATATTCCACCAAGATTGACCAATCTGTCCTGACAGCAGGGTTACCAAATGTGGCATAGAGAGAAAAGGAAACAATTTATTGGGTAGGAGTGCGAGACAAAAAAGGGACCAATCCATTTTTATTCATACCGAAAAAGAAGAATCAGGCTCTCTGCTAACATAGTTGATTCTAACTTTTCTATTCAAAATATCCTTAGAAATAGAGCAGTCACAGTAATCAAGTATACACATAAGTTAAAGAAGGCAGATACAGATTTTTTAATGATAGATACGATATGATTTGAAATCTATGGCATCCACTCCATGATAATTGCTCTTTAACATCAAGCCAAGACACCAATAAATTTATATCTCGTGAAGGCGGGATTTGAACCTGGATCCCTTGTTTGACGACAACTCGACAAGAGCAGCAGATACAGATCCTTACAATTCGAAGAAAACAGTTACTCACACTCCGCCAGCTTAAGTCAGATACTATACTTAAGCCTATGACCAAACAAAGTTCATGAACTGAGGAAACAATCAAGTCTAAGTGTAAAAAATTCAAACTTTATAATAAAACTGGGCATCTTCACCAAACCCATAAAGGTTGCAATTCCAGGATTTAACACAAACAAACATGTGGCTTGACAAAACAAAAAAAAAAAAAAAAAAACTCATACAATAAATAAATACTTATATTAAATAATAATAATATTAGATCAACAAACATACATATATATATATTAATCAAAGATAACAGTTAATGGAATAGGATCCTCTCCATATATATTAGATACAAAGAAAAGGGTGGAAGGGATTTGGAATGGAATAGAAAGCAGGAAGCAGGGACAATAAAGTCATTTCCAAGAAAAACAGAACAAAACCCAGAAGCAAAAAAACACATAATAAACATCAAAGAAATCAAATTCGTTCAAAGAAACATAATAGTAAGTGTAAGAAAGATTGAGTCTGTGAAGTACCGCCATGAGTAAGAAAAGAAAGATTGAGAATTGGAAGAAACTCAACAGTCAACAAGTCTGGCCTCCTCCTTTTCTCTCTGCCTATTTGCTGATTGCTCTTTCCTTTTTCTCAAATAAGAGAGCCAATAGTTTAGAGAGAGAGAGAGAAGAGCGTTATTGTGTGTGTGGACCAATGAGCCAGAAAAGAGAGACAAGGACATGTTTATAGAGATTAGAGAACCACTTTGAACCGCTAACTGCTAAGCTGTCATCAATTTAATTCCACCTAAGTCAAGCTTTTAAAAAATGGAGAGACTACGGTTAAGATTTTATATATTTTTAAGGAAAATAATAAAAATTCTCTTTGAGTATCTTGATACATCAATATCCTACTAGAATCATGAGCTTGTTAAATAAATTTAAGGAAATTTGTATTGGAGGTATTGGGTAAGTGCACTGACTTTTCTTAAGGTTTCGAATTCTACATTCACATACACTCACCTCTCCTGTAGTTTAAACACTGTTAAATTAACTAACGGAAATGGCTCAAATACCATTTTAATCTCACTTTCCGTACAAAATTCTCATTTTATCCTTCGTACAAATTTCTCATTGTACCCTTCCGTTAACCAAATTCAATCCCCACTCATTCCTCTCTCTCGCTCTCATGTGCACTCTCTCCCTCACCCTCTTCTTCCTCTTCTCCAATCCACAAACCCAAACGAAATCTCAATGTAATCAACCATAGTAAGAGAGTGCACAGAAGAGTGAGAGAGGAACAGATTGGGAATTGAATTTGGTTAAGTAAAGGGTAAAATGAGAAATTTGTACGAAGAGTAAAATGAGAAATCTGCTTTGAAAGTGAGGGTAAAATGATACTTGAGCCATTTTCGTGTGTTTAAGTTATAAGGGAGGTGACTACATGTTATTTTGAAAAGTATAGGAGGTTAATGTACAATTCGAAATTTCAGGGGATGTCTGTGCACTTACTCTAAATTTCAGGGGAGGTCAATGCAATTTTCTTTAAATTTAATTAGCGGGACTCATTATTCATGTAAGAAGATAAAGTTTTATTTCAAAATGAAAATGATCTTTGTTTTTATTTATTTATTTTTTCTATAAAAGAAATTATCTTGTTTTATATTAAATCCAAGAATACCATTCACATTTGACAACAACTTTAGATTTTGGAAAACAGTTCATTCCATATTCCGTTCGCATTTGACAACAGCTTTAGAATTTTGAAAACAGTTCATTACATTAAATCCAATCATTTTCAAAGTGGTTACTTTATTTATTAGGATTCACTATCACACTATTAAACACGCTAATTCTATCGAGCAATACTACAGAGACAATATTTTCACAACAATTTCACAATCATACTAAGTTGTTAGGATTTTTTTAGTTTTCATATGGACCTACCACTTACATCACTTTATTATTTACTATTTACAGCTTGACATCTTAGTATTATTGTGAAAATATTGTGAATGTAGCTTTTATTGAATTCTATATCCTTGACAATTCTCGTTGTTATCTATTTTTTTTTTTTTTTTTTAAGAAAGATTCTAATTTATGTATACACGTCATTGGTTAAATTTTTTACTATCATTCTCCCCCGTTTGTTTTGAAATTGGAGGTGGTAGTTCAATATTTTATTTTTAAATAAATGATATAACATCATTTAAAATTTAGACTTTATAGTGATTAAATCTTTATCTTTAAATGAATATCACATTTTTTTAAATACATGATATCACATCAATTTAGTTAATTAATCAATTATGTGTTCTAGATTCAGATATAATAAACGATTAAACAAGTATAAATAACTAAAAATAAGAAGCTGGTTTTTAGAATTGTTCTACTCTAGGGTCTATTTGTTTGGAGAGAAAAGATAGAAGAGAAAAGTGGAAAAGAATAATGGTTTTCTGCGGTTTGGTTGGGTTAAAAAGAGGAGAGAAAATGTGAGAGAAAATTGGTGAGGCCCAAGAGCTTTCTTTCCAGGCCCATAAAAGTTTTTCTACCCAATTTGGGGGGGAAATGAGAGAGAAAACGTGTTGTTGAAGAGGGCTTGAAGTGAAAAGATTTTTTTTGTCCTCCTTAACTAATCGTTGCTGATTTTTTTTTTTTTTAATTAACCATGACTTTGTAGCAATAACTACTGATTTCACTTTTATTTATTTATTAAAGTCGTAACTTTGTTTTTACGAGAAAGAAAGATAACTTTACTTTTATTCTATTTAACAGAGACATAATAATAAATTCAAATAAACTACATTTTTCATGATCTCATTTTTCTTCTCAACCAAACACACATGATGGAAAACACAAATCTTTTCTATCCTCCTATTTTTCTTTCCTCCATCCAAACAGATACTTAATTTCATAACAATTAGAAACCCACAATTAAAAGAGGAGTTGTTCTACTTCTACCTTAGTTCTATAATAGTTAGAAACCCACAATTTAAAAAGGAAATTATGGTAAAATTTAAAAAGGAAATTATGGTAACATGGAAGACACCCATATAAAACTAAACACATATAAAAGTGCAAATGTGTCGCTTAGTCAACAAAAAGAAAGGAAAAAAAGAAAGAAAGAAAGAATATGGGATCTTGTGTTGTTGTATAATGATTATATGTAACATTCCTTTCACGTAAAAATGGATTCCACATTTGTAAGAAAGAAGTTACATATAACCTTTACATAAAATATTTTTTCTTGCAAAAGATGATACCAGTGACAATACTTGGATAAGTTTGTTTGTTACATCAAAAAGCATCCCATGTGATCAATTCTGCCAAAGTTCGAATTATCAGTCTCTTGTCTCATTATGCACTAAGCTTTATAGAACGAACACAACAAATCTCCATAACATTTTCACTATAAATATGTATTGAGTTATGATGGGTCAAGTGTAATCTCTTTATGTTTTTATATTGAATTTTGATAGGTTACAATATCAAATTGTAAAAATATTGTGAGAATTTATTATGTCCATAGAAAATCTCTAATAGAATATCTCGAAAATCCAAAATGGACTGGTATATCAAACGGGACCTATGAACAACTTGCTTGTGCTTGATCTCCTCGGCTACAAGGATTGTGCAAACGTGGCTGTCCAATGATATGTATCAAAAGATTCAGAACCATATTTATTCTGTATTATTTTTAAGGGGAAGAGGGTGGGGAAAGGGCCGTCAGCAAAAACCAACCCTCCACAGGGGTAGCAGATCCAACACCATGCACCCAAGACAATGGTATACATTTTTCTTTATTTTTTTTACCCCCTTTGTCCTGTTGGTTATAGTAGTATATCAAATCAATTCATTATAAGAGAGAGAGAGAGAGAGAGAGAGAGATTTGGAGTGAACAGTATTTGAAATATTTCGTTTGGAAACTAAATACACTTATAATTTTTTTTTTTTGATGAGTAAATACACTTATAATTTATTTCAGAGAAATGGGGATAAAATTGCACAGCATAGAACTTTGATGCCAACAGAGTCCCATCTTCCAAGAGAAGCTCTCGATTCCATATCTGGCCTGAAGCGCATAACAAAAACATTCATGTAACTCGATACAGAAAAGATTATAACCAAATTTTTTTGGGAGAAAAAAAGAAAAGAACCTTCATTCACCAGAAAACCAAATGTCCTAAGTTCAGGCTTAGTGAGTGATATATTTGTCACATGAGACTTACCTAAAATGAAAATGGCTTACACAAGCTCTATCACAAGAGCAGATGCACCACCTCCTCCATTGCAAACACCACCAACGCCATATTTCCCATTTTTCTGCCTTAGTACCTACAAGACCATTATGGTATAACTATGAAAACTGAAAAGCAGTATCCTCTTGTGATCTTATCACAATAAATACCAACTGGTCAGCAAGCCTAAACGAGGAGGCTGGAGAGAGATAGCAACATATTGATGCAAGAGTAGCAATTCAGAAAATATTGCAGAGCAAAAAAGAAATCCGCCATGGTTATACCCCCAATAGTGTGACTAAGATACGAGCTCCACTGCAACCTAGAGGATGTCCCAAGGATACAGCTCCACCATGCACATTAACTTTTTCCTGCAAAACAAAATAATAGAGGTATTTTAAAAATAGTGAGAAAAAAATAAAAAAAGAATTTTTTTTTTTTTTTTTGGTTGGGGGAGGAATAGAACAGACAAATTTTATGCTAGTAGAATACTTAAGAGGGCAACGAGAGCTACATATATAAATGGAAGCTAAATTCAACTCATAGAATTCAATTTCATAGAAAATCATGTGAGGGCTTGAAACCACATGCAAATGCTCACACGCAAAGCTGCACACACACACAACAGTAAATGCACAACTCAATGATGCACATGTTCTCATGCACATAGGCAGGGAAGCACTGACAGACGTGCCTGTTTGCAAAGAGAGAGAGAGAGAGAGAGAGAGAGAGAGAGAGGAGATGTTAAGAAACTCACGGGATTAAGTCCAAGTAGTTTCTGGTTTGCAAGGGCCACAACCTGCAGAAATGACATAATATGATTGGCAACTTCATAGATTGATAAGCCAATTATGCTAAAAGTATGGCATAACAGCTTACAGCAAAGGCTTCGTTTATTTCATAGAAATCTATTTGAGAGGCCTCCAAGCCAGCATTTGAAATAGCTTTTGGAATTGCCAGAGCTGGAGCTGTCGTAAAGAATTCAGGTGCCTGCACAGTCAATTCAAAATTAACATCAAGTATGACAGACAAAACATAATATGGAAAATGAATAATGTTGAAAACAAAAAGGCAATCTCCACTTCTGATATCTGCAGTGGCTCTAAAAAGCCAGCTAAAGTTACTAACACTAGTGTATTACCTGAGCAGCATCAGCATACCCAGAGATCTTTGCAATCACTTGCAGTCCAAGCTTTAGTACCGTCTCTCCACTCACCAAAACTAAAGCAGCAGCACCATCACTGTCAATAAGAAGATTTTCTTTTTCAGTAAATGCTTCAGTTCATGTCTTTGCAATACTTTTTTGATATGGTCTTTGCAATACTTTGGCATAACTGAAAAATGAAGGACAATTCATCCTTCCCTGGATAAATCTTCTATCCATGTCTGTGTAAGACTCACAAAATAAAAAATGAATTGACACTTCATACACCTCCGCAGATTAAAAACGTAAACAATGATGAGTCCACTTAGCTTGTCAAGGTTGAGTACACATTGTTTACAAGAAGGATCAGACAAAAAAACATCGTGATTGCCCAAGGCTCCAAACATGATGTAATAGCAAGATAATAATTTTCTTTCACCAAACTTATGGAAGAAGTTTTCAATCAAGGGGCAGTGGGTCAACCTCCAGTAAAGTGATCTCAAGTTTTTCTGGTCAGATTGGTGGTCAACTTAGCATTTAAAGTGCATAGGTTTTTCTGTGAAAAATGATTATTTCAAAATCTTATGGCAAGCAATTAGTGACCCGATACAGAGTGCTATTAAGAAGAAATATACAAGTCCTGGCCTGAAAAAATAAGTAGATGAAAATGAACATGTAGAAATAGAAGAATAGAAACAGATCAATAAACCTTATGCTAGAAGCATTGCCAGCAGTGACAGAACCTCCACTCTCCTTGAAACTAGGTCTGAGCTTCTTTAATTTGGTGGCATCAAACTGACACAGCACAGAAGAAACATGTAAGGATATTAGTGAGAGAAGGGAAGGGAGAGGGGGCATGTAGTCTATGCATCCAGATTTATATGTTAGTATCCTAGTTATCAAAAAAGATTTTTTAATACAGAAAGTTAAGATAAACGAAAAGTTTGCAACTGTGAGAAACAGAACTTGAACAGTCAATTATTGAAGAAAGTTCATAATCACCACCCCCCACCCCTTCTATTGTCGCTTGGAAGAATACTAGGTGAATAATTTGTGGAAAATGAAATTGAGTTGTGGTTGCTATGAAACATGGAAAGTCACTTATCAGGGAGAAAAATTATACAACTATTGTATCATAAGGATGGATTCTTTTACCTTTCCTAGACCTTCATCCTTGTCAACAATTGTTGATGGTCTCCCCCTTCCTCCAGAAACTTCAACCTGCATGTTACCATATTAAGATTAGTATTTACAACAAAATGGTGGTGTCACATCATTTAACTTATTGATAAATGTCCAACCGGAACAATTTCCCATGCAAAGGCACCACTGTTTTGGGCAGCAATACCGCGCTCAAAGCTCTGAATAGCAAAGTCATCCTGCAGGAATCACAAGCACAAATTAAATTCTATTACAGCAGACTTGATAAAACTTTATGGAATCAGGGATTGGGTTTTGAAGAACACCTGCTCCTCCCTTGTTATTTCATGCTTATCTGCACATAGTTCAGCACAAGTTCCCATGGCACAATCATTATAGACATCCCACAAACCATCTTTCAGCATTCCATCAACGAGAGAATCATGTCCATAGCGGGATCCCTTCCTGCATTTTGGTACAAAATCAGAAAATTTGAAATTGAGCTCAGTGCTAAGTGAAAAAGGAAGGGGACAGCTATATAAACCTTGCTTCGGCGAAGTACTTGGGTGCATTGGACATGTTTTCCATGCCACCAGCCACAACAACGTCATTGATGCCCAACTGGATACTTTGTGCTGCAAGCATCGTTGCTGCAATAACAAAAATGATTGGATAAGTTGATGACACACTGCCTATATAAGAAGAAACTTAAAAAAAAAAGATAAAAATTTCAAAATTATGGGGTTTCCACCTTTCATCCCTGATGCACAAACTTTGTTAAGAGTAGTAGAGACCACTGAATTAGGTATTCCTGCACCCAATGCAGCTTGTCTGGCGGGAGCCTGCCCTAAATTTGCGCTGAGAACATTGCCAAAGAATACTTCTTGTACAAGTGATGGATCAACATTTGCTCTTTTAAGAGCAGCTACAAGGGGCACGAAAAAATAGTTCAAGAAAAGGGAAAAAGAATCCTTTCCTATAACAGAGATTACCCATTCATGAAGAAGAAATTAAGATTCCCCCGTGCTTACCTTCAATAGCTATAGATCCAAGCTTGGTGGCGGATAGAGATGAAAGAGAACCCAGAAATCCACCCATTGGTGTACGTGCAACACCAACAATGCAAACATCTACACAAAATAAACCAGCAAGCATATGCTTTTAATCTTTGTGTTAAGTTCAATTTCCATATTATCTCTTAATTCTTCCATGTGAGCCTCAACTCAGAAAGAAGGCCGTAGTACATAGAAAAAAGAAAAGGAAAAAAAGAAACTAATCACATAGACATAAAGCAGAAAGACACCACTGACTTTTCACTTAAAACTTTTAAGTAACTTCAGTATGATTAAATAGCCTTTTGATGCTGATGTGCATCAATGTTACAAACATAGCCAGTAATCCACAGTTGCTAAGATATAAAATAATAGAGAGCAAATACAAGACCTCTAGGCTTAATTGAATCTGAAGATGCTGCCGCTGCTATTGGAGCCATGGTTATTTGAAAATGGAAATCTGCAGATTTATAGATTTAATTAGCATACGATATGCTTATAAGATAGCATACACAAACTCAAACAATTAAGCACAAACTTTATGCATGACCCCCCAGTTAAGCAAAAGCAACAAAACTAAACACATGGGTCCTAAACAAATGGGTCTTTTTGCTTTCACTATTTGACTTCATGGGAAACAAAAAAAAAAAACTCATCTTGTTGTCATTGTTTTAGAGAAAACTAACCTCAAAACAACTCCAAAATAGGAAAATGAATAAAGCTGAGAAAATTTTGGCACAATCCAGAAAATAACAAATCATGCACAAAATAAAACCAAATGAAAACTACTAAATCCAACCGCTCTTATTTCCCAATTTAATGCATATTCATTACAAAAAAAAAAAAAAAAAAAATTAAAATTAAGATATAACATGCATGCATAGGTACGTACATACATACATACATACATACATATGCTAAGTGATTTTTTTTTTTTATTAAAAAAAAAAAAATGATATGAATTGAAAGGTTTGACTAAGTTTGTGTGATTGTATCGGAGCTTTCTGAGCAACCAAAACAGAAAAGTGCGAGAAACGCAGATCGGATCCAATAACACACATGTATCGAATATAAAACAATTAATCACAAACTTTCTACTATCTTCCCTCAATTAACAACAGATCTACTCCAATCATCAACAACATGACCAGAGGAATCACAGAAATGCCGGGAAAACCAAAAGTAAAAGAAAATGAAAAAATAGAGAAAATTAAGGTTAGTGATTAGGTATAAATATAACGAATTAGTACCTGAGCAATAGAATCAGTGAGAGAGCGAGAGAAAT
Organism: Fagus sylvatica; assembly: GCA_907173295.1. Taxonomy (NCBI): domain Eukaryota; kingdom Viridiplantae; phylum Streptophyta; class Magnoliopsida; order Fagales; family Fagaceae; genus Fagus; species Fagus sylvatica. Next base: position 17,705,271 of record OU015769.1, on the reverse strand, counting down.
AGAGAGTTGTAGTAAGCTCGAAATGAAAGTGTTGAAGAGTTGCTGAATTTATAGGGGAGAGTTGGAACGGGGCAAAGGAGGGAATGGATTTACTAAAAACCCACTTTATTGTTTTTATCCAATATACTCTCTCTACTTTACAACTTACATTATTATATATATATATATATATATATTTAAACTCTATTTTACAACTTACATAAATAAAATATCACAACGTGAATGATAGATAATAAAGTGATGTTAGTTATGCATTTAGATAAGAATTAAGTAAAAGTTATTATTGTGAAAATTGTTATATTTGTTGCATTACTCATAAAGTATAAGGTCATGTTTGGTATATGTTTTCATTTTGTGTCTTGATTTCATGACTTTTTTTATTATTCAACTTAGAACTTCAATCATGATTTGAATTTGTTTTTGAAAAAAAGAATGTTTTTGGTACCTTATTTTCAAATCACAATTTGAAACATAATTTAAATAATTTTTTTTTGTTTGGTACATAGTTTTCAGTTTATATTTTTTGTTGCATCTAAAACAATTGTAGGGTATAAAAAATATTTTCATCTTAAATGTATTTTAATAAAATGTATTTGCTTGAAAACAATTGTTAATCAATACAAAATTAACAATTTCATTATAATTTTATCATTACATTATTAATTAATTTTTTGGGTAAATTACATTGACACCCCTTTCTTTTGGAAAAACTAAATTCGCTACACCCTATTTTGGGGAAATAACACTTCGCTTCTAAATTTGTAAAATAATTAACACTCCGTCTCCTTTTTCCCTATTTTTAAAAGAATATTCTCCACTTAAACTTAAAATAATTGGAATATAATTTTTCTTTTTAACTTTTTAGTTAACTCTAGTTTAAAAAATTAATAAAAAATAATAAGAAAAAGGAGGCGGAGTATTAATTATTTTACAAATTTAGGAGCAGAGTGTCATTTCCTCAAAATAGGGTGTAGCGCGTCTAGTTTGCAAAAATAAGAAAAAAATGGTAATAGTATAATTTACCCTTTTATAGTAATAAAAAAATAAAAATTATCTTCTTTATCCTCTTATCTTCTTTTTTCACTCCACAAATCCCCAAAGTCATCCTCTCCTTCACACGTACCCAACCTCCCTCCTCCCTAATCCATCTTTTCTTTTTTACTCTCCCTCGTCTTTTTTACTCTCCCTCATCTTCTCCTTCTTTGTATATATAAAGATACATGATTTCTTATTACTTGAAGCCCACATAATATTGATACAATGAACTTAATTGACATTGGATCTGGTATCCTTGGCCAAAAAATTTATGGTCCAACAATAATACCTAATTCTTTCCATGTGGAGAACCTTGTTCAAATCAAATCATCCTCTCTTACATGTACATGTTTATTCAAAATATTCAATACACAGATTATTCCCTCTGTTTTTATGTTCTCTTGTCTCTAAAATTAACATGGTATCAAAGATCATCATAGTATAAACTGAGATTAGGAGTACTTTTGATTTATTTTAACAAGAATATAAGAGGCTTGTTTGAATTGACTAAAATGATAAAAATCATGCTCGAAACATTGTATACAATGGAGGTAGTTGGGGCACATGGTGTGTTTGTTAACTAAGTGGCAAAACGTGCTTCTTTGCAAAAACGTGAAATGAAAATGGATGGTTGATAGTCAAGTGACAAAACGTGCTTTTTATGAGTAAAATGTGGTGTCATTCCAAGATTTTTTTCTGTTACCAAAGGCTGACGAGCTTTTCGATTTTGAAAATGTGTTTTTTGGGTTGGGAATGAGTTGTCAAACGGGCACCTAATCTACTAAAATAAATACCGGTAGCAGTCTACTAAATTCTTAAAAAGATTATGCTATATAAGGTTATGAATTTAATAAAATGGAAAAATCGGAATAAACTCTGGGTAGTTCTTCGTTATCTTTGGAGTCAAAGAAGGATGCACATTGCTACCAAAATTTCATCCTTCGATTGTGTGCAGAAAATTAATTTTTGAACAAGTAATGCACATCGTGTTATTATTATTATTATTGAAATCTTACCAACTCTGATGTGAGAGCTCAAAGCAAATGCGATACACAAATATGGTCAACTAAGGTGGTACTAAAAACAAATGGTCAACTAAGGACAGCAGCACATCGTGTTGCAACTTGCAAGTGTGCAACCGCCTCCCTCCAACAACAAATGTGTAGTTTTCAAGCGTTTCCCATGTTAATTAAAGCCTTTTCACACGCACCGCTTGTCACGTTTTCAATTTTCAATTTGAATGACAATAAAAATATTTATTTTGACATGGATTTAAGATTCCCTTAAATGAATTCCATCTATATATCTTTCTTTTTTCTAGCTTTTTGAGAAAAAAAAAAAATTAATTAATGACTTGGTACAACATTGTAATGTAGGACTCGATAAACAGATGGCATTTTTCTCACAACATAAAAAAGAACAAAAGGTAAATACATCACATAGCATATTTGAATTTTTCTAACATGAAAAGGAACAAAAAGTAAATACAACAAACAGCATCTATACGATGGAATTTATGTGGTTTAAGCATACAGATTAAAGAGGATGTTGACGTCTACGAATGAATTTATGTGTAGATCATGTGTTAGCGATTGCTTGCGGTCAATTTGTCAGCTTATGCACGCAAAGTAGGTGAAAATCATGTGAGGTTTTGTTGGGACAGAAATATGTTTTTGGTAAGGTGGTCATTGTATGTGATTACTACAAGTGGTTTGCAATGTCTTACTTGCCTTGAAGTAAATATTTTAGAGGATTCATAAGTGTTATTTTTATATCGAATTAACTAATCTAATTTTGTTAATAATTTTATTTTTATAACTTCTGTAGTAGTTTTAGTGGACTTGAAATATGTGGTAAATATTTTATTTGACATTTATGTTGCCCAAAATTTGAGGAGTTGTTTAAATCAGAAGTCATATGAATATAAAATATAATATTTTGTTTAGAAGTCATATAAATACAAATTCTAATACAGTTGTTTATGTGGACAAGTTTCGTTTTTAAAATAAGTATATTTTAGTGAAATGATGATCAAATTGCATTGAAGATGAAATTCTGGTCAAAGTCCGCCAACAGCACTAAAATTATCAAAACAAATTATGGAAGCCTTTGTTGACTTCAATTGCCCATTTATCACTATATCACCATCATCACGCTTGGTGACCATGTCAAAGGCCTCGTTTTTTATTTTATTTGTTAATTTAAAGATTTTATACTTCTATTATATAATTAAAAAATTAGGGAAATTTATACTTATATATTCTCCCTTGAGGTATTGTAGAACGACAATTAATCTCAAACTTGAGTCGAAATGACAGTTTCATTCTTTAGATTTGACATAAAACTGTCATAGGTCTTTCCGTCACTAATCTTAACTGAATATTATATTTTTTTTAAAGATTATATTTTTTTTAAAAGACTTTCTCTCTCCTCTGGTTAGAGATTTGGTAAAATAAATATTTTTAAAAATAGAATATTTTGTTAACGTTAATAATAGAAAGATTCATGACAGTTTTATGTCAAATCTGAAACGAGAGATTGTCATTTTGACTTAAAATTTAGGGTTTATTGTCGTTCTATAATATCTCAAGTGAAGGTAGTTTAATTTATTCTTAGAATTAAAACCAATTTTTAAACCTGTGGCTGTGTGGTAACTGGTAAAAAAACACTTCCAATAGTTACCACCGAGCATATAGAAAGAGAGTGTAAATAGCACATGAAAATTGAATTTGATCTTGCAATTTCTTTCAACCAAGCTTAATGCAAGATTTGGATTTCAGTCACCAACCTTAACAGTGACATGTATCAAACTAACAAGCAAAAACAAATGAAATATCCACATAATATATTCAACACTCGACAGCCTTTCATGACTTTGACAGAATAATAATTGAAAGCTGCTTAGTGTGAGTCCATGACTATGCCTAATTGCCTATGGAAGAGAGAAAAAGAGAGTGGGTCCAAAACTTTACAATTTCCGTTGTGTGGATGCAATGTATTGGTCACCATAATATATCGCATCGAGGATCATTTCCTTTACCACAACATGCTAAACTCAACTTAAAAGAAAAGAAATGGTGCAGCTATTTGGCTGACTTTGGAACGCCCAAATCCCAATTCCACCAACCACCCTACTGCCCTACAAGTCTACAACTATAGTCTACATCCCAAAAATTGGTGCACTTCATTGTTGCTTTCTCTTTCTGATTCAACATATCACCGTTCCTAATACGCCACGAGTCATGACTCTGAAGTCTGAAGTCACCCTCTCTGTCTTGTTTTTTTTGAATTTGTCCCTACACCAAAAATAAAATTATAAATTCATAACTTGGACTGGGACATAAATACAATGTGTCTGTACTTGTATGCATGACGCTTCAATTATTAGATGCAAATCAATTTCCTGGGCTAAAAATCTTGCTCGCGGCTCCCAGAATTTTATTTTATTTTTTTCTTTTCGGGATTCATTAAAAAAAAAAACTTAATATATATACATAAAGAAAAAAACAACAAAAGAAAGAGCGGAACTTTAATGGACAAAAAATTTGGATTTTTTCACATAAAGATAAATTAAAGAGTGTTCTTAAAAAAATAAGCATGTTGCCTTTATTTCAAAAATAGAAAAACACTTATCTCATAAAATAACTAAGTGACCAATGCTTATCCCATAAAACAAACTGAAATTTTTTTTCATAAAAATTAAAGAGCTCCAAGATTGAAAGAAAACCGTAGAGGTTTTTGGACCATTTCCAGGTCTCACTAGAGTTGTGTTTGCTTTGTGGGGAAGGCGTAGAGGAAAGAAGCTTTCACTCATATAAAGAGAGCAACGAGAAAAAAAGAAGAACGACATTTTAGCTAAAGTTATAGTGTTATATTTTTTGAGAAGTACAGTAGCTCAAAACTATTTTGCCAAATGGATTGCCAATCCAATGTTAGTATTTTTTAAGATATATTAGGTACATTCTAGCTAGAATTTGGCTTTGACTAAGTCAATGTGGATGCTCCAAGATAAGTAAATTTAAGAGGTTTTTTTTTTTTTTTTTTTTTTTTTTTTTTTTTTTAAATTTAATTTAATTAATAAATCTGATTTTATAACTATATGGATATTTGGTGACAGAATTTAGTGATGAAAATAATTTCGTCTCCAAAAGGTTTACATTAGGTGATGCGATTCGAATTTCGTCACCTATTGGTCTTATTTGGCAATGAAAACTAATTTTCGGCACCCAATATGTTTGAAAATAGGTGCCAACAAATATTTTTTGGTGTGAAAGGAAATGAGATCTATGGTGATGAACTATGTTGTCACTCAAAGTTGTGATATAGGATGACGATAGTTTTTGTCCCCGATTAGCTTATATAGTGACAAAAATAAATATTTCTTCCCGTAATGTGGTTGAAATGTTATGACGAAAACATATTTCGTTACCCAATGCGTTTGGAAAATATACGCCAAGTGAAATTTTGGTGGGAGAATGAATGAAACTATGGTGACAAAAACAAATCGTCAACTACTACTTGCAGTAGCGATGAAACAAATATTGTGTCATGCTAGCTGCTCGAAATATGGTGACGAAAACTTATTTCATTACCCAATGTGTTTGAAAAATAGGCGCCTAGTCAAATTTTGGTGGGAGAAGGAATTGGACTAGGGTTACAAAAACAGATCGTCACCTATTATTTGCAGTAGTGACGACACAAATATTTCGTCACTCAATGTGGTTGTAACGTTGTGACGAAAATATATTGCGTCACCTAATGTGTTTGAAAAATAGGTGCCAAGTGAAATTTTTTTGTAGGCCTAATACCTTCCCATTTTGTAGGCCTCCAAACCAAAACCTTGGTTTGCATACATAGTGTCTTACAACAACATTTGATTTTCTTTTTTCATAGATTGTAACTAGGAAATTCATACAATATTATTTTCTTAGATTGTAAATCTAGGGGAATTGTATTTATAACATTTACACACACTATTTCATTTAGCAATTGTACAAATTCTAAAATGGAATAAAAGAGAATTACATTACTTTTGTCTTTGAAATTTCTTAATTTGTCCTCTAAAATAAATTAAGTGACGACTCCATATACAACATTGGTACAAAGACTTTTGATTTTATTTTTTATGCACTTTTCCCTACATTTGAGACATGCTACCTATCTATTTCCAAACCGAAACCAAAATCTCTTGAAACAATTCTTTGATTCGAGTGGTTTTTGTTTCGGACTTTGAGAAAAGGGACGAGGTTCTCACAGAGTTGCAGTAAGTCGAGGAGGGCCAAGGATCACTCATCTTTTCTTTGCAGACGACAGCTTTTTATACTGTAGGGTACAACACAGCCAACACTTATGAATATTTTTGACACGTATGAGAAGGCATCGGGCAGAAGATAAATTTAGACAAGTCCTCTATACACTTTAGCCGCAACACTGCTCAAAACTATCATAGAGAAATTCGAGCAATGTTTGGTGAGATGCAAGACGCTCATCCCCACCGAACCTCTCTTCCAACGCTTATTGGTCGATCAAAAACTGCGGTGTTTAAGGAGATTAAAGAGAGAGTGATGTGGAAAATAAGTGGATGGAAAGAAAAATTACTATCCTATGGTGGAAGAGAGGTTCTAAATTCTGTGGCTCAAGCAATCCCAACTATGTAATGAGTTGCTTTTTACTACCAAAAGTATTGTGCCATGAGATGGAAGGATTAATAAGAAAGTTTTGGTGGGGACAATGACATGATGAAAATAAAATGGCATGGGTGGGATGGAAATCGGTGTGTCTCTCAAAGTCCAAAGAAGGTATGGGCTTCAGAAGCCTCTATAGTTTCAATGTCGCAATGTTGGCAAAGCAGGGATGGCGTCTATCTCAAAATCAAAACTTTATGGCATACAGAGTGAATAAGTCCAAATATTTTCCTACTGGAAACCTACTCCAAGCAACGGTTGGACACAATCCATCATATGCGTGGCGCAGTATTTGGAATGCATGGGAGGTTATCATACAGGGAAGTAGATGGAGGGTTGGTAACGGAATAAGCATCAATATATGGGACGACCAATGGTTGCCTACACTAAGCACTTCCAAAGTGAGAACACCAAGGATTGATATAGACGATACACCCTAAGTATCGTCGCTTATTGATCAAGACAGTGGAAATTGGCGCGTTGAGAAACTGAATCAATTCTTTTTACCGATGGATGTTACTGCCATAATAAGCATTCCACTGGGGAACTTGCAAATGTAGGATACTCAGGTATATATAGGAAACAGTACTGGCATGTTTACGTTGAAAAGTGCTTATTACATAGCACAAAATATTTTGGAACCAAATCATCATGAAGAAAGCTCCGCAGGTGATCCGTACCAGCCCTTATGGAAGAAAATTTGGCGCATGAAAATCCCTAGTAAGATCCGTACATTTGCATGGAGAGCATGTAAGAAGGGAATCCGTTAAAGGAAATTTTGCAGCACCGTGGATTAAATATAGACCCAGCATGTCCAAGATGTAGAAGGCCCTCAAAATCAATTGTTCATGCTCTACGGGAATGTTCAGAACTTGAGGAAGTTTGGAACGAAAATAGTTTTTCAAGATCTATTCCAAGAGATGTGGGTGACATTAGGGAGGTTATGTTACTTTTATTGGAGAAAGGTAAGTCTGAAAAGATTGAGTTTTTTTGGGTGGTGGCTTGGAACATATGGTGGGACCGCAACTAAAAAAATCCAAGGCGACTCTTCTGGAACACTACATGACATGCTTCGTCTTGCCAAACAGATGATGGAGGATTTCTCCAACCTTAATCATGAGCACAAGGCATCGAATCAAACTCCGACATGGTGGCATGCTCCAGACAATGGTATTCTCAAAGTAAATATGGATGGGGCCACTTTTGAAAATGACGACGGGTTGGGAATTGGTGTGGTTATTCGGGATCATAATGGTAGCTTCATTGCTGGGAGAAGTTGTCGGACTCAAGGAAATTTCAGTGCTGAGGTAATTGAAGCCTTAGCAATACAAGAAGGATGTCATCTTGCTCAAGAGTTGGACCTACACAACATTATTATAGAGAGTGACGCCCAAGTTATTGTCCAAGCAATACAGGAGGGACATTGGGAGGGACCATGTATTGGTCATATTTTATTTCATATCAGAGAACTTCTAACTATGTTTCCAAATGCCTAGATCAGATTTAGTCCACGCGACTCAACCGAGCAACCCATTATGCACGAGAGACTGAAACCTGCAGAACTTGGAGAGATGCAGTTCCAGAATTCCTCACTGCCGGATAGTTTTTCTCCGTCCTGTACATCCCGGACGAGGAGATTTCTCTATGTTTTTTTTCCTCTTTTTCAATATTTTAATGATAACATTACAACTGTTTTCCCAAAATAAATAATTAAAATGGTCTTTTACGCTGACAATCTGTGATACACGCAAGGTCAGCCTGCCCATTAAGCAAGACAAGCCTTCGATTAAGGCCTCAGCCAAAAACAAATATATATATATATATATAGAGAGAGAGAGAGAGAGAGAGAGAGAGAGAGAGAGAGAGAGAGAGAGAGAGAGAGAGAGAGAGAGAGAGAGAGAGAGAGAGAGAGAGAGAGAGAGAGAGAGAGAGAGAGAGAGAGAGAGAGAGAGAGAGAGAGAGAGAGAGAGAGAGAGAGAGAGAGAGAGAGAGAGAGGTTGTAAGTGGTAAACAATTACTAAGATATGATCCCACCACTATATCACATTTATTTTCTTAATACTTTCATTAATCACAACCTGTTACTTCAGTAGTGCAATTTGCCTATTCTCATATGTATTTCCATACTCAATTTCACAACCTGCTAAAGTAGTAAGAATTTAAATAAGTTGTGAGTGGTAAACAAACACTATCACAAGGTCTTATCACCGATACCATATTTATTTTCTGAATATTTCTACCAATCACAGTTTATCACTTTAACAGATTATGAAATTGAGTATGGAAAATGTAATAAAACAAAATGAGGTATCTCTTTGGTAGCATTTTGTAAGAATTCGTTTCCTCAATGTTGTTTCGTTGTCTACTTTTGTTAAAGGAATGCTAAAGTGTTGAAAGATCCATTTGAAAATTCAAGAAAAAATTGTTTGATAGGAACAATTCGGCAAAAGTTTTCTTTTGCCACTTCCTAAACAATGGGCAAAAGTTATTTTACCAAACAAGGAAAAGGCATTAAAGCTTACTAAGCAAAATCTTCATTTTTAATAAGTTAAAGATTATGTTCCCAAAGGGGACCATTATATAAACAAGTAAACAATATTTTATTTGAGAGAAGTGCAAACTTTGCACGATATTCCTCTGGATGACTGGATCCAATCGTTTCCACATGGGGCCTAATTTTCCCATTTGTTGCCCACGTTATGGAAACAAACAAATAAAAGGACTGACATTGCCTATTGGCTTGGGCTTGAACAAGACAACTTCTGGTATTCTGTCCGTGATGTTAAAAACTTAAAATAGGACCTGGTCATTTTTTTTTTGATAATCATGAGAAATTTTTATTAAAGCCAAGAAAAACTAATTACATCAAACAGAGCTGCCCATAACCACCAAAATAGGACCTGGTTATGGTGTTTCTTGTTTTCTTATTAGTATGGAATCATATTAATAAAGGATCCATATTAAAGAACAACAGAAACAAGATGTCAAGAACAACTCAATTTGCTTTGGGGCTGTTCCAATCTCTGCTCTTAAGATGACCTTTGAAAAAAAACAAAAAAAAATATCTTGCCACTTCAAGTGCAAAGATGGGTGATACTAACTGAAATTACTTGTTTAAATTATTTACAAAGACTTAATTATTAATGGATTTTGGGTTAGAGTTATATCAAAATCATAATAGAGAATATGAACAAATAAATTTTATGAGATATAAATGTTCAAGTTTTAGTTTATTTTCTTGCCGAATATTCTCGAGTTTGTTCACAAGTAATTTGACTAACTTATTTTTTTTTCATATATAATAACCACCATGACAAAATAAAAAAAAATAAAATAAAATTCACTCATTCACAATTCTATGCTAATAATTAATAACTAAATTATAATTGAAGTTATCTTACTTGAATTAATTAGATAAAATTATTTCTATTTATGAATTTATAGAAAAAGGAGTGCATTCACAGATTCACCCAATATACTTGGATTTTGAGCTTACCCCGCCCCGTATTTTGACGAAATAGATGGACTGTAGCTTCCTTGTTCTTCTTTCCCTGGAACCTACCTCGGCTATCCAAAAAACACAGGCTGAAGCGAAGGATCACAAAATGCAACACAACAAGGGGCGAACCAAGCGCTTGCCCAAAGGAAGAAGCGAATCAAGCTCCGCTATGGAGCTACGTGTACACCGCCACGTCGAGACTCTCTTTCGAAAGTGAGATCACCACCGGCTTTAGAAAGAAGCAACATGCACATTGTTCTAATATCAATCTTATACAAATGAATTGAATTCAACCATTTCTTTTTATTGGTAAGTTACAAATGCAACCAATGGGGTCTTGAACCCATGACCTAACCCTTTACCAAACACTTACAAGGGGAGGAGGTGCTAGATAAGCTAGAGCTCATTGGAAGTGAATTGAACTTAATATTAATCTACATGCTATATTGAACTTCTTATAAAACCAATGTATTCATATGTAACGTAAGTTCAGATTAAAGGGAAAAAAAAAAAAAACATTTTTTACTCAGTCTCATGGAAAAGCCATTTGTTTGCAGGTGACGCTTTCACCATCCTAATGTCTACCCAAAATTAAGGAAGCAAATCTTTTCTAATGGAATCACGCCTCCTTTCAGCTAAGGTTAAATCCAAGCTACCCACAATCCTGCATCAAAAAAAATTATTTTTTTAAATATGCAGTATTCTAGATCGTAAAGTGCGCATTTGGAGGGAAAACAATTGAATAACTACATGTCATTTAAAAAAATTTAATTTAACAAACAATTCATAATCATAAACAGGACATCTCAGAAAACAGCCATCGTCAACTGAAACACTATACAAAAGCATTTTATTACTAAAACTAATCTTGTACTACCCCAACATAGTTTGAATGACCTGTTCTAGATTATTTATTTTTAGTTTCATTGTAATGCGAATTAGAACGAAACAAGTGAATGCACATGCAATGCATAAGCAAAAAAGGTGGTCCCTACTCATTCCTGCAACTTCAACTTTTCATGTGTAGCAGATTTACTTTAATAGGCAGGATAAAAAAGCTCAAGTATCTTACCAAATGGATAGAGAACTAAAGTATTACATAACTACGTCCAAACAAGCACCAATAGACTAACACCTCTTTATTTGGAGGAACAGAAGCATTGAGCTAAGCTGCACTGAAAACTTCTGGATGACTCACATCGATCTCTTCATGGCTGAAGTAACATATGTAAGCAGTTGGAAGATAATATATGGAATCCCTTCCCCCACAAATACACACAAAAGAAAAAAGAATAAGGTAATAAATAGACGAGGAAAACAAGTACCTAACATTCAGATCACCACACCACACAAGAGGCTTATCTGAAGATTGAAAGGACAAACTCCAAAATCCTTTTATCCCATTTCCTTCTCCTTGGAAATGAATTTTCCTCCTCTTTCCAACCATTGTTTGGTGCATATGTATTCAATAATTGTAATGTATCAAATTCAGCTAAAATGACTCGGCCATCTAATTCATGCTTTGAAGCTAGCAACAAAGACAATTGTATAATTCAACTGCCATTCCTAAAGAAGCAGACTTATGGCGCATACGGCATAGCTCCTTTAAAGAAAACTATAACAGAAAAAGTCACCAATTTGATGTTGGCATTATAGGTAGAGGAAAAAAAAAAGATTCCTGGAATAATTAAAATTTCATATAAAAAAACATTCATGAATAGTAACAGTAATCCAAATGAGATCCCAGCAGGCTCCTCATTCAAAAGTTTATTACAAAAGGGTATTGAGTATTGACAAATGCCTTTTATTGGAACTATGGGCTATCAGCATTTGGCTCAAGCAATGTACATATCACAAACAGAAACTTCTTTAACCCAATCATTGTAACTCAATGCCAGCACTAGGCCAGTAATGGAGGTACATGCCAACACAACATTAGTTTTCCTTTTTCCCGATACAAGTCATTTAGATTTCCTTCAAGCATCTGCTGAGATCATATAAAAACAGGATTTTGTAGATCCAATTATGACTTTCAATGATTTAAGTAATTCTTAAGAGTTACAGCATGCAACGATTTTTTTTTATAAGGTTCATAACAAGAAGATTCAAGTCATGGCAAAATGAATTACCTATTCTGGTCAAGATTGAAAAAGACCTGTTTTCATTGGAAAAACTTCTTTACAAATAATGCAGTTCCTACATACTTTGAATCTCCAAGAGTCCACCAAACGCGATAATTTGCAAATGGTGGATTTGAAAGGGCACGCATCAATATGGTTTTGATAAAAATACAAAATTGATTAAACATTAGAGATATCATAGTAATCTGAAATATGCTGGAACGTGGGCAGACTGATTTTGATTTTGTGATTTAAAGGCTGCAAAAAAAAAAAAAATGGCTGGTTGGAAATCAAGTCTCCTCTCACTCATGGGAAGGAGGGTTCTTATCCATCCGTCACAAACTCCATCCTAGATTATGTTATGCAAGGTTCTCTATTGCCAAGCAAAATCTGTAAGAGAATGGATCAAGCCACATGAATTTTCTATGGGGATCAACACAAGACAAAGAAATTGCACTTGGTTAACTGGAATAAAGTCACAATGCCTAAAGAGAGTGGTGGTATGGGTTTGGTGGTAGCGAAGCCCAAAAATTTAGCCCTGCTACTGCTAGCCAAGAGCAATTGGAGTTTGTTGAATGATGATAGCGCCCCTTGGGTCCGAGTCTTAAAGGTCAAATATGTAACATTGCGTGTGTAGAATCCAATAAGGTTGTGTTCTAGAGTTTGGGCTGCTCGCAAGGCTGGAAAACCCATTTTAGAGAAAAGGCTCAGGAAGGTCATTAATGATGGGCGATCGCCCTTTAGGAAAGACTAATGGTCCAGTCTATATGTGTATCAGTGGTCCTCTAAATAGGGGCAAAGAAGAATTGAGGGTGAACCAAGTGCTAGATGAAAGCAGAATCTAGAATTGGAATCAGTTATCCTTTGTGCTCATGACCAACTTCATGCAAACCATTCAGGTCCTTCCTCTAAATCGCTCATGTGCTAGTGATAATTTTTTAGCATGGGCCTACACAAGGAATGGTGAGTTCTCCTTGAAATCTACTTATCTTATTGCTAAATAGATATATCCCTTGAACCCTCCTCCTTTCCCTTATGCTTGGATCTGGAAAGCCAACACAACCCAAAGAATTCATCTCTTCCTTTGACTATGTTTCCTTAAATAATAGCATCCCACTTAGGGATGCTATTATTTAAGGAAACAACCTTGGGTTGAAGGGGTTTTAACCTTGACCAGATGTGTGCCCGATTGTGACACAGAAATTAAGACCTACCAGAACAACCTTGGAATTCCTTATATGTTGTTACCTTCCTTCTCTAAGCATATCCATAATTGGCCCTATATCCAAAGGAAAAACATCCTAGTGTGTCTTTATTCTTGTTTGGCATTTGGGATCTCTTCATAGGAACAAAATGGCCTTTCAAGCAGAGGGTCCGATTCATAATGAATGCTCTATGAAGGCACGGGAATTTTATACTATGTATGTATAATCAGAAGATCTATGTATAATCAAAGACAACAATCATATACTATAGGTAGAGAGATAAGCTAAAGATCAGACAGTAACAAACTTGCCAACACCCGGCCGAAGAGGGAGCATTTTTTTATCAATGAGGGCCATGAACAACTCTGTCTTTCTCTTGTGAAGTGAAGCTATGAAACCCTTTCTTTCTTCTTCACTATTTGGAGCCTTTTCTGAACAAGCTGTCTTGTTAGAGTAGGCTGCCATCCTACAAAGACCAGAACCAACTCATTACTAGTTCTCTTCAAAATTCCATAACATAGTGTGCGTGTTGTGTGCCATATAAACTACTAACTTAAAAATGCATATAGAAAAGTAACAAAATCAAGCCGAGGATTATCTTTAGTCTGTGTGTGTGTGTCACATCATGTTGGCTAATGTAAGTGAAGAAGCAATAAAAACCTTTAAGGAGACATTACCTTTCTTTTCCACCTCCAATCTTAAGCAACTCACCGTACAAGTCTACATCCCATGTGACACCCAGTTCTCTCTGAACCATGAATTTCATTCATAGGTTAGGATATTAATCCATAGATTACATAGCATCAAAGCCAAAGCAAAATAAAGCTGGTATATCCATTCTAATACCACTGCCGTTTTAAAATGGTTGAGAAAACAATTGTTTTCAATATAAAGCTGTAAATGTTTTATTGCTTAATACTTTCATGGCTGTTAACACATTTTGGCAATTCAATTTATCTCTTCGCTTCAACCATTATTTTCAGCAACCAACCCATTTGAAAAATTCAACAATACTCTCAGATTCCCATCTAATACCACACCAATATTAAACCATCAAACACAACAACATAAAAAAGGCAATAGAGAATATTGCATACTTCTTTGAAAGTGTCATTGAAAGAGATACGATGGCCGTCCTTCTCAGGATCGACGAGCGCGCCATCACAGTCAAAAAGAAGAGCTGAAGAGGCAGAAGCAGAAACTGAGCAAGTGAATCCCCTAGAACCGCTTCTCAAGCTTGTTGGTTTGGTTGTTGATGTATTTTTATAGATACTTGTTGTAGCCATTAGTGAAGATGATAAGGAATATTATTTTATATATATATATTTTTTATGAATAGATGATAAGGTTCTTTCACGGGTTGACAAGCGGAGGTCTTTGTGTTAGAGAACAAAGCAGCTGGAGAAGAAATTGTAGCTATGGAAAGAGAGAAGTAGTTTGACGCCATTAGAGCGAGGTTAGTTGAAGCTCTCTCTCGTTGGACTTTGTTTTCTGTTTGGAATTTGGTGTCTTTTTAACGGTATTTTGTCTCCCACTTATCCAACGTAAAGCCACAAATGCATTCTGGGTGCGTATTGTGCATACCGTCACGGAATGGGCTCGAGTTGGAACATTTGGACTTTGGAGAAAGGGTGAGGCAATAATTATCTCATGAAGGGCTCACAACTGTGTGGAATTAGGATAAGGATCCTCTCCATTTGGAAATCTCTCCATTTGTCCATTTCATGGTTAAGATTTTATTTCACAAATCTAACGATATGTAGACTGCCTTGTCATTTAAAATTTTAAATAACGTGGCAGTCTGTACACTATTAGATCTGTGATATTTAATCTGGACCATGAAATGGAGACTCTCCATTTTATTTCAAATGGAGAGGATCCTTATCCGTGGAATTACACACTATGAAGGAGATGATGTATATATTCGCTTACAATTTGGGCTCACAATTGTGTGAAATTCACACTCTATGACAAGGAGGATACATATATTCGAGACATGAAATACTCTCTCTTGTTGTGTGAGACCTCACATTCTGAAAAAGGAAGATACATATATCCGATTTTGACATATAAAATACCTTCTCGAGAAGAGGACTAGCCAAGCGGTTTAGTTGAGCTAACTAGGTTAGATTGTAAGACAAAATATTGAATTTTTTTTTTTTTTTCCTCTTCCAATTGGTTTGGAGATATCACCTTGTCTCAATGTATTTGACACCTAAGTTAGCAATTTTAAGTAAGGTATTTTATCATATTTAAATGTCAATTAAATATTTATAAATAAAAGAAACACTATCTATAATAAAAAGAAGCATTTAATGCATTTTGAGAGAAAAATATTTTATGTAACAATGAATTTGGAGCAAATTTTGGATTTTTGTGTTGAGAGAGAGTGCTTGTTCAATTGTTCTATTTTCGTTTGTGTGGAAGACTCAAAGATTAAGCATCTAGAACTTACACAAATGAGAAATACAAATTGTTTGAAAGAGAATATCCAAGAGAGTGTAAAAAACCCATGAAGAAAGAGATTTTCATTTATTGACTAATAGTTGGGGTTTATTAAAACTCCTACATGAGAGAGAGAGAGAGAGACATAATACACATCCCAACTTTTCATTTATTGGTTTTATTCTTAAGACGTTATTTGCTGATACTTAAAATAAAAAATTAAAAAATGGGAGTGTTCTCCTTTTTGGAGGATTTAGACTACTACTTAAATGACCCAATGGGATAGCCGGTCCTATCAGTTATGTGGTAACTCAATGACCATTTTCCTTTACATATTCACATAAACCATTATATTAAAACAAATCACATAATTATTAAATCAATTGTATAATTGTATAATTAAAATTATACATACGTGAAATTGTTATTTGAATCGTTATGTATTGTATCAGAGATTTTTTTTTTCCAAACTAGTTTATACGATGACAAAAGCTTTTAAGAAAGAACTTGGATCTTAGAGAAACTGGTCAATATCGGTAAGAAACCAAGTCACATAATGACTCTTACCCCATGCAACAAATCAAGTCCAACAAATGAAAGAAAGACATAATTTGGATCTTAGAGAAACTGGTCAATATCAGTAAGAAGCTCAAGTCCCATAAAGACTCCTTTCCCATCCACCAAACCCAAGTCCCACAAATGATCCCTTTCTTGCCATACAATCTGTTAATTTGGTTTAGAGCTAGGCCAAGGATCTACTAGTCTAGAGCACCTACAGTATAACAGGTATAATGTGTAATAGACAAGAGCTTTTCTTGTATTGAAGTAGTTAGGTAATAGAGCATCCAATGATAATAATGATTGTGAATATAGCCTCCTCCAATAATTAATTATTCACTCACAATGACACGTTATTGCCCCTGGGTTCAGCTTAACATAGTCTCAATATTGTAACTACCCTTTCCCATGTGAAGAACCAGCTCAAAATCACAACACCTAAAAAGTGTAATAAATGGCTGATACTGCTCTATCAAAAGCAAGAAACGAAGCACATTCAACACTAATTCATTGAGAAAACAAACAGAATCAAACACCTAAACCTTATTTCAGAGCAAAATATTAAATTTCATAGCCCCTATAATACCCAATTTCCATTGGAGGTCAAAATGTCAAACACCCAGAAAGCTATTAGTCTATTAGACAAAGACCCAAACATTAAATACACATGTCCCACTATACACATTCATCAATGTGCCCATATATAGAATACACACATGCCATTAGGCTCGTTTGTCAATGTTCAAAATAAAGAGTTTTTGAGGGTGCTTGAGTGTCACCTATAACATGGTCAAGGCTGTGTCTACCCTACAAGAATTAAATAACAGAATGACATTGCTCATTTTTTTTCAAATTAAATAACAGAATAAACAAAAAAAACAACCAGACAAAACCATCACATTTTAACAATTATTAGTCCAAGTCATAATCGCTTGGATATAAATCATTGTTTTCCTTCTTCTATATATATATATATATATAAATTGGCACACACAATCACAAGCTATTATTAATGATGATCATTACACTATAACTAACTCAGCTCCTAGGGGTAGTATTTTCTTTAGTTGCTTCGCACATTCTGTTGCACCTTCGTTTTTCTCAGTCGCCTCAATCTCCCAAGGGGTTCCCACAATAGATGGAGAACGAGGATTAATAACAATCTTTTCAAGGTGAGTGGCACTTTCGAGTAAGTAAACAATAAGCTCAATGTCTATTGCACGCCCCACAAATCCCACTATTTCCAACTCCTTGAGGTGCTCATTGGGATATTTCATCACCTTCCTTAATTCTCGTTCTATCCGAATGGTATACCAGAATATCTACAATTGCAAAAAAGAAAATAAGAATCATATCATGCATGCTAGGACCCAAGATAAACTAAATATCAACCAAAGTTATCAAGAAAGAACAGAAGAAAAGTAAGCCTATTGATCCCAATTAGAAAAGTTTAACTATATGATTACAGCACTAGAAAAGCAAAACTTGGTACAACTTGTGTACTCCAAATATCAAATTTGAACTAATAAAATGGTTCACATCAAATACATGAGACCAACTGTGAATCCACCTTAATTAAGTCAAACCTACACAAAAAGACAGATAATATTTGAAACTAAGACCTACCTTACCCCATCCTTTCTCCACCTGTTACGAATAGTAGCATCTCATATATTACATGGATTTTGTATGTAGGACGCAACATTATAGTAGAGCTCCCAAGTGTGTGTGACTATGGGTGAGTGAGAGAGAGAGAGGGAGGGAGGGAGAGAGAGAGATGTGATTAAAAAATCAAGTATAATAAAGATAGTCAAGCCAAGTAAAAAGTCAATGGACATTGACTCAAAAGTCTTGTAAGCAAATAGGAGGCTTAACCCTAATTGTAGGGAGTCACCATACATCAAAAAATACTCACAAGTAAGAATATTCTTCTTCGACAAAAAGACAATGGGCGTTAAATATCAAAACACATCAACAATACATCAAATTAAGGTAAATCCTTAGATCTAGCAAACCTATTCCAACCTATGTGTCATATTTACAAAGAATTAGCGCCTCTACAAAGAAAGAAGTAGAACACCTATATTTCAAACCAATTGTCTCAAAAGATTAAAGCATTATACAATTGCACAAAACTCGTAGGTTAAGAGTTTCATATCCAATATTAGGCTACTTCAATTCAAAAAAATATTTGTAATGCAAAAAAGAGCTAAACCTTAAGAGTGCAGATGATAACTCCAATAGAAGTCAGCAATCATTTCAACACTTATTAGTTATCACACAGAAACAGATAAAATAAATGTTTTATGGCAAATAAAAAGTCGAGTTCGAGCATTTTAAATAGATAAAAAGATGGAAAAGCATGAGCCAACAATTACTGTGCAAACTGCATCACCTAAAACTAAAGAATTGAAGCTATTGGTAAATTTATGTGATGAAGTAAGAACAGTCACCTCTAAGGTAAATTTATGCAAAAATGGTGCCGCTTCTATCAGAGATATTAAACCAATCAGGCTTCTTCCATCATCTACATAAACTCTCCATTTAAGGTGTCTAAGATTGGTTAAGGTTTGAAATTTTGGGAATTCCAAGGTATCCTGAAAAGAACAAACTAGAGATAAGAGAACAGATATAAACATATATGCAAGAGATAGCAAAAGAATTTAAAGTACTTACATTTCCAAAAATGTGAATGTCGAGGCTCAAACTCTCTAGTTGAGAAAGGTAATTTGACAGAGGGCAAAATGCATAAGTCACAGGTATGCCTCTTTGCCCACCAATATGTACATGTAGAAGACGGGGTGCATAATTAATATGCAAATCTATTCTTTTACCAGCATGGCCAAAAGACTCAAGATTTGGAGCAAAAATCTCAATACTTTTAAAATTATTACACTCTATAATGTGTAAGTACTTCAACTTCAGTGATGAACCGCAAACCTTCAAACTCACTATATCTTTAGACTAGACTCGGTAACATGTAATCTTTCAAGCAAGGGACAATTGGAAAGGAAGTGCTCGAGAAGCTCATCAGTTACATGTACGTACATTAGAGTGAAGGATGTCAAGGACTTGATGCAATATGCTCCAACAGAAGTTTTGATGCATTCGTGTGGAAATGTATAACGCCATTCACTTCGGCATGCCCACGTTGGTGTAAAGTCCAATTCAAACCTCTTAACTCCCTTTGACATTGCAAAGTCAATCCATCGATCAAAGTCACGTCTAAAAATTTGATCTAACGGAAAACACACCCTGAACTCATCTATAGTTGAGGCTCGATGTAATTTTAGAATACGATTCACCCTTACTACAAAATAATACCTTGCCGATTTAAATTTGGTCTTATTCTCCCACATTGTTTCCCACATTGACATTGTATCTGGATGGCGAAAGTCCAAACTACCGGTGAAGAATGGCCACAAATGTTTCCATCTATGAGAAAGAAGACTAGTTCTCAGTGCTTCTTTCACGTTTAAGAAAGAAAGAATATAGATGAGCAATTCATCTGGCAACTGACTTGTTAGGTCCTTCAAATCCTCCTTAACATTTCAAACACAAGAAAAAGTCAGGATTCAACTTCAGAAACACATTAAAAGAAGTAACTCTTCTGAAAGATATGATTTTTACCTTCTCGGAAGGCAGCACAGTCTTCTCCATTTAATTATTGCGGTTTCCTAGAGTTTGCAAAATTAGAGAAACAAAACAGTAAAGTAGACTAAATTGATGTCAATGATACAAGATCGAGACTTGAGAAGTAATCTTTCAGTAAATCTCTGTACTACGAACGGATGGGAGGATTAAGTTTGGGTATAAATAATAAGAGATTGAGGCAAAGATCGAGACTTGTGAGTGTACGCCCAGATCTCAGCGTAAGCCTCTGTACGGAGAAGGAGAAAAACGAAGACTTTACCTTCTAATCACGAAGGAGAAGGGGATAATTAAACACCCTCCCTTGAGGGGCGAGGAGAAGGAGATAAAGAGTGGTGAGGAGGTCGGCAGCACTATTACTAGAGTATGGAAAGAGGGGTATATAAAGGGCTGATGCTAGATTAGCCAAAAAAAAAATAGGATCTGGCTGCTTCTCATTCCTACACGGCTAGGTCCCATGAGTCCCACAAATAAAAAGCTAGCCAAACCAAGAATTAAGTTGAACTTGTAAACCTTATCAAAAAAAAAGTTGAACTTATAAACAACCCGTGTAAAAACAAGTTAATTAGGCAAGAAACACATGATTTTTTTTTTCCTTAAGTTGCTACTGCTCCACTGCTAGTGATGGTGGCAAAATATGTCCAAACCCATCAACCCGCTCACTAATTACTCATTCAAACTCACTTATTTAAATAAATGGGTAAATGGCTGTTGACCCAATTAAGCCTAATTAAGTTAGGTTTAATTGAGTTTTAACTGGGTTACTTATTGGATATCTAACAAATTTATCCAAGCCCACCTATTAATCATTTGGGGTCATTTTTATAGAGTTATATTTGTCATTTTAGAGATTTTAGGATATTTTGACTATATATATATATAAAATTGTTGGGTAAATAGGTGGGTTGGGTATAGATAATACATACTTTGTTAAATAGGTTTAAATGGACAATTGGTTTTTAAAGACCCAACCCATTTATTACCCGCCCAAATCCACTCATTTGACACTCCTATCTACTACAAAAGCAAACGCAAACTCAAAAAAAAAAAAAAAAAAAAAAAAAAAAAAACAATAACAACAAGTCGAGAAACTTGATGAAAAGCTTTGATTTTTTAAGCTGGAGTTACATCCTTTGAACCAAGATTGATTAAATACTCTCATATGCCTACCATTCTTTGAACCAAGAAATACATACCACCATTAGTTTCAAAAAAGCCTTGCTGTCATTTATAAAAAAGTCAAAGGTTTAAGTTTTGGGTTCCACGTTTTTGGGCACAGACCACCATTCCACAGGTTGAAGAGCGTCGATTGTTGTTTGGTGATGAATGTTGTAATTTTTGTTCAAAGAATTTACAGAAAATGTAATTGTCCGCATTTTCTATGAAAGATTCAAAGGTTCAACAAATTTTCAGTA
The DNA here is from genome assembly GCA_907173295.1 of Fagus sylvatica. Classification (NCBI taxonomy): domain Eukaryota; kingdom Viridiplantae; phylum Streptophyta; class Magnoliopsida; order Fagales; family Fagaceae; genus Fagus; species Fagus sylvatica. Next base: position 17,683,659 of record OU015769.1, on the reverse strand, counting down.
ATTGTGGACATTATTGTCCACAATTTCTTGAAATTGTCCACATTTATTGGGTAAGAATTCAAACAAGCAACAAATTTTTAGAAAAATTGTGGACATTATTGTCCACAGGTTCATGAAATTGTCCACATTTTCTAGGTAAGAGTTAAATTGTTTAACAAATTTCTAGAAATTATGGACATTATTGTTTACACCTTTATGAAATTGTCCATATTTTCTAGGCAAACTCAAATGTTCAACCCAAATTCCAAGAATTGTTCACAGTTTCTGATCAAGAGTCCACATCTTCAAACAACATTCACGACATTGTTTGTGTAATTAAATTTCTATAATTAAAAAGAGTTAAAAGAATATGAAAAAAAATCTCTTTGGCAAGTGGGCTACGGGTTTGAGTGGAGAAAGGGGTATTAATTAGGCCAATGGGTATTTAATTTTTCATTTAACTAAGAGCAATACTACATACACAATATTTTCATAACAATTTCACATCAATACTGAGTTGGTAGGTTTTTATTAGTTCTCATCTAGACCCACCAATTACATCATTTTATTATTTACCATTCATAGCTTAACACATCAAACATTGTTGTGAACGTGTTGTGTTCGTAACTTTATTGTTTAACCAATATATATGTACTAAAAAATAGCAGTAATACCCGAAACAGTATATTAGTATTGACCGGTATTGAAATATTTTATTTCTCTAATAATATAAAAATGACCTCTGGTATGAGTATTGACAGCTTTTGTCGAAATTATTATTTTTAAACTTAATAGCTTAAAACTTTCTTTTTCTTTTTTTTTTGGTTTTTCATTTTTTTTAATTTAGCAATAGCAATAATAATTAGATTTTTTTTTTTAGAATATTATTGTACATATAAAAGTTAATAAACATAACTTTTATTTGTTGCAACATTTAAAACAAACATTACTTTTATTTGTTGCGACATTTAATACAAAATCAATCATAGATGATTTCAATAATTTTAAAAACATCGACTTTCATTTAATTAGATAATTGCATTGTAATTTATTAAAAAATTGTTATTATGTGTCTTTTCATTTGTTGATATTTTGTTAATACATAATAGGTGTTACTTTGGATTTTCATTAAAAAAAAAAAAATTGATTCATATTTCGACCCCCAGTCAGTTGAAATCTTGACTACGTCCCTGAACACAGTGGTATTGTGAAGAAATTGTTGAAATTGTGGTACAAGAGAATAAGAGTGCAAATATATAAAGTAATAGGAATTTAGAAAAAAAGATATATAAAGTGGTAAGCCCCAACATTTTCCATCTGTCTCTCAGCTCAATCTCTCATCTTTCTCTCCCTCATTTTCTTAAATCTCATTTCATCTCATCTCACTCTCACTCTCTCATTACTCTTTAAAAAAAGGCTCCACACAATTCTCATTTCATCTCACTCTCTAAAAAATGCCCCACAACTCAAAAAAATTTAGAAGGATCCATAGTCGACCCCAAACATTTACAATAGAGATGTAACATATTGAGGAAGAGAGAGAGAGAGAGAGAGAGAGAGAGAGAGAGAGAGAGAGAGAGAGAGAGAGAGAGAGAATTGTTGTATAAAATAAAAGATTGTTCATGTGCAGCAAGGTATAATTGATCAAAATTGTGCTTACAATGTTTGGATCAACTAGCTCATACATTCATACCGGTGGTTGAAAACATATCGAGCTGAGTTGAGTACTAAAAGTTCAAAATTGAGATTGTGACATTTGTTAAAAAAACATATCTCTTTGTTTACAACCCTAATCAAACCATTCTGAATACTACGATGCGAGGAAATGTATAGTTGGTGTGTTGGTTGGAACCATCCTAGCCTTTCTATTTAGTTCTTTCATGTTACATGGGTTAGTGAGGTAGTTATTAACTTGAATTATGGAAGACTATAGCCACTTACAACACTTTCATATTACATGGGTTAGTGGGGTAGTTATTGGCTTGAAGTAACTCCCAATCTTGCCTATAAATAGAGGCTCATCTCTTCAGAAAAATTCTTACACACACAAACCCCCAAACAAACTAAAAAAGAACTTTTGAGAGATCAAAAGAGATTGTTTCTTGAGAATTTAGACAGCTTTCATTCGTGAAAACTGTAGCTTTAAGTGTTTCTGAGAGAACAATTACTTTGAAAGAAAGAGTGTGCTGAGATTGGTCACTTTACATGCTTGTAAGTACTCTTTCGATTGATATGTTGAATACATAAGAATGTACTAAGTTTACGTGAACATTATCTTGTTTCATGCATTGATTACCTCGATTGCATTGTTTGTTACTATATTTAAGACTTTGCCCTCGATTTACACTGTTTGTTATTCTTAGGTTTTAAGTCAAGTATAATCATGATTGCTATAATGATTGTGCTTTAGGATTTAGCTTAATTAATTAGTTTTATTTATTGTTATTTACTTTATTGCAGTTTAATTCTCTTGCTTACTTGCATTTTCAAATTTCTAAAGTCCTTTGGGCAAATGCAAGCACCGAACCTTCCGAGCCATTTTAGATCGAAGTCGGATTAGGGTTCTATTGTAAGGTACTAGACCTTCATCTAGCATGGTTATTTTTTTCTTCAAACAAATTGGCGACCATTCCTTAGAAATTCTAGTTTGGCAGCAAATAATATCCTCGAGACTTCTTATATTTTGACTTTAACTCCTCCTACCATTTGAAATTCAGTATAAAACCTTGATCCTACATTCAAACATCTTTTCTTTATTTCTCAATGAGGGACAAGAAAGTATACATTGCCAACCATATCAAATTAGTGCACTAAACAACACCTTGAACTCGGAACACAGAATAGTTCAAGACAAGATAAACCTTTAGCATCTGAATATCAACCTTCTTAAAGTTCATTATCAAATTGACTAAGTTTTTGGGAGTCTCTGCAAAATCACTTCCTTACTGCACAAAGTGGAGCTTGAGCTTTAGCAGATTCACTTCATAATACAATGTCTTCAATGACTTGGTTTAGGGGGCTTGTCCTCTGCAAAACCATAGTTTAAGAATCAACAAAAATTTAGAACACACCGATGTCTTGTGTGTGTCTGTGCGTGAGAGAGAGTAACTGGCTATCCAGCAGATAAGAAATTATTCCTCTTTGTTTTCCAAGAACAAACTAATCCTCCAAAATATGGAACTGTTAAAAAAGGTAAAATTTTCTTATTTCAAAAGATATTGGAAGCATGATAATTAGATTTATGTTTAAGAATTAAAGTAACGATCATATAAATAGGCATGAGTGGACATAATTCAAATAGTTATGTATAATGTGAAATGGACTAATTTCAAATGCCATTTAATGCATGATAGATGAATCTCATTCCCATTGGCTACCTGGCTAGCTGCCATTTATATAATTTCAAAACTATTTATTTTGATGACAGCCTGAAGTACCAAATGGCACAAGTCTTCATGTAGAATGAGAAGTTATTCAGAAAATGTTCAACGAAATCATATCCCAGATTTGTCAAATTTTAAAATTTTAAAATATATTTAAAGCAATATAAGCAAGCAAAAGAAAAAATATATAAATCCATTCTTCTGATTTTCAAAATCACTAGAGCTTGACCACTCAACAGAGAAAAGAGGTGATAACTCACCAATTGAAGAAGGGTCTATATGTACAAAGAAACTTGCAGCAACTATCAGGTAGAAAAGAATGAGCATTAGCCCTTTTAAGTAATTAGAAGATCCGTCCTGCATGGTCAAGATGGAATTTATGTAAATAACAATCCATAGAAAGTAAAAATGTTCAGACAAAAGCACTACAAATTTTAAAGTTTGTGTGTGTCTGTCATGGAATTCGAATCTGTCATATACATTTGTGAAAATGTCTTCTCATTGCTAAATTTTAATGTAGATAAAGGCTCAACTGCCTACCTGCAGCATGGAGGCTACCACCAGAACAGTTATGAAAAGTGTGGCTGTCTCAAAAAGTTGAAAATTTAAGTCCATGGGACGCCCCATGACCCAACCAGCGACCACACAAAAGGGAATCTGCAATCATTAAACAATTGTATGGGATTTAGTGGATACTTAACCCAAAGAGTGCAAGAAAAAGCATTACATATAACTATGGACTACCCCATGGTAGTGACAAGTGACAAGGTTCGTAACCAAGGTGCTTAAGCATTTTAAGCAGATTAAACGCTCCATAGGACTGTTATCAAACTATAAAACTAAGCTAATTGGTCAGACAACTCAAGAATATTGCCTGTCATAATACTAAAATAATCATTCCAAGGTTGAACCAAACCAGTTTGGTCTAGTTTTAAAAACCTTGAGTTGTAGTGACTGGTATTTTGACCAAAGTATGGATTGAAATGAGGAAAAAAAAGTTAAAGAGGATTGACTTGTATTTTGACCAAAGTTAGAATACTAAAATAAAAAAATTCAATTAAATTAAAGTTAGACGACTGACTTGAATTTTGACCAAATTAAAAGAGTGTAATTTATAATTTAGCCTAATGTATTTTATCCTTATCATATTACAATTTTATATTTTAAATAATGTTTTTTAATTTGTAGGCCAAACTAAATAATCACTCCATGGGGTTTGGGTCAGTTGCAAAAAGACCCCCTAAGGTTTTAATTTTGCAATATAACCACCTGAAGTTTTTAAATTGGTGAAATTGACCCATCTAAATACATTTTTTGTCAATTTTGCTTGTAGAACTTTGTCACGTGCATTACATATTATCACTTTATAATAAAAAAATTCATTATTATAAACCCAAGTGCAATGCATGTGACAAATTTTGTTAGCAAAATTGGCAAAAAATGTACTTAGAGGATTTAATTTCATCAATTAAAAAACTCCATATGGTTATATTGCAAAATTGAAACCCCAGGAGGTGAGTTTGCAAATGACCCAAACTCCAGGGGGTGATTATGCAATTTAACCTAATTTGTAAGCATTTATAAATGCTTATTAGAAAATATCAATCTGGATATGAAATTTTTTTTTTTTAATGAGATAAGAATAGAAAAACTAATTAAATCTTTTGATAAAGCAATTAATATGAATATAAAAAAATAGGTTTAATTACCATTTTTTTTTTTTTACTCAACCTATGGCCCTTATGTCAAATATGATCCTCAACCTTTCTTATGTGTCAATTTGGTCCTTAAACTTTTATCTTTGTGTCAAAATGGTCTTTGTCGTTAAGTGGTGGATAAAAAATGTTGACGTGCCTTACAGTTTTATTAAAATAATAAAAAATGTTGACATGGAATGCCAACTTAAAAAAAAAGAAAAAAAAAAACTATTGGCAGTTTTTTTTTTTTTTTTTTTTTCTCTCAAAGTCTTTTTTCACAAATCACAAGTTAAATCACAAATCACAAACTAAATTCACAATATTCACATTTCAAGCTAAATGTCATTCAAGGATAGAGTATGGCTGGCCAAAAGCCAAAAGCCAAAAGATTAGGTCAGAAGACGCATAATTTGGATTGTAGAATTGTAGAACTTACCAAATTTAGCATTCTTCAACATTACTCCACAGCAACAACCAGCTTCCTTCTTCGACATCACACCAACTCCAGCAACAACCAGCTCCCTTCAACAAAAACTCCAACAACAACCAGCAACCTTCAACAATCACTCTAGCAACAAGTTTCTCAGACCTGCTCCATCTGCAATGGCCTTCAAATCTATCTGTCTAAATGTGGGTAGCCCTAGTGAAACACGGATCCAAGACTCAAACTTGTATTCATTCGCCAACATCACCAAAGTGCGCAGCGCTGTTTCACTAGAGAAGAAAACGCATTGAAATGCAGACAGCCTCGCCATGGCTTCAGCCAAGTCTCCTTCAACCTTTTGCAGCTTAGTCTGAGCAGTCCTCATCCTGTCAGTAATGGAGATCACTGACAGGATGAGGATTGCTCAGACTGAGTTGCAAAAGGTTGAAAGAGACTTGGCTGAAGCCGTGGCGAGGCTGTCTGCATTTCAATGCGTTTTCTTCTTTAGTGAAGCAGACTTGCGCACTTTGGCGAGCATGTAATCCTCGCCGTTCATTTCTCTCTCCTTCTGCACTTCCCTTTGCCTTTAGCCATAGTAGTTAAAGAAAGAGATATGCCAAGTTTGGGTTTTATATTATCCCAAAAGACAAATATGCCAAGTTAGGGTTCAAATCAAAAATCACAAATCACAAGCTAAATCACAAATCACAACCTAAATTCACAGTATTCATATTTCAAGCAAAATGTCATTCATGGATAGAGTATGGCTGGCCAAAAGCCAAAAGCCAAAAGGTTAGGTCAGAAGACGCATAGTTTGGATTGTAGAATTGTAGAACTTACCAAATTTAGCGTTCTTCAACATTACTCCATAGCAACAACTAGCTCCCTTCTTCGACATCACACCAACTCCAACAACAACCAGCTCCCTTCAACAATAACTCCAGCAACATCCAGCAACCTTCAACAATCACTCTAGCAACAAGTTTCTCAGACTTGCTCCCTCTGCAATGGCTTTCAAATCTATGTGTCTAAATATGGGTAGCCTTGGTGAAACACGTATCCAAGACTCAAACTCGTATTCCTTCGCCAACATCGCCAAAGTGTGTAGCTCTGCTTCACTAGAGAAGAAAACGCATTGAAATGCAGACAGCCACTTCACGGCTTCAGCCAAGTCTCTTTCAACCTTTTGCAGCTCAGTCTGAGCAGTCCTCATCCTGTCAGTAATGGAGATCATTGACAGGATGAGAACTGCTTAGACTGAGCTACAAAAGGATGAAGGAGACTTGGTTGAAGCCGTGGCGAGGCTGTCTGCATTTCAATGCGTTTTCTTCTCTAGTGAAGCAGAGCTACACACTTTGGCGAGCATGCAATCCTCGCCGTTCGTTTCCCTCTCCTTCCGCGCTTACCTTTGCCTTTAGCCATAGGGAGTCAGAAAAAGAGATATGCCAAGTTAAGGTTTTATATTATCCCAAAGGAAAAATAAGCCAAGTTAGGGTTTAAATAAAAAATCACAAATCACAAGCTAAATCACAAATCACAAGCTAAATTGAAAGCATTCACATTTCAAGTTAAATGTAATTCATGGATAGAGTATGGCTGGCCAAAAGCCAAAAGCCAAAAGGTTAGGTCAGAAGACGCATAGTTTGGATTGTAGAATTGTAGAACTTATCAAATTTAGCGTTCTTCAACATTACTCCAGAGCAACAACTAGCTCCCTTCTTCGACATCACACCAACTCCAACAACAACCAGCTCCCTTCAACAATAACTCCAACAACATCCAGCAACCTTCAACAATCACTCTAGTAACAAGTTTCTCAGACCTGCTCTCTCTGCAATGGCCTTCAAATCTATGTGTCTAAATGTGGGTAGCCCTGGTGAAACACGTATCCAAGACTCAAACTCATATTCCTCCGTCAACATCGCCAAAGTGTGCACCTCTGCTTCACTAGAGAAGAAAACGCATTGAAATGCAGACAGCCTCTTCACGGCTTCAGCCAAGTCTCCTTCAACCTTTTGCAACTCAGTCTGAGCAGTCCTTATCCTGTCAGTAATGGAGATCACTGACAGGATGAGGACTGCTCAGACTGAGCTGCAAAAGGATGAAGGAGACTTGGCTAAAGCCGTGAAGAGGTTGTCTGCATTTCAATGCGTTTTCTTCTCTAGTGAAGCAAAGCTACGCACTTTGGCGAGCATGCAATCCTCGCCGTTCGTTTCCCTCTCTTTCCGCGCTTACCTTTGCCTTTAGCCATGGGAGTCAGAAAAAAAGATATGCCAAGTTAAGGTTTTACATTATCCCAACGGACAAATAAGCTAAGTTAGGGTTCAAATAAAAAATCACAAATTGCAAGTTAAATTCAAAGCATTCACATTTCAAGCTAAATGTCATTCATGGATAGAGTATGGCTGGCCAAAAGCCAAAAGCCAAAAGGTTAGGTCAGAAGACGCATAGTTTGGATTGTAGAATTGTAGAACTTACCAAATTTAGCGTTCTTCAACATTACTCCACAGCAACAACTAGCTCCCTTCTTTGACATCACACCAACTCCAGCAACAACCATCTCCCTTCAACAATAACAACAGCAACATCCAGCAACCTTCAACAATCACTCTAGCAGCAAGTTTCTCAGACCTGCTCCCACTGCAATGACCTTCAAATCTATGTGTCTAAATGTGGGTAGCCTTGGTGAAACACGTATCCAAGACTCAAACTCATATTCCTCCGCCAACATCGCCAAAGTGTGCAGCTCTGCTTCACTAGAGAAGAAAATGTATTGAAATGCAGATAGCCTTTTCACGGCTTCAGCCAAGTCTTCTTCAACCTTTTGCAGCTCAGTCTGAGCAGTCCTCATCCTGTCAGTAATGAAGATCACTGACAGTTTGAGGACTTCTCAGACTGAGATGCAAAAGGATGAAGGAGATTTGGCTGAAGCCGTGAAGAGGCTGTCTACATTTCACTGCGTTTTCTTCTCTAGTGAAACAGAGCTGCGCACTTTGGCGAGCATGCAATCCTCGCCATTCGTTTCCCTCTCCTTCCGCGCTTACCTTTGCCTTTAGCCATGGGAGTCAGAAAATGAGATATGCCAAGTTAAGATTTTACATTATCTCAAAGGACAAATAAGCCAAGTTAGGGTTTAAATCAAAAATCACAAATCACAAGCTAAATTCAAAGCATTCACATTTCAAGCTAAATGTCATTCATGGATAGAGTATGGCTGGCCAAAAGCCAAAAGCCCAAAGGTTAGGCCAGAAGACGCATAGTTTGGATTGTAGAATTGTAGAACTTACCAAATTTAGCGTTCTTCAACATTACTCCACAGTAACAACTAGCTCCCTTTTTCGACATCACACCAACTCCAGTAACAACCAGCTCCTTTCAACAATAACTCTAGTAATATCCAGCAACCAGCAACCTTCAACAATCACTCTAGCAACAAGTTTCTCAGACCTGGTTTCTCTGCAATGGCTTTCAAATCTATGTGTCTAAATGTGAGTAGCCTTGGTGAAACACGTATCCAAGACTCAAACTTATATTCCTCCGCCAACATCGCCAAAGTGTGCAGCTCTACTGCACTAGAGATAAAAATGCATTGAAATGCAGACAGCCTCTTCACGGCTTCAGCCAAGTCTCCTTCAACCATTTGCAGCTTAGTCTGAGCAGTCCTCATCCTGTCAGTAATGGAGATCACTGATAGGATGAGGACAGCTCAGACTGAGCTGCAAAAGGTTGAAGGAGACTTGGCTGAAGCCGTGGCGAGGCTGTCTGCATTTCAACAAGCTTTTTTCTCTAGTGAAGCAGAGCTGCGCACTTTGGCGAGCATGTAATCATCGTCGTTCGTTTCCCTCTCCTTCCGTGCTTCCTTTTGCATTTAGCCATAGGAGTCAGAGAAAGAGATATGCCAAGTTAGGGTTTTATATTATCCTAAAGGACAAATATGCCAATTTAGGGTTCAAATTAAAAATCACAAATCACAAGCTAAATTCACAGCATTCACATTTCAAGCTAAATGTCATTCAATGATAGAGTATGGCTGGCCAAAAGCCAAAAGCTAAAAGGTTAGGTCAGAAGACGCATAGTTTGGATTGTAGAATTGTAGAACTTAACAAATTTAGTGTTCTTCAACATTACTCCACAGCAACAACCAGCTTCCTTCTTCGACATCACACCAACTCCAGCAACAAACAGCTCCCTTCAACAATAATTCCAGCAACCTTCAACAATCACTCTAGCAACAAGTTTCTCAGACCTGCTCCCTCTGCAATGGCCTTCAAATCTATCTGTCAAAGTGTAGGTAGCCCTGGTGAAACACGGATCCAAGACTGAAACTCGTATTCCTCCGCCAACATCGCCAAAGTGTGCAGCTCTTCTTCACTAGAGAAGAAAATGCATTGAAATGCAGACAGCTTCGCCACGGCTTCAGCCAAGTCTCCTTCAACCTTTTGCAGTTCAGTCTGAGCAGTCCTCATCCTGTTAGTTATGAAGACCACTGACAGGATGAGGACTGCACAGACTGAGCTTCAAAAGGTTGAAGTAGACTTGGCTGAAGCTGTGGCGAGGCTGTCTGTATTTCAACGCGTTTTCTTCTCTAGTGAAGTAGAGCTGCGCACTTTGGCGAGCATGTAATCCTCGCCGTTCGTTTCCCTCTCCTTCCGCGCTTCGCTTTGCCTTTAGCCATAGGAGTCAGAGAAAGAGATATGCCAAGTTAGGATTTTATATTATCCCAAAGGACAAATATGCCAAGTTTGGGTTCAAATTAAAAATCACAAATCACAAGCTAAATTCATAGCATTCACATTTCAAGCTAAATGTCATTCAATGATAGAGTATGGCTGGTCAAAAGCCAAAAGTCAAAAGGTTAGGTCAGAAGACACATAGTTTGGTTTGTAGAACTTAACAAATTTAGCGTTCTTCAACATTACTCCATAGCAACAACCAGCTCCCTTCTTCGACATCACACCAACTCCAGCAACAACCAGCTCCCTTCAACAGTAACTCCAACAACCTTCAACAATCACTCTAGCAACAAGTTTCTCAGACCTGTTCCCTCTGCAATGGCCTTCAAATCTATGTGTCTAAATGTGGGTAGCACTGGTGAAACACGGATCCAAGACTCAAACTCGTATTCCTCCACCAACATCGCCAAAGTGCCCAGCTTTGCTTCACTAGAAAAGAAAATGCATTGAATTGCAGACAGCCTCGCCACGACTTCAGCCAAGTCTCCTTCAACCTTTTGCAGCTCAGTCTGAGCAGTCCTTCATCCTGTCAGTAATGAAGATCACTAACAGGATGAGGACTGCACAGACTGAGCTGCAAAAGGATGAAGGAGACTTGGTTGAAGCCGTGGCGAGACTGTCTTTATTTCAATGCGTTTTCTTCTCTAGTGAAGCAGAGCTGCGCACTTTGGCGAGCATGCAATCCTCGCCATTCGTTTCCCTCTCCTTCCGCGCTTACCTTTGCCTTTAGCCTTGGGAGTCAGAAAAAGAGATATGCCAAGTTAAGGTTTTACATTATCCCAAAGGATAAATAAGCCAAGTTAGGGTTCAAATCAAAAATCACAAATCACAAGCTAAATTCAAAGCATTCACATTTCAAGCTAAATGTCATTCATGGATAGAGTATGGCTAGCCAAAAGCCAAAAACCAAAAGGTTAGGTCAAAAGACGCATTGTTTGGATTGTAGAATTGTAGAACTTACCAAATTTAGCGTTCTTCAACATTACTCCACAGCAACAACCAACTCCCTTCTTTGACATCACACCAACTTCAGCAACAACTAGCTCCCTTCAACAATAACTCCAGCAACATCGAGCAACCTTCAATAATCACTCTAGCAACAAGTTTCTCAGACCTGCTCCTTCTACAATGGCCTTCAAATCTATATGTCTAAATGTGGGTAGCCTGGTGAAACACAGATCCAAGACTCAAACTCGTATTCCTCTGCCAACATTGTCGAAATGCGCAGCTCTGTTTCACTAGAGAAGAAAACGCATTGAAATGCAGACAGCCTCGCCATGGCTTCAGCCAAGTCTCCTTCAACCTTTTGTAGCTCAGTCTGAGCAGTCCTCATCATGTCAGTAATGAAGATCACTGACAGGATGAGGACTGCTCAGACTGAGCTGCAAAAGGTTGAAGGAGACTTGGCTGAAGCCGTGACAAGGCTGTTTGCATTTCAACGCGTTTTCTTCTCTAGTGATGCAGAGCTGCGCATTTTGGCGAGCATGTAATCCTCGCCGTTCGTTTCCCTCTCCTTTCACTCTTTCCTTTGTCTTTAGCCATAGGAGTCAAAGAAAGAGATATGCCAAGTTAGGGTTTTATATTATCCTAAAGGACAAATATGCCAAGTTAAGGTTCAAATTAAAAATTACAAATTGCAAGCTAAATCGCAAATCACAAGCTAAATTCACAGCATTCAAATTTCAAGCTAAATGTCATTCAATGATAGAGTATGGCTGGCCAAAAGCCAAAAGCCAAAAGGTTAGGTCAGAAGATGTATAGTTTGGATTGTAGAATTGTAGAACTTAACAAATTTAGTGTTCTTCAACATTACTCCACAGCAACAACCAGCTCCCTTCTTCGACATCACACCAACTCCAGCAACAACCAGCTCCCTTCAACAATAACTCCAGCTACCTTCAACAATCACTCTAGCAACAAGTTTCTCAGACATGCTCCCTTTGCAATGGCCTTCAAATTTATCTGTCTAAGTGTGGGTAGCCTTGGTGAAACACCGGATCCAAGACTCAAACTCGTATTCCTCCTCCAACATCACCAAAAGTGCGCAGCTCTGCTTCACTAGAGAAGAAAACGCATTGAAATGCAGATAGCCTTGCCACGGCTTCAGCCAAGTCTCCTTCAACCTTTTGTAGCTCAGTCTGAGCAGTCCTCATCCTGTCAGTAATTCATTACTTCACAATACACATTTATGATTACTTACTAACTAGGTTTTATCTTCCAAACACATTTATGATCACAATAAAGTAGTTAAAAACAAAAAAAATGAGTTTTATCTTCCAAATTTAAATTTTTTTTAAACAATCTGATGTGAATACTTTTAGGACAGAGTTTGACTACAAACCAGTTTGTAGCCAGTTTACTACAATCCACTACGTCTCAACTAATAAGATCATACACGTGTACTTTAGTTACCTAACCAATTTAATCAGTCATGTGACTTCTTTAAATAATACATGTGGAAGGTCTTATAAGTTGTCACATAGTGGGTTGTAGCAAATAAACTACAAACTGGTTTATAACCAAATCTTATCCATACTTTTAATAGCAAATTTTAAACTTGAAATTATATTTGAATTATTTACTAAATAAACGACCATAAACAAATTTTTGTTGAAAAGTGTCCTCATATTCATTTATAAGTTATAACCCTAACTATTCCTTATGTTTTGCCTTTGTAGAAAAAAAAGAAAAAGAAAAAGAAAAAGAAAAACCCTGTTTCCAAACAGTCACATTTCGCCCCCTTCGTTCCCCTGCTGCCTACGAATGCAGAGTCCTGAGCTTCACCCCTCTTCAACCTCAACATGTGGAGACTCATACGCACAAACACCAACCTGCTCTCAACCCAACATTCCATCACCAAACCCGTACCCGTTTCTCTCAGACCCGTGGACTATTGCACCTCACAAACCCAGGACACAGTGCGAAAAATCACCACCATTCTCAACCACAACAACTGGCAGTTCCTCTTGGACTCCTCCGACTTGCCCACCAAGCTAAACCCAGATGTGATTCGCTCCGTTATCCGCGAGAACCGGGTGGGTGACCCGAGTCGCGTCCTCAGCTTCTTCCTCTGGTCCGAACACAAAGTGGGTACCTTTCAGAATTTGGATATCTTATCTCTACTTGTTGTTTCTCTATGCAAATCTAAGTTTTTTGGGCCTGCAAATGACATTTTGGAGCGTATGATAAGAACTTGCAAGTCTCCTTTTGATATTCTGGGTGCTATTGATGTTTCTAGAGAATGTGATGGGTCTAAATCTAATGCTGTGTTGTTTGATATGTTAATTGGTTGTTATAGGAAAATGGGTTTTTTAGATAAGGCTGTTAATGTGTTTATGGGTTTGAAAGATGTTGAATTTGTGCCTAGAATGTTGAGTTGTAATTCATTGTTGAGAGAGTTGTTGAAGATGAATCAGATGGAGATGTTTTGGAAGGTTTGTGATAGAATGTCTGAGATGAAGATATCTTTTGATGTGTATACTTATGTCATTGTGATCAATGCTCACTTTAAGGCTGGGAATGTTAATGAGGCGAAGAGGGTGTTTTTGGAAATGGGTGGAAAGGGTTGCAGCCCAAATTTGGTTACTTACAATGTGATTATTCATGGTTTGTGTAGAGTGGGGCGTCTTGATGAAGCTATTGAGATGAAGAAGTCTATGGTTGAGAAGGGGTTGGTCCCTGATTGTTATACTTATGTGACTCTTGTCAATGGGTTTTGTATGGAAAATAGATTAAGAGAGGCAAAGTTGGTTTTGATGGAAATGAGTGATATGGGATTGAGGCCTGATGTGATTGGCTATAAATCTTTGATTGATGGGTTTGTGACACAAGGTGATGCGGAAGAGGCTTTGAGAATCAAGGATGAAATGGTTACTCATGGTATTCGGATAGATGTGGTCTTATATAATACGCTTCTTGATGGGCTTTGCAAGGCTGGTAAGATGGAGAAGGCAAGAGAAGTCATGAATGAAATGATAAGGACTGGCATAGGACCTAATTCAAGAACTTACAGTTTGTTGATTGAGGGCTACTGTGGGGAGCGTGATATGACTAGTGCTTTTGAATTGCTTGATGAGTCAAAGAAGAGGAACTTGGCACCCACGAAGGTAGCTTACTGTGTAATAATTAATGGGCTTTGTCAGTATGGAAATCTCCAACAGGCCAAAACTGTTCTTGAGGAAATGATTTCGAGGGGTTTGAAACCAAATGCCATTATCTATAAAACACTAATTTCAGCTAACACAAGGGAAAGTAGATTTGAAGAAGCAAGAAGGATATTGGAGAGGATGAAGGAGTGTGAGATTATTCCTGACGTATTTTGCTACAACTCTCTCATAATAGGCCTCTGTAAAGCCAAGAAGATGGAAGAAGCAAGGACTTACTTGGTAGAAATGTTGGACACAGGATTAGAGCCAAATACGTATATCTATGGAGCTTTCATCCATGGTTATAGTAAGTCAGGGGAGATGCAAATGGCTGGTAGGTACTTCAGTGAGATGCTAGGTTGTGGTGTAGCGCCTAATGATGTAATTTACACAGTCTTGATTGATGGGCATTGCAGAAAGGGGAACATAACAGAAGCCTTCTCAGTATTCAGATGTATGTTGGCACGAGGTTTTCTCCCGGATGTCCAAACTTACTGTGTGCTTATCAATAGTCTCTTGAGGAATGGAAAAATGAAAAAAGCTCTTGTGGTCTTCTCAGAGCTTAGTGAGAAGGGTTTGGTTCCTGATGTTTTCACTTACACCTCTCTCATGACTGGTTTCTGCAAGCAGGGTGATGTACAGAAGGCTTTTGAACTTCACGAAGAGATGTTCCAAAAAGGCATAAATCCAAACATTGTTACTTATAATGTTTTGATTGGTGGGCTATGCAAGGTAGGTGATGTCAAGAAAGCTAATGACTTATTTTCTGGCATCTTGGATAGAGGCTTGACTCCCAACGGTGTGACATATGCTACAATCATAAATGGTTATTGCAAATCCAGGAATGTAAACAAGGCATTCCAATTATTTGATGAAATGCCCTTAAGAGGTGTCCCACCAGATAGTTTTGTGTACAATGCCCTTCTCAGTGGATGCTGCAAAGAAGGAAAATTGGAGAAAGCTCAGGAACTATTTCTGGATATGTTGCATAAGGGCTTTGCCACTACTCTCTCTTTCAACACTTTGATTGATGGGTTGTGCAAGTGTAAAAAGCTGCAAGAAGCAAGTAATTTGTTGGAGGTAATGTTAGAAAAGCAGGTCATGCCTGACTATGTTACCTACACAACTCTGATTGATCGGCATTGTAAGGCTCAGAATATGGAGGAATCAAGACAGCTCTTCTTGGATATGCAGGCAAGGGATATAGCACCAACCACTATAACTTACAAATCCCTTCTTCATGGCTACAACTTAATAGGAAAAAAATCTGAGGTTTTTTCTCTGTTTGAAGAGATGGTAGCCAAGAGGATTGAGCCTGACAAGATTACTTATTATGAATTGATTGATGCTCACTGTGACGAAGGGAACTTGATGGAAGCGTTGAGGTTGAGGGATGAGTTATTAAAAAAGGGTATGCCCATGAATATTGGTGCGTATGATGCTCTAGTAAAAGCATTATGTAAAAATGAAGAATGTTCAGAAGCATTAACTTTACTTGACGAAATGGGAGAGAGAGGGCTTAGGCTCAGTTTTGCTACATGTAGAACCATAGCTTGTGGTTTTCAAAGAGTAGGAAATATGGAGAAAGCTGCAAAGGTTTTGGAGCGCATGCTGTGCTATGAATGGGTTTCAAACTCCGTGAACTTAACTGACTTACTAGATCATAATGAACATGGTTGGAAGTCTGAGGAGTCTAACAAGCTCCTAAATCAAGTGGCATAGAGAATTTCTGGTTCAGGTTGGCACAATTTTAAGACTGCCATATTGCTTCTCCTTTGTGGTGCTCAATAAGTGTTGCCCTTAGACTCATTGGAGATGCTTTGGCATCAAGAGTAAGCCCAAAATGGGGCTAGCTAGGCATGGTTGCTACCAGTGCTCTGTTGACTGTTGTCCCTCCAAGTGGCTGCTTACTGTATTCTGCAGCCATGACAATTGATGCTTCCAACTGAGGGGAGGTAATTGCTAGTGTACTAAAGGTATTGGACTGCCAATGGCCCTTTGGCGTGATGGCAATTCCACCATTATAGTGTATATATCTAGGGCTTAATCTCTGGCTATCTTCATCTAGCAACCAAAAAATAGGTAATGAGAACTCATTTGCTTCTTCATTTCAAAACATTTATGTTGCATGATTAGGTTAGTCGATTGGCTTATAATATTATTACAATTTTCAGGTTTGGACACTGCTTAAGTTGGCAGTTATCACTATGAGAAGATCAAAATGTTTTTGTTCATTTTACAGCCGATTGAGCTTTTGAATTTAACCTGTTATTGCTTGTTATAATAGTGAAAGAGCTTCTTGGTGAATCTTGAACTTAGTAATGGGAATACATAGGCTTCATTGATTTTTTTTTTTTGTAGTTTTTTTTTTTTTAGCATTCTCTAGGCAACAACTTGAGTTCCTTTTTTAGGCAATGATGTTAATTATGATATTTGAAAAGTTCCTTTATCCCGTTTACTCCGGTAACGATGGAGAATGGAATGTGGTGTCCTTTCCAAGAATGATTTATATTGTACATGCAATTCAGTTGTTTTAGTTCCCTCATATAATAGGTCATTATTTCTATTATTCCTCCTTCACCAGCTTTTAACTTGTTAAGGTAGTTGCATTGTGAAATCATCACCTGCATGATGTTGTACGGGGCATGGAGGGAAGGCCTGCTGCAGTGTACACTTGTTTGTGATTAGAGGCGTTTCAACAAACCCAGACTGAAGAAGTGGTGCAGGTTCTTGGTTAGAGCCAGAAATGTTAAATTGATGATCAGAAAATGTCAAATTTTGCTTCCTGGTTTCTCTCTCCCGTTGTGTGTGTGGTGTTCTAGGCAAGATAGACAATGACTTATTAAAGATCATGTTTTTTTCTCCATTTTATCTCCTTCGTGTTGATGTTGTTGGAGACCAGAATTTGTCTAAATATAGCTGATTGTACCTCCTTAAATTACATATGATAAATTCAGCTATAATGCAACTCAGTCATCGCACTCATGCCTATGGGAGTTTGAACATCGATGCTGTGGCACCTATACCAATAATTAAAAAAATAAAAAACATCCATGTGGTGAAAGAGACTTATTACCATGGCTAAAAAGAAATAATTAGAAGTTGAAATAGATGAAAAAATCGAAGTTGCTTATGTTTTTATTAACTCCAAATCGAAGTTGCTCATTAAGAATTTCCTCCCTTTGTATAACTTTTAATTTCTAGCAGGGAGGCATTTCCCTATTCAATAATGTTTTGTATACAATGCATACTGCTTTGGTATGCATGTAAAAAAAAAAAAAAAAAAAAAGGGACAGTTAGACTGAAAATGTAGACCAAGATGTATAAAAATATGTAATGCAGAATTGACGTGTTGGGAAAGAATTAGATCATCTTCTCAAATTTATCAAGCATCTTCACTCTCTGCATGGACCTAAGAAACAATGCCATAAAGACTCCTGCATTTTGACAAATAAATGGTTGTCAGCACATTAACTGGTGGATGTAAACTAAAGATTAAAGCATTAGAAGAACAATATGTTGATAGTCACCTGCACCAATGAATGATCCATTCGCAATCATTTGACTACCTTGATTGCTGAAAGTGACCCCTAGGTTTAGCAGGCTGCCTCCCAACACTGTATACATAGTTGCCATTTGTAGTATTGTTGCTTTTCGAGCAGCTCTTTCAGACTGGCAAATGTAGTTTTGTCATTTCAATAGAAATATATGTTAGAACTACTAAATATAGAGAAAGATTCTTGAGTGCACAAGATCCACCCAAATGGATTATTACTATAGAAAGTAGTAATATCTAACAAATATCATCTGAAGGTGTTAAGAGATACCTCAAGCACCCGGACTCGGAGTTTCAAGTCCCCCGACTCTAGCTGTTTCACAATTTCCTCTATCTGCTGAACTCTGGATGGCATGGATATGGTAGAGGTTCTGGCCTGAAAATATATACTCTTTTAGTGGCTTCACTAAAGTTTCCTAGAACAGGACTTGAAAAGAAACAATCGCATCTATTTTACTGCAACCAGAAGAAGGAACTGAAAGAAAGGGAGAAACAAGTAAGATGCAGTACATCATCAGCTTGTTTTCTAATTTCCTGCACAAGTTGTGTCCCAGACTGCTGCTTCTGTCTTACATCTAAAAGCTCCTGCACATAGTGTGAAGCATCAGATCAGATGATATTTGTGTGGCTAAAAGTCTACAAAAGGCTATTATGAGGAAGGGTGTGAGTTGTATTTGTTCGGCAAAGGTATGGAACCTGTGCATAGGGTGCCGCAATCTTTACAAAGGAAAAATCTGGATCAAGGATGTATCCTATACCTGTAAGCAAAGATTGTTAGTCAGGAAAGAGCAAAAACATCAAGGTAATTGTGAAACTTGTTTGCTTGGAAAAAAAATTATCGGTTTTGTTCCGCTGAATTGGGGTGAGCTTCACTTCCAATATATCAGGATCATTATAACTGGCAATGCATTTCACATTTAAATAAGGATGATTTTAACATTAGAAGTCAAGCCCTAAGAGAGTGAGAGAACCTTCAAGGGTTGAAAATGCTCTTATGACAAAGGTAAAGGTGGATGGAAATCGAAATGGCTGATCTTGCGCTATTGCGAATAAATCCTGCCAAAAAAAAAAAAAACACATACTTCACTAACTGTAGTCATTGATGTGTCATTTGTGCCACTAGAAAAGAATTGAGTCATTGTCTCAAGTTTTCCCTTACTAGCAGAGCAATATTAATTAGAAAATTCAAAATTAATGATGTAAGCCACCAAGATACAATTCCATATACAATTTTATGAGTTTATAAAGATAAGATACAGTCTGGGATGTGATATACCATTGTTACCAAATTTATCATTAAGGTGTCACATCGTTTTTAATCAAATCCTTGCATACCTCCCCAATTGCAGCCAAAGTCTGCTGCTGATCTGGTGTCTGGCTTAACAAATTTCCCAAGAAAAACTGCACAGATCTCCTCACCTAGGAATAGGAAGAAAAAAGAAAGGTTAATTTCTGAGATGAATGATACCAATTTCTTTGAAGCCCAAATATGCTAGAAAATAATACTAGTTAGTGACCAATTCCGTTCTAAATGTTGCTAGGTATAGCATGAGCATTACCGATGTCATGTCTCCTGTGGGCTGGAGTGCTTCAAGATCTATGAGTGTTCGTATCACCTGCATGGTTGCTGCCTGTCAGTTTAAGCCAATCCAGCAAAACTTGCCAAGCTGATGTACTTGTGTTTCTAATGACTTTGCAAAAAAAAAAAAAAACAGACTATTTGCTTCAGCTATTTAAAGTTATTTCAAGTTAACATATCAATTGTAATGCATGTAAGAAAAATGTGCACAACATTACTTTGTAAAATGTTCATATACATGTCCAGTTAAGAGTAAGGATTCATTCTACATGCTTTGTACAGGCAGAGATGTGAACAATAATTCAAATAATGCCATTGATTGACAGACCTTTCCATGCATATTAGTGTAAGAATATGCTAATTTTTGGCAATGGAGATTCATTGCGAATATCATTATAGCTATGGCTATTATCTATGTGTTGCATACATAATACAAACCGCATAATTGAGGGTGAAGTATTCCTGAATATTTTTGCATTCCAGAAAGACATCATATAGGTTGAAAGGAAATACTATTGGAAAAATGGTCTTTTAGCAAGTGTAGGCGGCTAACTTTGAGCCAAAATAGAAGTGGGTCCCACACGTCCTTTGAGGTGGGTACAAGTTGGGTCGTGTTCTCCTCCATATGGAGAATAACAACAAGTGGTCACTTGCTCAAAACCATTAAGGAGGAAATGAGAAATTAACTCCTAAAGTGCCTATTTGAACATGGGTGGAAGTAGTATAAAATCCTTGAGGGAAAGAGACTATTTGTGGGTTTATATACAATGGTCTTGGAGATTGGTTTGGGCCCCAAGGGGTATCACAGTTTTGTGGAAGGGGGAGGACCTACATTTGGGCCTCTACCACACCCACCCGAACCGGGCTGGATTGGGTTGGGCACAGGTGCAGGTCTATCCAAAGATTGCTTATCCTTTGTCTTAAGGAGAAAGTGTCAAACGCTAGACTCGATCAATTTCATTATGCATTCTGTGAGTTTTTAATTGTTTATAACAGTAACAATTTGTTTCTTTGTTTGTTGTTTTTACAGAATATCAGGCATTGCATTTTCAGGGCATAATTAGTAAAATTACTATCAGCATATAAATAAAAGAACAAAAAAGGCCATAACTGGTTTGCTTTTAGATGATGATGTTAAAAGATTGAAAGCAGACCTTCTTTGCATCTTTCTCATAAACTGCATAGAAAAGTTCAAGCAGTCTCTCCCGGGTGAAAGATTTAATTTCCCCCATCATACCAAAATCATAGTAGATGACCGCTTCATCCACATCGATAGCAAGATTTCCAGGATGGGGATCAGCATGAAAGAAACCAGTTTTTAGTATCTGAAAAAAGAAAAGGAAAACTCCAGTAACTCAGACACTATTACAATAAAATGAGAAAGCAACTAATGCATCCATCAAATTGTAGTCTACTTAAAAAGAGACTTGTTGAGGAATTTATGCATTGGTTCAAGTACAAAATCGTCATTGTATTTAAAATCAGGAATACTTAATTTATTAATTGATATAGATAGGAAGAAAGTTACCTGAATTAAGTAAGCTTCAATAGCACGTGATGATATTCGAGACCGATTATAACCCCGTGAATCTAGTATATCCACCTGATTTATCTTAATCCCTGGTCATATAAGTGACGATAAAGATTATTTCTTACCAATATAAAATCAATAGGGTGGATTAATAATGTAGAACAAAAGATATCAGCTTAAACCGTAATAAATGCATTAGTTCAGATTCTAACCTGGTAAATACTCCAAGGTCAACACCTTTGTGGCAGTGTAATCCCAATAAACCAGCTAGAAGGGGAAAAATATTCTCAAATTAAATATATATTTTAAACAAAACATATTATACATTCTACAAGTTCTTTAAGTCCTTAGTTATGAAGTCATAAATGACCAGATGGAAATAGAAAATCTATATAACGTAAGCATTAGTTCTCTTGTAGTCTTGATAAAAGAAACATACAGGTACTCGGACCCACTTTATATTTCGAAAATCTCGGCGAAATCTATCTGCATTCTTCCCTTCATTTATATAATCAATTTCTTCATACAAAATCCTGAAAGTAACACAAGCACAAGAATATATTTAGAGCATCACAGCTTACAAAGGGAGCACTGAAACTTTTTCTTTTATGAATAAATTTGTTAAAATGGTTCAATCTAACAGAATGTTAAGTATCATTTTACGTTAAGATTCTTCAACAAAAGCGAGAATTGGTCATTAACATAGATATGAGGTGCTCAGGCAAGATAACAGAGAGATAAGTTCCTATCTCTTTGCCTATGTGATTTACATCATACTTATAACTCTACAATACATTTTCTTCTTTTTTATGTAAATTCTACAATACATCTGTTAAGAAATTAACATAGCAACTAGTAGAAGCTTGCTACTTACGTAGAACATTCTTCATATATGCCAATCCAATCTCTTGTTGGACCACCAAAAGTTTCACTTCTCTGAAAGTACTCTGCAATTAGCTTTAGATTTCCTGAATGGTGGCAGCAAAGATTATTAGAAACACCTAAAACTGCTGAATTTTTATAAGTGACCTCAAAAATACATGCAGCAAATATGAAAGAATGTCACTTAAACCAGATCTATAATTTCACCACACCTGTAAGCAGCCAGTTAATAAAAGCTAATCCATATGACTGCATAAAGATTGATCTTTGAAAATCATTAGTTATTACAGGTGTTTTCTGCTGTGTCTCACTCAAAATCCCATCATTTGGGTTGTCAACAAAAAAGTTAATCACATTATTCATGCATGTCAAAAGTCACATCTTCAGTAACTCTCTAATTACAATTATCATGAGTCCGCTTTTGTGCAGTCAGCTCCCACTAATGATTCAAATTTCTATGTCACAATATAAAATCAAAGAACCTATGCAATTCCGAATGTGATAAAAGCTGTAAGTTTCATTACTAGTATACAATTCTGTGCGCATGCTTTCTTTAATGAATATACAAGAACTCTTCACCGGTCCACCGTACGTCTAAAAACAAGTAATGCAAAAAAAATATATATATATATTGACAAGACTATAAGACAGAAAAAAAGAAAGAAAACAGAAAAGAAAAGGGAAATGAGGAAAATAAGCAACATCTGTTATTACATAATGACAAGCAACTAAACATCACCATGGTATGAAAGTAAAATGTGCATTACTTACGCAAGTCAATGTCGAAAAGCTTCTTAAGACCAGGTCTCTGAACTTTCACCACTACTTTCTCTCCATTATGCAGGATAGCTCGATGGACCTACAGACAGGACTCTCAAATTTTAAATCAGCAAAAGTGAAAACTCTCAAGAAATAAGTAATATTCAGAGAACCAATCTAAAGAATTGTGAATGGTCATAACTTCATAAATCATAACTTATATGAGCATAGAAGTAGAAGCAATGAAACTCTAAAAAAACAAAAATTGATATGAGCAGCCTTCAGCATTTTCCATGTTCTCCTCCATTAAGAAAGAGAAGATAAGGCTACCATCAATAGTTTTTTCTTGCCTTCTCCAAAATTACTTATTTCTCCAGATTTTCTAAGGATGATATTAATATTGCATATAATATACAATTTATCATAACATACTTCAGGCTACTTAAAGTGGAACAACATAAACAAACTTCTAACAATTTGCAAGGGTTGACTAATAAAGTACAACAAATAGACATGAATCAAACACCTGACCAAGGCTAGCAGCAGCAATTGGCCTGTCCTCAAACTCCTTAAACAATATGTTGATGGGAGCTCCAAGTTCACTCTCAATGAAGCTCCTTGCTTTCTCTGGTGAGAAGGAAGGGACCTTATCCTGAATGAAATATAAAAATCATAAGCATTTTGTAAGACAAAAAAAAAAAAAAAGAAGGTTAATGATCTTATCATCTAGGAAATAAATAAAGAGATTTCAGGATGTCTGCATTTAAGTGCTTAAATATGTAAGAAGACATAGCCTATTTGGAATTATCACACTAGAAATCAAAATATACCTGCAACTTTGCGAGCTCATCCACAAACTCACGTGGAAATAGATCTGACCTTGTTGAACATAATTGTCCGAGTTTAATAAAAGTTGGACCAAGCTGCAGCACACACTCCCTTAGCCACGAGGCAGTCTTTTTCCTTCTTTTTCTCTGATATAAGAAATCTTATAAAAAATTGAGGCAAAAGCAAAAAAGCATGTGCACAAAACAAAGAACTAATTGGAGACCAGGCCTGGAATGAGATAATTAGTGCACAAAACTATTGGTATAATGTAATCATGATTAGGAGTCAACATAGCAGAAAGCAATAACAGCTGCAGTAAAGTTCAACAATCCACCTGCTTATCTTCTGTGAAGCCTCCCACATATGCCCATTTTTCAGTTTCCAACAGAATACGGACACGCAGAGAGAGAACAAAAGACCAAACATCTATAGACCTTTGGAAGGAATTGTACCCTTCATCGGCCCAACTGAAACCTTCATCTGAGGGCAAAACCTTAAGCTCCTCCACCGGTGGGAGTCCTTTAGGTTCTCTAACTGTTGGGGTTTTTACCAGGGCTGGACTAGATTGTCTTCTAACGAGATTTACTCCATTAACAACTCGACTTGAACCATTTACTATGTCTACCTTATTAGTGGACGGGGTCTTTCTTTTCACTACTTCGCTTGCTGGTACCATTTTAACAGCTCGCCCATTGGTAGCTAATCTTGAGGGTAAATCAGTTTGTTGATTTTTCACTTCAAACTTGTAAAGCTTATTAGTCCTAGGTGGATTACATGTTGGTCCATCAAACTTTGAGATTTTATGTACAGAAATCGAACTTGAGGAACTGAGGTTGTCTAGCGTTTTTCCTTGATTTATTGACTCCATATTGCGGCAATAACAGCTGTGTGAAGCCAGTATTGCCGCCATTGAGGATTCAGATACCTGCAGAATACATTGAATGGAGAGGCACTAAGCTGAACAGTGAAATTAAGATATGAAAGATCCAAATTTGGATATATAGCCGAGCACCCCAGAAAAAAATAAGAACTTCATAACTAACATTAAAGTTGAAAGCTTCACGTCCCTAGAACAATGTTAACACTTAATAATGACAGCAATCACAAAATCTTCAATTGGAAACCAAACAGGTCCTCAGTGCAGTAATAATCGTCTTCTTTGCACTAAATTACTCTATTAACTGTGAGAATACATACATTTCAGTTGTAATAATTGATGTCATTGCTCGGACCAATGCCAAAAACAACTTCCTTTTATTTTGACCCACATCTAGACATAAAGTATTAACAAGAAAAGTTATATATATAACCATATAAGGCAAAGTCAAATATAATACCTGATTATTTCACTAACTGCAAATTCAACCAAATCATTCAAATCTTAGATACTAATTCCAAGCAACAAAAAAAGAAAAGCTCTGTAGCTGGTTCAGAATCAATAGAAAATGAAAAGTAAACTGAAATCATATTATTAGCCTTGAACAATCATATCACCAAACTACGTTGATTTGATCAATTTTTACAGGAAACAAAGAGATCCCAGATGAAAAAACTCACTGTGTAAGAAAGATTCAGAACCAAATCTTCAATAGTTGAACCAAATGAACAGATGTATGACTGTGAATCTTAATAGGGTCTAAATAAAAACATAGATTATATTAAACGGTTAGGCAATGAAATAAGAGCTGGTAAAAGTGTGTTTAAGTCAGAAATAGAAGCAACAGGGAACGTGCACAAGAGGTACTGCTACTGGGTCTGTGTGTGGTACAGTCTTAATCTTAAGCCAACGACAAAGCTGTGAATAGGATCTTCAACTTCCTCCATTCAGATTGCTGATGCGTGTTAAACTCTCAAACATTCATATATTATTAGCCTTTGTGTCCACATGACAGATGGCAGTTTAGTTTACTAGTTAAGTTCTGATTGGTTGTAGTTCTACCTTCAGTATTTGTCATTGTCCTTGTCCTTTGTTACTTCTATTGACCCCTATAGATGGGATATAGGATTACTCTTCATCAAAAACAATAGAAATAGGATACCCTCTTATAGTCTTATTGTTCTTCTACTATTAATTTGTTTTTGGTAGCTTATTTGTCCAAGGTGAGACAAGAAATAGAAATAAATAATAAATTAGCTTATGAGGTTATTTCCAAAAAGTTAATTTATATGTTAAAATGTAAGACAAAAAGTTGCAATCATTTCAATAAACTGACAAATAAACTATGTTACTAAAGAGATTATTAGTCTTACTATAATTGTTTATTGTCGGAATGTAAGATTTTTTTGTGGTAACACTTGAAAAAATGGTGCTTAAGAATTTCAAGCAAAAAAAGTGATGTTTAAAAGTGATGCTAGCATTAAAAGGGGAAGGAAAATGATAGCTTAGCATTTTTTTTTTTTTTTTTTTTCTCACAAAATTCTCATATGGGAAAGATTCATAAGTAAGAGAAGTAGGTACTAAAATGGTAAAAGAGTACCATCCAAAGTTAATAAAAAAACAAACACATGAATTGATAGGACAATCATTTGCTCCAAACAACTATGTGGTTAACTTTTTTTTCAACCGTTTCTTATAAGTGGATTGCTTTTTTGGGTTAAGATTTTTGTTAGTGTAAAGACTAAAAATAGTTTTATCTTATTTTATTATTATTTTAAAATTTGATAATTAGGGACGGGGATTTAAATTCTAACTATTCTCATAAATGAGAACATGTGATGTCATTTAAGCTTCAAGATTCTTCACAGAAATAATATTTGTTGATGAGGTAATTGTTAAGTGCCAAAAACAAATATAAATCTTTATAACTGGTCCAATAAAGCACGTCACATTATTTAAAAAAATACAAACTAATAAATATAACAATTATCAACCTTTATAAAAATAAAAAAGGATTGGATAGAGTTTGACCAGTTTATAGACAGTTTGTTATAATCCATTACGTGGCAACTAATAAGATCATTCACGTATACTTTAGTCACATGACCTATTTAATGAGTCATGTGACTTCTTTAAATAATACATGTGGATGAGTTTATAAACTACTACCTAATGGGTTGTAGAAAATGGGGTACAAGCCAATTTGGCTTGTAGCCAAACCTTCATCCAAATAAAAATGATTCCAAACTTTTTAAAATTTTAGTCAAATTAATATTTAAACTTCACTCAGAAACGTCCAAAACCCTTAGGATACAAAATTCAATAAAATACATAGAAGGGCCTTATTGTTGTCTTGGACGCCATTATATACCAACTACAGCGTAAGATAAATAAGCCACTAACTATATGATGCATCGTGGCCAGCTTTGAAAACAATCCTTTTTTTTTTTTTTTTCTTTGGGGGAGGAAACGTGGGTAAAGAAAATAGATGGGGAAGAACGCCTTCACAGCTGTGGACCACTTGAAAGCTATATACTAAAGGGAATGGCTTGGGTCCAGTGCAAGTAGCATTGGATGTAGATGCGTGAAAAAACTGTACAAAATTGAACACGTGGCAGAATCCTAACGGTCCAGTGTTCCTGTGCACTGGACCCAAGCCTTACCCTATACTAAAAATGTAAAATTTGTACGTGAATGGCCAAGCAAGGACCACGGAAAAATATCCATGTGTTTGCATAAAATATCATGTCACAATCACTTTTTGGATGGGGCTTATTACAAGATCCATCAATTATTAAATGGGAAAGAGAAATCGTAGATGCCCAGCCCATTTATCCAGAACTACTTTATATTTTATATTTTTGTGTTTCATTTTATGCTTCACTTTGCGTGAAAATTTGAGTGATAATATTACTCAATGGGCTTTTTTTTTTTGCTAAACCATATGGCGTTTCATTAAACTAAACGAGATTCATCCGTCAACCAAGCCTTTTTTGCCAAGGGACTGAAGGGAGGGAGGGAGGGAGTCGACATTACAAAAAGAAGAAGCGAGAGTGTGTAGCAAATTGTGCCAAAGTATGAGCAACAACATTTGCATCTCTTCTAACCCAAGTAAAAGCACAACTATCTACACTGTGAAGAAGGAACCTCACATCATTACAGATAGCTGACAATATCCAAAGGCACTCATCTGGGTTGCCATTACAAGCATCAATGCAAGTCTTGGCGTCTCCTTCAATGATGCAATTCATGAACTGATTGAAAATAGCTAACTTTAAAGCCATAATAATTAGACCATTACAATCTCTAGCCACATCAGTGTTAACTGTTAAGCCACAACAGCATCCTGAGTCACCACCACCTCCATTTAATGGGCTTTTAGTGACTTTAGCATTGGGCTTTGTCACCAAATATTGGGGTCTTCAGGTATTTGTTTTAATGCCCATGAAAGTTCTTAGAAGTTTAAAATTGTTGTTCTGTGTGTTGTTTGAAATAACCATTATTGCATTGCCTAGTCCTAGATGCTGGTTGTTTTGGCTTGAATTTGGAGATGCATTCTTTAAGCTGGAAATTCTGCCTTGAAAAGTAAAAAAGGCTTCACAATGATATAAACTTGTTACATCTCTACAGTTGGTAACTTGACTAATATCTTTAATTGGTGCATCTCTCTATGTTAGTTCTTTGATTGGAAATTTCATACATCACAATTTTATACAGAGAAACAAGATGTTACTCAACAAATGAAGACCAGTTGTGTCTATGATATTCACGTGCACACCATTCACTGCAAATTGAATACAGATACAAAAGTTTTGAATTGTGCAGAATTATTGTAGTATACTTATGTTTGGAGGAAAATTCTATCCGAATTCGTATTAGCCTTCTAACCACTCAAATCATTATAGTTGTAAGATTCTAATTCATTATTTAAAATAAAATGATTTCTGAGTATTGTGAATGAATATATAAGTATCAGCTGACTCCTGAAGTATTCCAAATTACAAAGAGAATTTAAATATGGAAGCATATGAATCCTCTGCAAGGGCAAGGATGTGTGCCTGCCGAGATTACAAATTACTTTAATTTGACTGTCCTGACCCATTGATGATTGTCAATCTAAGCAATTTAGTGAAAAACATAAAGAGAGAAGAGGGAGAGAAAATCAACTGAGAATTTTACGTTGTTCAACAGTGTATCTACATCCATGAGAGCAGAAGTATTTTTACTATAAAAAAAGAATAGGATCTACAACATATATATATATATATATATACTATCTCAGTCAAAACCCTAATCCGGTACATTGAAAGCCCCAATATAGCTTTGCCTCCCACACCCCCCAAACCTGTTATTCATCCTTGGCATAACAGAATATAAGCCACCATCTCTAACATGGCCTCAATGTTACACAATGAAAAACCCATCCAAACTCGACATTTGATTACCTAGACAACAAGAATGAAGGTAGTTTATGTTTTATGTTTTATGTTTGAATAACTAGCATTTGACTAACAGAGCATTTCAACTACCCAATTTTGTTCTTTCAATTATATACGTATGATTGTGGGTATGTGGCATACCTTTGATTGATCATGATTTGTATCATTCTGCAACATTTGTATAAATTCTTCTGGCATTTCCTCCAAGTGTAACTTTTGGAGGCTAGTTAGATGTTCAACACCCTGAGGCAATGTTTTTAGCTCCAGACAACAAATTAGATTCAACTCCCGAATGGTTGGCAATGCACCCTCTTCCACTACTAGCCTATCCAATTGTTTGAGCTCCACAATTTTCAGCTTGCTGAGTTTAAGAAACCATCCTGCCTCAAAGTGCAAGAGCTTCCCATTGTAGGCTTTCTTGAGTTCAAGAAACACTAGAGCAGGAAGTATGTGGAGAGAAACAATCATATCATCTTGGAGACAAGACATACCTAAAGACAGATGAGTGAGATTTGATAGGGACCCAAACCATTGAGGCAACCTATCTAACCGTCCAACCAGTTCCAGCTTCTGAAGATATAATGGAGGCAGAGATAAAGCTTCCAACTGAAGTTCTTCCTCGTTAGTTGCTGTCACACCTAAACAGAGGAGGTTTTTCATCTTTTGAATGGAAGTGCACAACTTTGGCCCCTGAACAGATCTAAGCTTTGTAATCTCTAGCCTTCTCAGCTCAGTCAAGTTCCCAACTTGTTGGATTAACTCTTCCTCTGCATCAATGCATGTTAGAGTTTGTAGGCATCGAATATCCCATATTCCTGCTGGAGCCTGTATGTTATTAGCAATATTGGATGCTTTGGAATTCTGACCATTGTTGCAATACATGTATAGATGTCTCAAACTTGTCAACTTTGATATTCCACTTGGTAGCCTTCTCACATTAGTATTCCGAACATCCAAGGTTTGTAGGTTCCATAGCCTTTCGATTGACTTGGGAAGCTTACTAATCTTGGTATCTCTCAAGTTCAAGTACCTCAAATTGAACAACCTGCCCAATTTGCTTGGTATTTTTTCAACAGGAACTCCTTGTAGATTAAGGACCCTTAGCAATTTGAATTTGGATAATACTGCATCCAAAGAGAATGAGGTACACATATCTGTCTTAAACACAAAGAAAGAGCGAAGATGGTGTGACATGGCTCTGCTCAATCGGATGTTTTCACCTCTATCGTATACTGATAAGCGCTGGAATTTTCCTTCACGTCCATCATACACTTTACAGAAATTCTCTTTCTCAGATATCGTCATAGCCAGTTTACACATAACATCATGCACTCGACATGTCTTCACTCTCCCAGCAGCATTAGTCTCTGAGACCTGAATCATGCTTCGTAGAATAAGATCTGTGAGGTGCTCCTCTGCTACCTCCTCCATAGTATTCCCTTTTCTTTCTTTGACGAACCCCTCTGCCACCCACAATCGAATCAGCTTCTTCCTCTTGATCTGGGAACCATCATGGAACATACAACAATACAAGAAACAGTGTTTTAAATGGAAAGGTAAATCTTTGTAACTCAACAATAACATACCCCTCACTTGTTCTAGCATGGGATTGTTGCTAAGTTGCCAATTGAGACTTTCATAAACTTTCTTCCATTCCCCAATTATCTTGCTTCTTGAACACATTAGACCTCCAATCGCCACAATAGCAAGTGGCAAGCCTTCACATTTCTTCACAATGTCATGAGCTAACGGTTCCAGTTCTTTAGGACAGCAATGACCTGGTTCATTCCAAAATGCCTTCTTACAGAATAGGGCCCAAGCATCATTCTCTTGTAAGGGGTTCAAGGTGATTAACTCGGTATCTGCCTCCGACAGATGTTGCTACATTCTTATTTCTCGTTGTGAGGATAATTCTGCTTCCATATTTATTATCTGGAAAAGCACCCCTTATTGAACTCCAGAGAAATATGCTCCATACATCATCCAAGACAACAACATACCTCTTCTGATGCAAATAGTCAATGAGCATTGCCATCAGCTGCATATTGTTCATCGATCCAAAGTTTCTTGGTAACTCTAGTTGCTTTGTCCCAAAGAAATCTCTGACCATGCTTCTTAGTATCTCATGGATGTCGTCTGTTTGAGACACAGAGATCCACGCACAACAACCAAATTGTTGCTTGATTCTTTGGTCATTGTAAACTCTTGTAGCTAGAGTAGTCTTACCTAGACCACCCATTCCCACGATTGAAATAATTGTTCTGGCGTTGTTCATCCTCAAGTAACCAATCAATCATTTGTTTTGTTTTTTCTTCAATTCCTACTATCTCATCTTCAACAAAAAACATTGATGATTCTGCATAATGCTGCCAACTTTCACGAGGCAGATAGTTACTTGTCCCTTCATCAAGATTATCAAAACCATATCTCTTGCTTCTATCTGAAATCTCGCGCACCTTAACTTTGATCTTTGGAAGCTTTGAAGCAATTTGATGCCTTGCAGTGATGTTCTTGGGGAAGTGGACAATTTCATTAGTAATACCCTTGAAACCACTTTTATGCTTCTCCCTATCTTTATGATGCATGAATTCATCTATAATATCCTCAACTTCATATGCCACTTCTCTTACTTGACTCACCCAAGTTTCCACTAACTCACTTCTTTCTATTCTTCTTTCTGCATCTTTTAAGAATGATCTCATGCTCTCTAACTCATCCTTTATCTCTTTAATTTCATTATGAGCATCTCCTAGCAATGATGCCTTTTGTAGTAAAATACTTGTTAGTTTATCAAGTAAGAAGTTTACAGCACCATCTGCCATATTTGCTCCCAAATTTCTCCCTTCTTCTCTCTCTCTCTTTTTCCTGTGTTTTATTTTCTTCAAAGAGAGGAAACAGAGAGGAAGGTGAACTAGAAGGCTTGGAACAGGAAAGTAGTTTTGTCATTGTCTTTATGATATTATATTATTTGATTAAGTCAGTGAAGAATTAGGACTTGAATATGAACATTCATCGACTCTTTCTACACTGCTTAGGCTCATTTGGTAGGAGTCTATATTCAGCTTGTTCAGCTTATTTAGTTTATACAACTTTATAAAACTCTATTTTTTTTAAGTACAATGGTACTCTGGTCCAATTTATTTACTTTTTAAGTCTAATAAACAAATGAAAATACTAACACTTAAAAAAGAAGAAGAAGAAAAAAACACTCCAGTATGAATGGAGGTGGGGATCATGAGTCATAGGGTTGCATTCCATGTGGGATGATTTTTTAACAACCCACCACTGTCCAAAAAAATTCATTGCTTGGCTCAAGAATTGACTGGTCTAAGTTATGACTTTTCTGCTAATAGTGTATTGGTACATTGGTAAGGAACATGCACTTTCTAATTAGATAAGCGATTGATTCATAGCTTGGTTGATCATCATATTGTTGGTTATGTGGAGCACTAGTGCAACACATGAATGGTGCATAACATAGGATTATTGCCCATAGTCAACAATTGTGGCTTATATTTGAAAGAAAGAAAAGGGTACACCTATTGCACATAGGTGGATGCATATGGGATTGTAACTCATATGTCTTACATGTTGGCTACTTCAACAAATGGTTCTCACCTTAGTCAAAGGTGTGGGGGGACAAATTGATGAGTCATTACGGCTGCAACATGTGCAAGAGAAGAGAGAAATTGTCACGGCATAGAATGAATGAAGAAAACACCAAATAGTCAAGCCTATGTGTGTGAATCACATGTGATGATAACCCATGAATCTCCAAAGGTCATACAAGTTGGTTATTTGTAGATTTGGCCAAAGATTGTGCTCACAATGTTGAAATTGTGTGTGCACTATCGGCTGGCTTTTATTGGAGTTGATATCAAGCCTATTATAAATATAAGCTTTGTACGTGAGAAGAAAATAAGGAGCAGCAGTAGGAACAAAGAAGATATTTTTCAGTGTTATCCTTCTGTAAGTGCTGCGTGAGAGAAAGAACAGAGAGAATATTTCTCTGTTATTATTCTTTAGTATAAAGAGCTTATTGGGTGTATTTGGGGTTTGGGTTTGTGAGAGTGTTTTTCATGCCACCTTTGTAATCTCCCTATTTTATAGTGAAAGATCGCTGCAACTCTGTGGACGTAGCCCTAGTGGTGAACCACATAAATTTTTGTGTCGTGTGAATTTTTCTTTTATGTGTTCTTCTTCATTTTTGCATCTCACAAGTTCTAGGAATATTGTTTTTATTCCTAACACATATTTTACAATGACAGTAAAATTCCGGCAATGAGATAGAATATGCTGGTGTAAGTTGTTTATGAAACAACAGGATTTTGTATTTATAGTTGGATAGGTATCTGATCAAGCCAAATTTTCTTTTGACATCCAAAGCTCCCTAGGGATTTATTTGGATCTATCTGTAAGTGAAGCTTCAAATTATCATCCAAATCCTCCTAGACAAGGCCTTTAGTAGAATTTTTCTTTGTCCTATAATCCATGGGGAAGCTATCATTTTCAAATTGTCACTTATCAAAAAAAAAAAAAATCATTTTCAATCATTCAAAACCTTTTTGGCATGATACTTAACGTATTCTAGATAGTGAAGGTTAGATGCATTTACCAACAATTATCTATTGCGTCTTCTACGGTTTATCTAAATCTATGACATATTTTAAAAAATAAATAAATAAAAAACTAAGTTACCTAATTTCAGATTTAATATAACTATGAAGGGTAGCTCAACTAGTCCGGCATTGAATATGCTCCCCAATTCAGTTCGGCCATAAGGACCTACTGAAGGCAGAAACCTTGCTTCTATCATGGTACACGTGGCTGGTAGGGTGTTACGTGTCCCCCTGGGATTAGTCTAAGGTGCGCGCGCAAGCTAGCTCGGACACCCAGAGTCACAAAAAAAAAAAAAAAAAAAATTGTCAGATTTAATGGTTTTCCTTTATGAGAAGAATCAATATAAAAAAAATATTTCCTTATTGTTGTTCAATTCTTCCTCTTCAAAAGCTTTATAGTTCAACTAATATTTATTGGTTTTCCTTTATGAGAAGAATTAAAGTTCAAATCCTCCATTAGCCCAACTATCGACTTATCAAAGAAAAAGAAAAAAAAGATGGCAAGCCACAACTCAACTTTAAAGCCAGCCGTGTGGCTACCGAGTAACTTCCAAGAATGTGATAAAGTAAGGAATGGTTATTCCTTAGTTTGAAGAATAACTATTACAATGGAAGCTATTTCGTGTAACAAAAATATAACCAAACAACTAAATAATTATTCCTTAGGAATAGTTATTTCATTACAGAATTTATTACATTGTACCAACGTGGGCGAGTTTGGTATATTGTAATGATGATTACTTGGGAATAAAAATAAGTATTATAAGGAATACAAGAAATTGTAATGAAATAATTATTTCTATTAATGTTTGATAATGATACTGGAATAGAACCCGAATCCATATTTCACAGTTTGCTACAACATGATTTGATTATAGAATGTAGTCATTCCAATCAAATTGCCTAACATACTCTTATACAATTTATATCATGGGAAATTACAGCAACCTTCTTTGAGGTTTTACAAAATGACATTGCTCCCTCTTATTTTAGAAAATGATACTTCGTCCCCTCATATTTGTTAAAAAATGACACTTGGCCCCCTCATTTTTTAAAAGGTGTTCATATTAAGGATAGAATCCTCCCTTGGGGAGCAAAGTGTGTTTTTTTTTTTTTTTTTTTTTTTTTTTTTTTTTTTTTTTTTTTTTTTTTTTTTTTTTTTTATTTTTTTTTTTTTCAAGAGATTATTATCATTTCTAAAATCATTAATAATTTGTTGTAATTACCCGTATATATCATACCCTTCTATAATTTTTTAACATGTTTCATAAAAAAGTTCATACAAATTTAAAATTTAAATTGATATAGTATAAATATATAATATTTTTTATATATTAAATTTCATACTATAATCTAAATTGATTAGGCTTGTAATAGTTTTTTTTTTTTTTTTTTTTTTTTAATTATAACAATCGATAATTATAAATGTTACCTTTTACTAAAAAAATAATAATTTTACACTATTATGTAACTTAAGAATAACTATTACAAATCTTTTGATATGGAATAACTATTCCTCATTTTAAAGGATAGTTATTCATAACGAGAGCAAATCAACTGTAATTTAGGCTTCGTTTGTTTCGACGTAAAACATTCTCCACCGTAAAATGTTTGTAAATGAAAATGATTTCAGGGAAAATGATTGTTTTTTCAGTGTTTGTTTGCACTTAGGAAAATAGTCCCGAAAATATTTTACAATGTTTGGTGCAACGTAAAATGAAAAAAAAAGAAAAAAAGCAGAAACCACTGCAAATGCAAACCCACCACCGCAATCCACCGTAAATCCACTGCAAACCACCGTAAAAAAACCCACAAACCCATAGCAAAACCCACTCAATCAGACCCACCGCAAACCCACCGCAATCCACCGCAAAACCCACAACAAATCATCACCGCAACCCACTCAATCAAACCCATCGCAAACCCACCGCAACCCACTCAATCAAACCCACCGCAATCCACCGTAAAACCCACCGCAAATCATCACAATCATATGAGCAACACCGGTTCTTGGTGCAGAAGCACGTCCGAGCTCGAGTCCACCGCGAAGCCCAGTGACACAGTCAGGCGAGAGGGAGATCGCCGAAGCCCACCGCGAAGCCAAATCCGCTTGCGACCACCGCGAAGCCCAGATCCGCTTCGACTGCCACGAAGTCCAGTGATCTACAACCCATCGCCACCATCTCAAGACCACGCCGGTCGTAACCACCGCGAGAAAAAGACGAGAGGGGAGGGGGATTGCTGCGAGGGAGACGAAGGACATGGAGGGTGGCTCGGGGAGAATAGAGGCTTGCTGGGCGAGAGAGAGAGCAGAGAAAGAGAGCAAAGGGGGAGAGCAGACGCGTGAAATTTTTTGGAAAATGGTTTACGGAAGTTTTTTCCGTAAACCGTTTTCCTTTTTTTCCTTCGCGTTTTTACGGTAAAAAACAAACGTTTTCAGGTTGACTTCCATTTTACGTTGAAACAAACGTCTGCAAATACTGAAAACGTTTTACGGAAAACGTTTTCAGTCGAAACAAACTGAGCCTTAGTAATATACCATCCCTACAATGTAACTTATATGGTCCAATTAAAATTAGGCACCGTAATTAAAAATCGGTCACACCCAATGAAACTGTTTCTTTCTCGATTAGTTTGAGATAAATGAAGTATATGTTACACTAGCAGTGAATCTATTAAGAGTAAATACCCCACTCTGCAACAAAAGCCAAAACCCAAAATAAATCATAATTGGGAATCCAGAAGCAAATCTACTTTCATCTAGATCACTACAACCCAGTTAAACTGCAACAACCACAGATCCAGCAGGTGAAACAACAACACCGTTCTTTTCCGGAGTAGTGACTTCAGATGGTGGCATAGAGATCAATGAGGGAGGATTGGTGGAATCGATGCCGAAGGCAGAGTCGGGGAAGTGGGAGATGAGGCCGACGTAGATTTCTTCAGGGAAGACACGAGATCATGCTATGGTGGAGCCCACTGGCATTGCTGCGATTAGCTAAAGAATTTCAGTGCTTGAGTTGATGGTGAGGATGAGGAGATAACAATAGAGTTTGAGAAAATGAAGAGTAAGAAAGAAGAGGACGAGACAGTCCCATTAATTTTAGATGAGGTGGATTTGACATGGATTTTAAATTGTGATGGCTAATTTTAATTGGACTATGTAAGTTACATTGCAAGAATTGTTTATTACCAAATTGCAGCTAATATGCTCCCATTCATAACTATTCTCTGTAATAAAAACGAAACTAAACAACTGATAATTACAAAGGAATAATTATCCAATTCATATCTATTCCTGCATACCAAACGTGACTTCTTCTATCAGTGATGTTATATGTGTGTACCTATAATAATTATCAGAATTAGATGGGCCTTCATCTACCCCACTTTTCGGCCATCCAAAAAGAAAAAGGTCCATATAAACAGTAGTGGAGACCCAATGTCAGAACACAAAATTTACCGGGACACTTCAAGTGTATATATGCAAGGTTAACTTCTCTATATATGATCTAGACCCCAACTCTTCCCACCCTCGTCATTAGACTGGTTCCCAAAACTGAATTTACACCCAAAATAGAGAACTAAAATGCAAGTCAACAACATTTTAGTTTCTTGAGAGGCATTTCAGTACTACTCATGTTATCTTTGGGCCTTCTCATTATATTGCCATTACTCTTGGGAATATCTTCAGATAATCCGGTGCTCGCCAAAAAACTGTAGTATTCAACAAAATCAGTTGCAATGGCATAGACAGCGACTTCTTTTGTGGGAGGTACATGATTCTTCTTTTCAACTAATGAAATTTGCCCACAGCATTGATCTTGGATTGCCGTCTTCCTCAGCTTCTGAACGACAACATCCTTATCATGCTTGATGCTATCTGCTAACACCTGTACAGTACAAACAATAAATATGTTAAAGACCAATGAGCCCTTAACTCACTCTCAAGAAATGTCTTGAGAAAGGAGAGATGTCCATGGCTTATAAACTAGGTAATCCTGGCAATGTGGAACTTTTGATATTCTCAACAAAATAAGTTGTCTCCTGAAGCCTAGACAAAAAGGAAAGAAAAAAAAGAAAAGATTTGCACCTGAAAGTTGACTGGGAACTCAACACTTGTGCACTGACACCCACAACCATCACTAAAATTGATCTTCAAGGATAATTTAAATGATCTTGTACTAACCGTTTGCCTGTATATAAATAGTCACATGAAGCAGATATTAGAAATTACATAAGAGTTATATTAAATGGTAAATTAGGCAGTCCCAATGCAGACTAGCAGCACTATAATTCAACAAACCTTAGCCATTGATATTTCACAAGCAGTGATCAATTTTGTTTATATGCTTTTGGCAAGCAAAATGATGTAACTCTGGACAACCTTACCAATTGTTTGGTATTTCAAGCAACTATCAGTAGATTGATTATTCTTTCTAAACAACACATCCAAGTCTTAAAATGGAATATGGGGTTTCACTTCTTTAATTAGGGGGGAAAGAAATGAAAGTATATCTCCTGCTCAATTTTTTTTTTTTACTAACATTCCCAGTCCTCATATTGTGCACAGTAGTTTGAGGAAGAAGTAAAATTTCTTGCCAGACTATATATGTCGACCATTTTTTCTTATTTTAGGATTTAGTGGTCCAACTAGCTCAAGTTTCAGGTTTGAAGCCTAACTAGTGGTATTATTCTAGCGCCAAATTTTATATATGATATTCAAATTTCCATGCAACTTTTTGTAGATTGAAAGGTTTTAAACGTTGAAGAAGGCAATCCTCCTTCCCTGTCTACCACGTCCATGTTGATGATTAGTTAGCATCCAGAACATCAAATTCAATTAATTCTCTTAGAATACTCGGGAAAAAAAAAAAAACTTTTAAAAGGCCAAGACAAACACTATTATACTATTATTCAATATTTCAATGTCTGTGGTTGAAATTCTGAAATGGAAAATCAGATTTGTGTCATAAATAATGATTAGTTAATTTCCCTACCAAAGTGAAATTTTTGTTACAGTGGTTGAATATGAAGAAGCTGAAGCTTTACATCTCAATGCATAAAGAGATAAAATTTAACCATGTACCAGCAATTGTAGTACTTTATCTGTGAGAAGATACCTTTTCAGCTTAAATGGTTGCTTAACTAAGATAGCTGTTTTGAGATCTGGCCTGTCCGAGAAAGAAACCTATAAATGCAAACGAATTAATCTCAGAATTAACTCTACCAAGAAATAAAATGTAGATAGACAATTTTTTATTTATTTATTATTTTTTTGTATAGAAGTGTAGCAGTCAATCAAACATAGGATGATTTATAGAAGAATTAAGTCTTCAACCATGACCAGTTTGAGATATGAGAAACATCAATATTATTAGACTAAAACTTGACAGCAAGACTATACCTTAACTGATTTGATGAATGACAATGGAGCATTCATTCCATGTAGGCTTTGTACCCTGAGGGTCCAGTTCACATATTTTCTATCTGCATTGCAAGTAAAGTACCAGAATCGAACACAGCAATTAGACATTACATCATTGGATCTATGTAGCTGAAGGCACACATGATCGAACTACAACATAAATTGAAATAGAAGTGAAAATCTAAAACATTTGCACTAGGTAATTGATTCAACATAAAGGATTAGCTGCTTTGTTTTTAATGGTCCAGGCCACCCCTGGTTCAGAATGCACTAATCTGCAAGTTAGAAATATTGAGAAAAGTAGCGCACACACACAAGAACACTAAATCAAGAGGCAGTCCTGGATCTCTAGAACAGAAATTTCAGTTCAAGATTAAAGGTCAAGGTGCATGAACCATAGAATGCCACTGATCTTTGTTACTGTTGACGTGGCTTGACTTTGGTAATCCAAAGTCGGTGACTTTGTCATATGGGAGCCTTGTTGGATCACTACCAACAGAAACAAAAGAATTCAACTGAGAAGTTTGGTGAAGAGCTAATAAATAGTAAAGGTTTAGCAAGATCGTGGAAAGAAGAAAGACAAGGATGACAAATCTACAAGGGAAAATCTAAATCCAAAAGTAAGAAAGTGAAGTGCTACAAATGCCAAGAGAAGGGGCATATCATGCGGGATTGTCCATAATGGAATAAAAAGAAGAAAGAGTCATCTACATCTGCCAACGTAAGATTCAGTATCTGATGGAGACATGCTTTCTGTTTCATCAAGCATTGACGATTTGAAAAATTCTTGGCTTCTGGATTCCGCATGTTCTTTCCACATGACTCCCCACAGGAACTGGTTCGACACTTATAGGTGAGTTAATTGTGGTTTTGTTCTAATGGGTAATGATGCTTCATGCACAATTCATGCACAATTATTGGAATAGAAACAATTAAAATTAAGATGATGGTGTGGTTAGAGCATTAAGAGAGGTTAGACATGTTTTAGATGTGAAAAAGAATTTGATTTCATTAGGAACACTAGACTCTAAACACTATAGCTATAAGTCTGATAATGGGATAATGAAAGTATCAAAGGGTTTTTTGGTTGTGATGGTCATAAAATAAGTAGCCATGTTTATAAATTGCTTGGCAATACCATTCTAAGTGGAGCAGCTGCGTAACTAAGTCTAAAGATGATGATACACTTTTGTGGCATATGAGTGAGCGTGGTATGAGGGAACTACACAAAAGAAATCTGTTGGTTGAGATAAAGTCAGTAAACTGGATTTCTACAAATATTGTGTTATGGGAAAGCAGTAGGTTGCGATTTAAAATTGCCACACAAGACAAAGAGTATATTAGACTACGTGTATTTAGAGATTTGGTGTCCAGTGAGAACTCCTTCCAAAGGAGGAGCTCGGTATTTTATGAGCTTCATTGATGATTATTCTAGAAAGGTTTTGGTTTACTTTTTGACAGTGAGAACTCCTTCCAAAGGAGGAGCTCGGTTCATTGATAATTATTGTAAAAAGGTTTTGGTTTACTTTTTGAAGAACAACTATGATACTTTTGCTAAATTCAAGATTTGGAAAGCAGAAGTGGAAAATCAAACTAAAAGGAAGCTAAAGTGCCTCAAGACTAGTAATGGCACAGAGTACAGGGATAGTGATTTCTTGAAGTTTTGCAAGGATTGATAATCCAAAGTCGGTGACTTTGTCAAATTCTAGTAGTAGTAGAATACCTCAACTACCTATGTTAGTGAACCACAACTAACCGACCCTTGCTACTATTTATATTGAAGTTATTAGTTTGTAATAGTGTGTGGAACAGTGCTATATAGAATAGAACGAGAAGGGTTTCTCTGGTTCTATTCTCAGTGAGAGAAATTAGGATGTATTTGGGGTTTGGGTTTTCTTTGAGAGAGTCCTAGTGCCATTATTATAATCTCCCTATTTTTTTAATGAAACTTTCTCCCTGTCGTCGCCCGTAGATGTAGGCATATTGCCAAATCACATAAATAATGTGTTCTTTATTTGTGTATTTGATCTCTTTCTCTCTTCTTTAATCTTATGCAAAAAGTTAATTTCACAACAGTTACCTTAATCACAAAAAAACTAGACCCACCCCCACCCAAGATTGTTTACATCAAATATTAAAAACAAGGAAGCTTAAAACTAGTAAAGATACCTGATGATCTGGGGAATTGATGATAAGTAAGACTTATCTGGAAAAGATCAACTCTGACATATGGAGGAATCTGCATATTAAGATGATGCATAACCCCTGCAATCACCTGCTCTTGATCAAGTCAGTAACTAACTTCTTAAAAAGAGCAAAGTGATTCAAATGTCTTGTGCAAATGAACAGTAATTATCTACTTGACTTATAAGAAAATAAAGAAAAATAAATACTTAGAATTCACTAACAGGTGACCATCTCCAGTGCGAAATTTTTAACTACACTTCTTAAAATGGACTTCTAGCAATTGTACCACATGAATGGCAACCCATGGTTATGAATGTACAACTCCAGTAGTGCAAAGTACAATGCCCCAGAGGCATGATGTTTCAAATTGTTTAGGGTCCAAACTACAGAGGATTTTTATTTTATTTCTTTTTTGTTTGATAAGTATTCCCTCAATGTGAGATTGCCGTAGTTCAGCCACCTTGAGTTACCTAGTTATAGGTGTTATAGCCTTATAGGTGTACTCTATTGTACTGAAGTCCTCATCCACCTTGAGTTACCTAATTATAGGTGTGCTCTATTGTACTGAAGTCCTCATACGTACTTAAAGAAAATAAAATCTATTTAATTTTTTAAAATAAATTTTAATATAACACAAAAGCATTTTATTAAGTCTATAGTGCACTCCATATTCCTGACACCAACAACAAGTGTAATGGATTATTGTAATATGTTAAGAGAGAGAGAGGTAATCAAATACTTTCTAGCAAAATATATTTACTAAACATCTTAAGTTGGAAATTGTGGGTTCAATCAATTAATCATTATTCTAATACTCCCTTCACATGTAGGCCCAAACTCTCCCATAAGTGAGGTCCAACACAGAATTTTTAACAGACTAGGAGGTAAAATGGAGATAGGGTTCGAACTCAAGACCACTTGTTCTAATAACATGATAAAGTACCACTTGTCCCAAAAGTTTAAGCCATTAAAGAAATGTTGAATTTAACCATTCAACAATTATTCTAACAAGTCTAATGAAAGATTATTGTAATATGAGAGAGAGAGAGAGAGAGAGAGAGAGAGAGAAATAATCAAATACTTTCTAGCAGATCTATTTACTAAACATCCTGACTTTTAATAACCATAATGCTACACAAAAATAGCTAGCCAAAGGTCTATGTTGATCCAAATTAACAATACCTTGTCAACAAGCCCATGGATAACCAAACTTGCTTTCTTGTCTTTTGGAGTTTGCTGTAGATCCAAAATGAAATTTATGAGGAACAATTGAGGTAATGGTGCAGGTGCATAATAAGACATACAAAGAGCCTGCACTAAAGATACTGCACCACAAAGAACGTAAATGACAATGGAGGTACAAAATTCTATCACCAAAAATTTCATTCCTCGCAAAAAATCATAAGAAGGACAACCAAAATAATTCAACTTTCTTAGAAAATGTAGATGCATGAGTTTCAAGAAAAAACAAGAATCACAGAATCGCTTGCCTAGTCTAATCAGATGTTTTGACCATACACTTGCCTGAATTATATAAAATGACAAAAATTCATTAAAACTCAATTACTGGGTGGTAACTGGCAAAGACATTGATTAAAATATGAGAAATATCCAGTTTCATTAATATAAGACCTTTCTTACTTGCAAGAGGCATTGATAGCAAAAACTTCCTAGTAGGTGACAATTTTAGATTTTACTTTGGATGGTGGTGTGGACACAAGATACAAGCCTCCGATTACACATAATATGGGCGTAGAAAGGAGTCAGCTAATTATGGGGCCTAAACACCTACCAAGCCCAATTACGCAGACCTTAGGATTTCTTTAATGTAATTTGTTATTTTCTTTCCCTATTTCTTTTAGGAATTAAATTTCTTTTCTTGCACACAAATTTTCTTTGCTTGCAAGCAAAGTAAGGTTTTGGAACCCTATTTAAGAACCTCTAGGTTCAGTTTTGTAAGATAGCGTTTGATTGATAATATAATTTTTCAAGGAATTCTTCCAGTGGTCTAGTGCCGACTCCAGCCAACCCTAGGTGCTGACTCCGAGTGGTTTCCTTCGCTTGGTGTTGACTCCAAGCAAGCCTAGGTGCTGACTCCTAGGTCATATCCCTTTATTTCTAGTTCTTGATTAATTTAAATTTTTTTCATTGTTTTGGTTTGTCCTGCATTAGATAGTAATGTAGATGTAATAATGAAAGGAAAAAGGAAGTACCTGAAGGTTTACAATTATGACCCTACCCCCATCACGGAGAGTTTTTAAAGGAAGGTTGCAAGCTGGAGTTATCTGCAAACTGCACAGTAAAATTAAACACCTGATTGTCTATTTAAATGAATAAAAAAGGATAAAAGGAAAGACAGTCCTGGATAATATATTCCTTTAAATTTCATAATTATTAACAGCCCTAATTCAACACAGATATAGTATGATGCACAAGATCTTTCACCTTCAACCATTACGAAATGATGCAGCACCACTTGAAGTACAACACAAAATGAAGGTAAAATAAAGGGAAAGGGAAAAATCCCTAGGCTTCACCATCTATGACTACTTGGAATCACCACCAAACTGATAGAGAAAACTCAACTGAAAAAGCGTTGGAACACCTCCATCCCTAATGAACCAAAAAGTGTTGAACACACTATTGAAAACAATATCACCCCCATCCCTAATGAACCAAAAAGCGTTGAACACCTCCATCACTAATGAAAACAATATGCTCATCCAAAATGACATCAATAGATTCTTTATGTGTGGGTGGAAGGTTTGGTAGGGCTGAATTAGGGATAGGATTGGCAATTGTGTTAGGGGAAGGTTCATCAAATATTTCATATGACTGCAGGACCTCTATAAGCAACCAAATCCTTTGAGATTAAAACTTGAGCTAATACCATAGTCAAATGGGACATCAATGATATACACGTTTGGAGGACCAACTCGCTTTAGCACTTTGTTGCAGCTATGGAAGATTGATTTGCTATTACTTTGCAAATTTTCATATTAAGCATTATCCTATGGGGTCCACATGCGAAGTCCAATTGAAGTAAAAGTGGTGGTTTTAAAAGTCAAGGTATGAGTCTTTTAGTCTTATTTTTTGGGTTTCTATTTATTAGTTATGGTCAATTTTGTAGTCTCGGACAAATCTGGAAATATGCTGAATTCAAAGGTATTTTGGTAGTTTAAATGAGTCTAGAATTTTCTAGGAGATTCTTAGGTTTTATTTTCTTTGCTAGTCAAACTAGGAGTCCGAATACTACTAGGACAAGAAAGAGTCTGAATATATATTGTGCACTCAATGAGAGGTGGTGTTGATCAATAAAATATTGAGTGTTTTGAGCATTGAGGTTAGTGCTCTTTCTCCTAGCCCTCTCTTCTTTTTTTCCTTCGTTTCAGGTATTGTTCACGATACAGTTCACAGGTACTGTTCATAGTCTACTGTTCACAGATTT
Organism: Fagus sylvatica; assembly: GCA_907173295.1. Lineage (NCBI taxonomy): Eukaryota > Viridiplantae > Streptophyta > Magnoliopsida > Fagales > Fagaceae > Fagus > Fagus sylvatica. The sequence goes on along the minus strand of OU015769.1, from coordinate 17,639,165 downwards.
TTTTATAAAAAAAAAAATCTATTCTATTTCTTTTCCTTCTCATTCAACCATGTTTTAAAATAGAAAGCAATAAGCGGAAAAGAGAAAGGAGACAAGGGTTTTACATGATTCGATCATGAAGAACCTATGTCCACAAGAGGAAAGCCTCTCATAGCTACATCTCTACTATATTCTCAATGTGTTGTAATATACCCAATGCATGGTATTTATACTAGAGAAACCTGGTTCATGAGCCTACACTAGCTTTGGGCCTCATGAGCTACATAATATCTTCAACACTCCCCCTCAAGCTAGAGCTTATATATCATATAAGCCCAACTTAAAATATATAAACTACCACAAACCAACAAATACAACAGCCATATAAATAGGTTACTTGGTTTATCTTAGAATAGGATAAAAAGATAAACCATGGCCCAAACAGTGAGAGTATCACAGCCACTAAGTAGAGGTGTGAAAGCCACAAAGAGTAGAAACTGAGAACAGCCGAAATAGAGGGCTGGTGGCGCAAGAGTATCAAGAGGGAACCACCGAGAACCAAGATCCACGAGACCGAGAGGGTTGCGAGAGCCACCAAGAAACAACCGAGAAGGAACCGAGAGCCACTGATGATGCCTGGCGGCACGAGAGGATCGAGAACCACCGAGGATGACCGGCAGCGTGAGATAAACTGAGTCGGATCTGACTATCGGAGAAGCTGAAAAGATCTCCATTGAGATCCATCAAAGGGGATTAAAGACTGAGATAAATAAATAAATAAAAAGACACAGGATTTTATGTGCTCTGATACCATGTAATAAAATAGAAAGCAATAAGCGGAAAAGAGAAAAAGAAAGGAGACAAGGGTTTTACGTGGTTCGGTCATGAAGACCTACGTCCACAAAAGGAAAGCCTCTGACGGCTACATCTTTACTATTCTCAATGTGTTACAAATGTAGGGTATTTATACTAGAGAAACCTAATTCATAGGCCTTCACTAGCTTTGGGCCTCATGCTCTACATAATATCTCCAACAAACCATAAATAAAATCTTCTCTCTTTTAAACCCTAACCCTTCTAAAAAGGTTCTCAACCCAAAATCCACAAATTCTCCTAAACTAAACCCACCACAGGCACACGTAGAAAAATTCCCCAAATGGTTTTTCCAAAAGTAACTCATAATTCTAACGTCCATATCAGACATGATGGTTTTGGGAAGGCCATATAATTTTCTGATTTCGTCAAATAAATCTTGGCAACCTTGAAGGCTCAAAGATTTTGGAGCCAAAGATATAATGGTTCATCTTAGAAATTCTATTCTCTAACACAAGAATAGTCATGCTTCCTAAGGGTACGTGGAACGCTAAGTACAAAATCCGTGCTCACATCTTGTCAAGGGGGATTGGCACCAAGAGCGAAAGTGGAGAGGCCAGTATTACATTTCCTGTATTTGGCCACCTAAACTCTTTTGAACGCTTACCACAAATAAATGGAAGAAAGAGTCAAAAGATACAGTAAGAGATAATTTTAAACATCTTATGAGGTTGATTGGCAATAGATAGTATGATATATCTGATGTCCACATCACCTAAACTCTTTTGATCTCTTACCTTACCACAGATAAATGGAAGAACAACTCAAGAATCAAAAGATACAGCAAGAGATAAATTTAAACATCTTATGAAGTTGATTGGCAATAGATAGTATGATATTAGCTCAATAAGATCTTATCTTCTATTCAATTCCAGCCACAATTGGATCCTTGCATATGAATAATTAATTGAGAGGAGAAATTAAATGGGATTGAAAGGCAACAGGAACTTCAAACATAATTTCACAAAGCAAAGGTTGATCATACAACCCACTAGGTCCTTTAAAACTGAAAGTGAATAGAAAGAGACAGTTTAAACTCTACAAATTCCAAAACTAACAGCAAGTTTAAAATGATAAATGAAAGCATCAATGTAGGTAAAAGCCTTGATATCTGTCAAACCTACCTGGTTCCTAAACACAATACAACATCAGCCATCCTACACTGTTGCATAGCTGGATTCAGCTCCTTTAGCGGCAATTCATCCTACATTAAAGTGTTAAGAGTCATGCATCAGCATTAACTTCATAAATTTAACATCTCAAACCATCTATTAAATTCCCAAACACTCATTCTTTATGAATCATTTTCACTATTCTCTAACAGTTGGCAATAATTATCATACACAAATGCAATTATGCCAATCTATGAACAAGATTATCTCTAGAAAGACTCATCTTATAGTGTTTTCCATACCACAAGATAAGTACACCTTCAGTAGTTGTTACCAATAGATGTAACAATTCACCACCAAGCATATCTGATGTCATGGTCAAGAAATAGCAAACATTCAGACAATAGCAAACTAAATTTTACCTACCTCATAACTATTTTAATTAGATAAATCTTAATTGTTATTACTATTGCTCTGGACCACATTACGTTACACTATATACGCACTTTCATTTGGTAACTCCATATACCATTAAATGAGATACGTCCACAGAGCGCATGTAAAAAAAAAAAAAAAAGTTCCCTCATACTTGTGATAACAAATTTTATTCAGGTTAAGCACAGGAAAAAGGAAAAGAAACTTAAATAAATCAAGGCTAAATCTTGCAAAAAGGCACCGATATGGCTTGGCTAACCACATCTACAACTCAGCATTCTCTGTGGCACTCTTTTCACACCATTCATTCTTTGAAATTAAAAATGGCAGTCTGTACAGATTTTGGCACAATTCCAACATGCGCACACAACAGATGTTGAAAACAGTATATGGACAGAATAAGGCAAAGTGAAAATATGATTTAGTAATTTTCGGAAATATAGTGTATTACTAATAAATAAACATGTTCATGACTATAGTCAGAGGTTGTGCAGCTGCACATTTAGTGCACCAAATAATTTAGAACTTCTTTGCATGACACAGTTTACTTGGAGAAGGATTAACACATGTTTATGTGTACAAAAAAGTGAATAGTTTGATTTTAATTTCAAATGGTGTTCAATTACCATAAAGCATCTTGATTCCGACACCCAACCACCAAGAGACTTCGTAATCAGAAAATGGTTTCTATTCCAACTTCAGCTTCATTTGTCACTTCATCTCCAACGCCAAATCATCAGCTATATATATTTTGATAAGTACCAAATCATCAACTAATAAGAGTAAGGAAGCAATTTTTTAAAGCACCGACAAGTGGCTTACCATAATAATTACAAGTTTTGTTGAAATTAGAGAACTTTAAAGAAATTACTACATAATCAAATTTTTCTTCTTTTTTTCCTGGTCGTCTTTCTTTCTTGATAGATACAATATTAGATCAATTCTGTCATTATTATTCCTTAACTTTATACTCCCATTAATTGTATCCAAGTTAGCATGAAGGTTCATCAGCCAAGCAAAGCAAGTAGGTATTTATTTAAATGAAGAACTACAGGAACACTACAATGGAGGTTTTTTATTAACTCCTTAAGGAGGTTTACTATTGGAAGAACCTTGACAGTGCCTTCCCTTATGATATATATGTATATTATTATTGACCAGATGATTGAATTCAAGCAAAGCAACCAATCAACTAAGCAATACACCTATTTAGCTTAAAAATTTATGTAACCAAGCAAACAAGGAAATATATACCTCCCAATCAAGAACAGTGTCCCTGAGTCTTGCCCCACAGCTTCCAACAGAACAATGCCGTGACGTCTGCTTCATGCCTATAGTCTCCACCTCAAAATCTCGCAAATACCTTTATAAATTAAAAATTTAATTGATTTTCATAATGATATTTAAATTTCCACTAAAACAGTGCTGTAATGATAAAACTAAAATACTACATTTGACATCCTAAGTATAACTCTTACTCTTCTCCACAGGAAGGGCAAATTTCCCTGAATGAATTGCCATGCAACTCGGCAAGTTTTTCCCTTGGAATTCCAGATCGGAGATGGAGGCTATCCACATTCTAGAGAGTACAAAAAAACAGAAATCTTATCAGAAAGTTAAGAAGATATCTAAGATCTAGTACTGGCATTTTTGGAAGAAGACAAGGCTAAATGTGAGAAATCATCCATTCCGGCTTTTTTACTTTGTGGCATGAATAAAAGGTCCAATGTGGCTGCTGTCTTATTCAGAAAAACTATATCGAAGTTGCTTCTTATTAAAAAATGTTCCATAGTGGTCATGCACTCCATTCCATCAATAAGCAACTGATAAATGGCAGTGCAAGCATTAAACCAAAATACATCATGTTTTGATTTTGAATCCCATCCTTTTGACTTTTGAAACAAATATAGAGTAACTTGATATATCCATCATTCATACTTGCTAACATATAATCACCCATGCATAGGCCAAATACTATTTCCTTATTGTTTAAAGTTCATCAACTGCCTTCAAGCTAATATAGTTTCAAAAGTAGAAAAATTATGAGTCACAAAGACAGTGAAAAAAAAAACCTGACTAATGACAAACTTCAAGATACCAGCCTTCTCTAGAGCCACCAAAGCCATATGTGTAATACTTGGCATTGCACGATGGAATGGCAATGATGCTTCAGGCACACCTTTGCCTTCATGCTGCAACTCAACAGAAAGGACTCAGACAAAGTGCAAAACTGAGCTTATGTTTATAAATAAGAAACATTAAGAGGCAGGCTGGTCGAAGGCTCATTCAATGATTCTTTTGAATTCAATAAGATTTCCAATAAATCATTAAATTAAATCATGGATCCCACCTGTAGCGTCCAAACTCCTTTGGGACCTCGAAAATCAGGTATTCCACAGGAAGTTGATATGCCTGCACCTGTGAATGCCACAAGATGCTTACTCTGCAATGACAGGAAAAGACAGTTCAGAAAATTATACAAAATTCACCTGCAAGTATGCTTTATAAGATGCATGAAGACTCAATAAGATCATTCAGTTCTCTCTATACCTTTCGAATCAAAGTTGCGAGATTTTCAATCTGTCATTGCACAGTAGAGAGAATGGATCAGCACAATAGTGTCAAGATAATGAAATCTATCAAGATATGAATTTCTAATAACCCAGCAGAATATTACATAATCAACATAATAAGTTATCAGTGATCCCAATCATCATATAAGCAATCATTGGCCTTGACAAGAATTCCTCAAGCAAATCTTTCACTGTAGACATACAGTAGGGCAGTTTATTTCAAGTATTATTAGCAATCTTCACATATAAACTGCAGATATTATTTGGCATTAACAGATTATGTTTCTGAATATCTAAAAACACAAAAGATACTTGATATCCCTCAATTCAAAGATATCTAGAATTGCACCATCTATTGTGGCAAAGCCACATTTTGCATGTTCACCTGAACACACAAACCACAATCCCCTTCATCTAAATACTTACCTCCTACATTTCAGAATCTTGACATAAACAATCCAATGAGATATAGCTCAACTAACACTTCCTTCTCCCATAATGATGGGATGAAGGGTGAATTTGTGGGTTTAAGATCCAATTGAACTTGCTGGGTGCATGTATAACTTACCAATAATAATAATAAAATTATAAAAAAAATAAAAATTTTGACATAAACACCTTTACAGTATATTGATGTAGAATGCACACCTTTCCTTGAACTGAGAGACTATCAAAATTCAACACGCAAGAAGTTCAAAAAGTAGAAATTATCGGAACAAACAACGAAATAACATGAAAATTGGTAGCCATATGGAATCGCTTTGAGGATCAAAACTCATCACCTTACAGCCATACAGCCATGATCTACGTCGCTTTTTCAGACAAATGTCCTTTGTTTAGGCTTTCTATTAGTCAACTTTGTTGTTTATGGTATTTTTCACTTTATAACTTTCAATTTTAAAAGTCAGAATAAGGGGGTCTGTTTTGAATCGTTTCCTAGAGTCTGTATGATTTGATTTTGTAATTTTCTCAATTTTGCCTTTTTGACGATTTTTCTTTTATTTTAGCATAACTTTGTGCTTAATACGAATTAGAGTTTCCTGCAGGTCTCCTAGCCGCCCTAGGACTTATTAGTATTTATATGGTACTTATAGCCTCCAAGGAATTCATATATGATTAATAATACTTCTCTTTCACTGGTGGATTCCAGCATTCTCCTTATTATCAATTCAAGGGTTATTTTCTTGAAGTAAACATGTTATGTTTCTTGTGGCTTTCCGCCTGCATTACATATGCTTTCTAAACATCCAAATTCTATTAAAAAAACACCACAAGAAGAAACTTTCCACATATAATCCAATAGTTTGCTAGAAACTTTCCACATATAATCCAATAGTTTGCTTTTGGTTATACTACTCTAATCATATTGAAAACAAGAACAAACATTCACACACACCCATCAAAACCCATCATATACCAAAACAATTTTAGCCCACCAAACACAATCCTATATTATCGAATCAATGTTACCCATATGTCATATTACCTACAAATACAAGCACACTTATCATGGGCTTTTACAATCATAAACAAGCAGTCTCTAGTTATAACAACAATTCAAGAACATGCACAAACAACAAGAAATAGCACATGCAACACAAATACTAATTTTAACTAAAATGCTAGGGACAAGAAATATTGAACATTACTTTTTGTTGCAAAACGTGGGGTGGGTCGAAAATCTCAGACATTCCAACTGTGCCCACATCTTCTCTGTAAGAAAGCTTCTCTGCAAAACCCAGAGACATGTCTGTGTGTGCTTTTTCTCAAAGCCTAGAATTCTTCTTCCAATGATATCTCTAGAGAGATAGAGAGTAGTAGAGAGTGTGTGTCATTGTGATTTCTCTTTCTTGCGTTTGAAGTTGAAACGTTTGTAGTTGGGTTTAAACTTTACACTATGGAAAGCTGTATTTATATGGGAGTAATGGCTTCTCTCGTGTCAATTCGAAATGACGAATATACCCTTCTTAATTTGCTTAAAAAGCTTGCGAATTTGTGAGAATGGTATGGTTGGTAGGACTGAATGGACTTTTCAAGAGCTAGATAAGTTTGGTTTCACCTTGGAATTACTATGTGCCAAAATAAATAATCCTATTTCTTTAATAATGATAAATTAATAATTCTTAAGTATCCTTAATTTTGTGAGGGTATGGTATCTCTAATGATGTTTGGCCATTTATTTTAATTATTATAAATTATATGGAAAAGTTTAGTCTTGAATCATTGATCTAAAATCAAAAGCTAGATTACGAGATAAAAATGTGTTAAACGGCCATCTCACATAATCTAAGTTGATCTTCTAGGAATTATGCAAGTGTGGAGTATATGTGCATGTGAGTCATTTATCTTCTTATTGATTTAAGGGAGTTGCCACCAACCATTGATTTTGTGTGTGTGTGTGTGTGTGTGTGTGTGATTGGATACCTATGTCTACTTTGATTTAAAATCCAATTTAAACTAGAAATTAACCTAAGGTACTCTATCCTAAATTAGAGTTTAAAAACCATGTCTTGAGTCAAAGATTACGAATTCAGAAGTTCGATTATATGTGGAGAAGGTGTTAGGCTGTAGACAAGCTATTCCACTACCTCCATGTTAACCCTAATGCATGCTAGGGTTTTCGCCATCTCAAAATTTTGATTGTGGAAAGCTTACAACTTTCTTAAATAGGGGTTTTAGTTGGAATTTAATTTGGGCCACCTGATCATCAATTATAGGTAATTGATTGAATCTTGAGATCAAGATGATCGTAATGACATGTCAATGTTCAAATCGGACCATTAAGTTGAAAACTATTATCAAATAAATATTGGACGGTATAATTGCACAATATAACTCTTGACCAATCCCATGTTATATTTTCTCTCAAAATCTAATTGGCTCATACAAGAGTTAATTAATGGGAAATGAGGTGTTAAAATCAGATTGGTTAGGATTTAATTTAGTCATGCATACACATACATAAAATGATCTGATTTTGAATTTAAGTATAGAAATCATTTTTAATTAATAAAAACTTTGAAAAATGAATTTTAATTAAGTAAAGATAAGCAAGGCAAGAGGAGGAAACAAAGGTTGCTAGGGAGGTTGAAAACCAACCCCCACAACTGCCAAAAGTCCAATTGAATGTTACAAAAATGTGTAGCCAAAATTAAAAAGGAAAGTGCCAATGGACATCAGAGTGCCAATCGGTACTCTATTAATGTGCCGATCGGTGCACATGATCCCTATTTCGACACATTCATGAAAGTTAGGGTGTCGATCAGCACACTGACCTCCAAAGTGCTTTAAATCAGTCTCAATTGACTCCCCTGCACGTTCTTTCTTACCACCTAACAATTATGGACAGTCCATGACTAATGAAAAGCAGCCCCTTGAGGGTTAATGGAATTCCCACAATTGATGCCCTCCAATTTGAAATCCAAAGGGTCAAAATTTGGCTCCAAAGGCTCTCTTTGCTCTCCTATAAATAGGAGAAATATGGGCAACAGAAAAGGGTCTAGAAATTTCCTTTAAAGAAGGCATCTCAAGCTATCTTGAAGATGTTTTTTCTACTAAGAGGTTCCCATATAATTCTCCCATTGAAAAGAGTGAAAGAGTTCCCCCCAAGTTCTCATTTTGATTTATCCAAAGATGAAGTCGTGTTCGATTCTTCATTCGAGGCTTCTTTGACATCATCTTGCAACCACACCTTGGTTCAATTGTAGTCGTGTCACAACCATACAAGCCACTCTCATAGCTCTCTCTCTCTCTCTCTCTCTCTCTCTCTCTCTCTCTCTCTCTCTCATCTCCCCCTTCATTCCCTTTATTCCCCCTTTATTTCTTTCTTTCTTTCTTTCTTTCTTAGTTTTTTATTTTTTTTTTGTTTTGAGCCTCCATTGTTTTGATTTTTTCGTTTTGAGTTTTTTGTTTAACATATATTTTTCTTTCTCATTTTTTTTTCTTTTTTCTTTTACTGATTTTTTTTTTTTTTTCTATTTGGGGTATTGAAGATTTAGATCTAATTGGCGCGGTAGACAGCTGCAAGAGAGAGAAAGAAATTTTTTTATTCCCCGAAGGATGAACAGTCTTATGTTGGACAGTTAAAACTTTTCAATGGTTTGGGGATTTTACTTTTGCTGCCTCCTCCCCATTGTGTTTTCGCCCAATTGGAAAGAATGCATCAATAATTCTCCCATTGAAAAGAGTGAAAGAGTTCCATTATTTTGATTTATCAAGGTGTATTCTTCATTCGCTTCTTTGACATCATCTTGCAACCACACCTTGTATACACAACCATACAAGCCACTCTAAACCCTTTATTATTTCGTTTTTGTTGAGATTATTTTTTGTTTATTCATGTTCTTCTTATAAAACTTGTTTTAATTGATTATATGAACCATCTATTTACATTCTAAACCGTTATCATGTTAATTATATTCTATTTGTTATCATGTTAATGACTACAATATGTAATATGGTGTGAAAATAATCTAATAATCATTCCCAAAATTGAATTTGGATGCAAACATGTTTTCTCTTTTTAATATTTTAACATGATATAGATATTTGGCCAAGTCTAGTCTAGAAGACGGACTTAGATCGGGTAGAATGGGGTGCCTAATACCTTCTCATTCCATAACCAAGCCCCCGAATTTGGATTGATGTTCGTTTTGAAAAATGTCTTACAACAATATGGATTTTTCTTTTATTAGATTGTAACTAGGAAACTCTTTACATGTAATTTTATTAGATTGTATATAGGAAAATACTTACTTGCAATTCATTTTGATTCACAAATTCTTTTTTGTAATTGTACACAAGGTGGGGTGATGACACAAGGAATGAATAAAGATGATTTTTTTTTTTTGTGGAATTTTTTTTTTCATTTAATTAAAACAAGTGGCGACTCCATTAAAATCAACATTCAATCTAGAGGGTTGATCCATAAATAGTTGGTAATCATTTTGAGGGTCATGTTTGACACTTGAAGGCGAGGGTCGTGATTCTCACAGTGACAACTCCACTAGGGACTATAGAGCGCTTAGCTTCAAAATAGAATGGGCTTAGCCAAGCCATATTATGTTTCAATATTTGTTTGTTAAAAGCTTTGTTCACATGTACATGCATCATATTTGCTTGGGTTCTAAAGTGTGTAAAGCACGAAAGTCATGGTAGTTCTATCCATTGATCACAGTTTTCTTAGAACTAGGTACCCATGGTGAAGCTACCACCCCATAGCGTAGTATCGACTTTGATCTTTCTTAGTTGGTGCGTTAACGGAAAATTGTATCACTTGGACCAACATGACATTCCTATGTCTCAAATTGGGAGTTACGAAAGTTCTAATTCATGGGTTCCCCACAAGCCTACCTACGACCCATGTAAAATCCATTAGATCCCTTAGGTTCAACCCATTAAAGAATACATTTCATGCTTGTTTGAACCTCATCTTATTTGTTTGTCGTTGGTTGTTGTTTGCCAAAACAATCACAATGCCTAAACAGTTGGGTAATTATTTTGAGGGCCATGTTTGATACTTGAAGTCAAGGGTCGTGGTTCTCACATAGGCACTCCACAACGCCCATCTCACGCGATGATACCTCATTTTAAATTCATCCTAAAGTTTCAATTTTTGAGAGTTAACTAGAGTGATTGACATTTTATATTTAAAGAATTTACTTTTGACAGAAGTGTAGTAAATTCGCAAATGCAAAAGATAGGAGAAGCATTCATGCAATAGTTATGGATAATCAAGGCTTTTGGTGACATGTGCTTCTTTCCTTAGGACCGCAATACTCCTCCTAAGGATACTTCGATTGGTTGGCTTTGATACACCTCCAATGGGATTCATTTATCATGTAATCGAAAAGTGCAAAAGATGAAATACAAAATCATTTTAATAATGTTCAAATGAGGTAACTTTTTTTATCTTCAACAAATTTACTTTTTTTTTCTTGAGTTGATTAGTTAATAAAAATAAATTTGTTATTTATAATTTATGAACAATATATTATACTATTATATCATTTAAACTGATAAATTTATTGACTAATTTAGTAAATATAAGTTGTATTGCACTATAGGTAATTGACTCATTCACTACACATGTGGTATAGCACTATTGTGATTTGTGATGGAGTATCGTAGAATAACACAAAGACTTTAGAATCAAAATTAAGAACAACACACCCTAGGAAAAAAAAAGAACACACAGAGCGTTACAAGAGAGAGAGAGATACTAGTGGTTGTCATTTTGGACTTGAGTAGGAGGTTAGATTCAAGCAGCAACATGATGGACTGGTTGGCGCGATGGGCAAGTGTATAGTACACAGATTCGGATTTTCATTTTATTATTTATATTGGTGTAAACACCCCATTTTGCTACCTAAATTTCAACCCTAACACATAGTAGGATTTTCACAATTTTGAAAATTCTAATGATAGAAAACACACAACTTTCTAAAAATAGGGTTTTAAATGGAGTTTTGTTTTGACCTCCCAATCGAAAATTAAAAAGAAGCAAACAAACATTTAAGTCGAGACGATTGAAATGGCATGTCATGCACTCAAATCAAACCACAAATGCAAAAGTTACAGCCAATCGAACTTTCAACAGTTATGGTGTTGGTTATGAATACATGAGATTATAATGATTTAATTTTGATTTTTCGATTTATTGAGTTAGTTAATTAATGACATGTCTATTTCCCATTGGTTCAGACCATAAATTATAATACACTTTAACACACTTGATTATTAATTGGATAATATGGGACCAAATAATTTGACTAAACACTTAATTTGATAATTAAGTATTTAAATAAGTTTAAAATATCTTTAAATTATCCATTTAATATTCAAAATCAAATTGGCTGACAACTAGGGTCACAATTGGAGTTAATGACTAAATATTTGGATTTATCTTCAGAAAATCGTCAAAATCACAAAACAGAATTTAAGCCTTATGTTGATATGCCTTTTTTTGGCATAGAAATCGTTTGAATTAGAAAAATCATATTTTCTGACAAAGTTGTTGGAAATTGAATTAGCTTTCCAACACCATCAAGTTTGTCTTAATTTGATATCAGAAGAGAGAGTTATAGTCAAAACATTGATATATTCTCAACCCACAAAATTTCAGCGATTTTTGAGTTTATTTAATTTTCAAACTCTTATCAAATCATATTATTTTTAAATGCTAACAACCTAGATTAAAAGAGATAAGTTTTGAGCTTATTTTCTCTCTCAAACTTAAGTTGGGAACCAAAAGATTCAACTGCTTAGCCCTTTCATTTTTTTTGCTAAGACCACCAATGGCTTGTATAATTTAAGTTTCTTAATGACCACTTAAATAAAATTATCTTATATTATCGAGATTTACTTAATAGTTATAGCTCACTCAAAAATAATTTATTGGTTCGGTCCCTAACAAAATATTTTATTTTGCAAAAAGGATTACTACTCATTTATACAAACTTCAAGTGATTGAGTGTCTTTTTATCAATAATTTGAGTAGGAATATTATTTTCGTCCTTAAATTTTACATGGGATTTAGCTTTTATCCCTAAACTTTAAAAAGTTTGTTTTCCGTTCTTAAACTTTGTAAGCTTTTGAGTGTTTGTCTTTCTGTTAACTTTCAGCCATATCCAACCAGAATTGTTAACGTGGTATTTATTTAACATTTTATAATTTAATTGGACTTTATCATTTAAAAAATAAATATAAAATAGAACACGTGGCATAAAAAAATTGGTCAACGTGTACCTTGGCCAGATTCGCAATCGTATGGGATTATCGGTGACGGGGTTTGCAAATGGCAAGTGGGGCTGCGTCAGTACTTGATAGGTCTGCAGTTTGTTTGGACTGAAATTTTGAGGATTGGTTAAAAGATGCAAGGATGGCTTTGCTCTGAGGCATCTAATGGTTGTCGCTGACTCTTTGGCCTTTCTTGTGATGGGTTTTGTTCTATCTATGCTCTCAAAAGTCGTATGGGTTAGAATGCTATTAAGCAACTATGTCCCTCTCAAAACATTAGTTAATGGCATTGTAGTTGTACTGAGAGCTGAGAAGAAAAGGGTCAGATCTCAAATATTCATTGTCATTTATCTTTTTTTTGCTAATTATTCATTGTCATTTATCAATTTAAATAATGGTAATCAATTTCATTTCTCTTTACCAAAGGTCAAGAAATTCGTTGACGAAGGAAAGCCAAGCACCCCGTCCTCCTTTTTATTTTAAATTAATTACCAAAATAAAAAAGAGATGACATGCCTAATGAGTAATGAGTGAGTATTTTTTATTTTTTGGACAAAGTTTTCGTCCTAATTAAGGCTGATAATGTGGCGTGATAAGATCGTTGACAAATTAATTAAAGCTTGAAGTGAAGGTGGGGGGGAACTTGTATGTAGGTGTAGGTAGCTGTCTAGTTTTGATCAAGGAAACATCAAAATGTTGAATGGGGCAAAAATCAGGCAATTCTCATTCAGAGTCAATTCTTTGGTTAAATTGTGTGGGTCATTTCTTTGAGATTACCTAATCATACCCTTTGCTTTTCAGATGAGATAGTCATGTTCACATCATATGGAAAGACGTATTAGTTAAAAATGGAACATATTATGACTTGCTACAATTTTATTTTTTTTTAGGTAATTTTGCTTCATTTTCATTATCTTTTGCGCATAGTATTCCAGATCTTTAACTGTTGGCTGTGCATGTGTGTTTACTTTTCAGTAGTTTCATGGGCGCAATATACATGTAATCTTGCAGAAACTTCAGTACAATATCAGTTTGGTTGTTATCATAATTAATGAAAGAAAAATAAAAGGACAAAGTTTTTTCCAAACTGCTTTGGAAGAAAGCCTTGCCTATTTTAAAAATTAAAGCTGTTTAGTCATATGATAGCAAACCATCCAAATTTGAATATGAATCCGTCAAGCGATCCAAATTTGAAACCCAACACTTGAAATTCGACTTGGAAAACACAATTTGACTTGACTCATTGACCCAACAAGTTAAAACACAATTTTTTTTTTTTTTATAAACAATTAAAACACAATTTTATCCTAAAGGCCAAAACTAATAAGAAACCAGTTGTCAAAAAGATTTTTTATTTAGGTTTAAATACTGTTTTGGTCCTCAATCTTTGGCTTTTGTGTCAAATTAGTCTTTAACCTTTCAACTGTGTCAAATTGGTCCTCAACCTTTCAACCTTGCGTCAAAATGGTTTTTGTGTTAAGTGTTGGATGGAAAATGCTTACGTGACTAACTGTTTATTTTTAATTTTAAAAATGTCTAGCGTGATGTCAACTCAAATTTAAAAAAACGACCAACTAATAAAGATTTTCTTTTCTCATGCCTATCGAATTGGGAGAAATAAAATGCTTATTATTGTATGATATATGTGTTCATATCGTATGAATCAAATAACTTATTGGCGTACATAGTCCAATTCATAAACATGTAAATTTATTGGTGTTTATTGTACTATTCATAAACATGTAAATTTATTAATTGCCAATGTAAATTTTTGAGTCTAGGACAGGTTTGTTGAGCCAACGACTAAAACAAGAGATTAAATTCAATAAGGAGCCGGTGTAAAAGTCCTTATTTACACCCACCAATATCATGTTGCCACATCAGAAAAGTTCAGATATGTACAAATATGAAAATAAGAATGAATACACACGATTTTCTACCATTAAAACCTAATTTAATTAATATAATAAAAAAAATTAGAAAAACTAAAAATGAGCGAAGAAGCCGACGTCAGAGATAGAGAATCCACCAGAGCAACGTCAACCACAATTCAACCCCATCTCCGGTGAAAGCAACGCCAACCACTACCCACCGCCTCTCACCAACCACCTCCCACAGAAGCCAGATTCAGATCTGGAATGGAGTGGGTTTTGCAAAATTTTGGGGCTCTATGCCATTTTATCTCCAAATCAAAACAAAACTCAAAATAAAAAAAAGTCAGAACGTGGGTGGTTTCAATCTTTTTCTTTTTATTAGCCAAGCCCTTTCTCTTTCAAAAGCCACCTGAAGCACAAGCCATGATCAAAATGAGAACAAAGGAGAAAGGGACCCACCATAAAAGGCCTATCAATATCTTATACAAGAGAAAGAAAAACAAGACCACCAGCAGTTCATGCTTTTACAAGAAGATTGGCATTCCTCCACGTGCAAACCCTCCAATACAGAGATCCTAAATTTCAAGAAAAAGTAAACATCGCATACATGTTTGTATATTGAGCCCAAACTGTTATCTGAGGCCGCGAGGAGAGAGAGTGAGTTCTCAGTTGACGGTGGCTGCTTCAGCTTGTGCGGAGTCTCCGGCAGTCTGGCGGATTTTCTCAGTCTTAGACGCCGGCTTCTTCACTCATTTTTAGTTTTTTCTAATTTTTTTATTATATTAATTAAATTAGGTTTTAATGGTAAAAGATCGGGTGTATTCATTCTTATTCTCGTATTTGTACATATCTGAATTTTTCTGATGTGGCAACATGATATTGGTGGGTGTAAATAAGGACTTTTACACCGGCTCCTTATTGAATTTAATCTCCTAAAACAAATATAGATTTTCTTTTAATAGAATAGGTGTACACCCTTTTCAAAGATGGTCTTTTTTGTTTTATTTCTCTCCATCCATTTTATTTAATTATATAGATTAATATAAATGAAATATAACTTTTTAGTGTGATCAATTTGATTTTAGATATTATAAATATATTTTTAATTGACATACTTATTTAGATTTTTTTTTTAATAAATATTATTGCATAAGTGATGATAAACTAAAGGGGAAAGTCCAAAGAAAAATCCTATAGTTTATCTTTGTGATGAATTAAATCTCATATTTTTAAATGTGTTACTTTAAACACATCTCCATTATTGTGCCAAATAATACCTCATAGTCTCAATTGTTTCATAATTTTTAAATGTTGGACACAATAATGAAAGTGTTGCTTTTAGAGTGACAAATTTGAATGTATCTGGTTTAATTTGTCACAAGGATAAAACTATCATTTTTATAAATAATTTATTACATGTCCTAAATTTGTAACAAATATCAAAGTGGTCAATATCGTACTAGAGAGCATTTTGGTTTTGTTAGGGGAATGAAATATTTTTGTACCGGTCGATACCAGTGTACCGTTTCGAGGTTACTGAAAAAAGAAAAATATATAATATATATATATATATATATATATATATATATATTTAGGAATTAATATATCTAATCATAGTTCAAGTCCCTAAAATCTTATTTTTTTAAAAAATGCTAGTCCATGTCCAAGCCATGCATTTGCCCATTTTATATAATCCACAATTAACCATGACTTAAAAAAAGAAAAAAATGGTGAGTGGTTGTCTCATGAGTCATGTGTACTCTGCCATTATCAATAAGTTAGTAAAGGTTTAAAAAAAAAAAAAACAAATGAATGGCAGATTAAACAATTAACTAGAAAACTAAGAAAAGTCAACACGAAATTGAATAAGCATTCAGGAGAGAGAGAGAGAGAGAGAGAGAGAGAGAGAGAGAGAGAGAGAGAGAGAGAGAGAGAAGAAAAGCTGCAGCAGCCAGCAGTAGAAATGAAAAATGAAGAAGAAGGAGAAGAAGCCGTAGCAGGTTAAGTTGGAGAGATCAAGAAAGAGGAAGTGTGATCTCAGATCTGTGTAAAATATATACGGGTCCGAAATGATTTTTTCGGCTAAAACACATATATCCAGCCAGTATAGTCGGTACAATCCGAAATATCCTAAAATATTAACAGATACGTTTAAGTGGTATTTTTGGTATCAAATGGAATTCCAGAACGAAATATTTGGCCATTTCGGCCGGAACGGTACGTTTAAGAAGAAGAATCAATGCATGTTTCATTGCAATTTTGTAAGGAAAATAAATAAACTCTTGCCCTATGTTTGGCTGAAAAAAATTGATAAATTCACAGAAATTCAGAAAGGATGGGATTTACATCCACATCATTTAAAATCCTATCATTTGTTAATTTTATTGTTTGGATTAATGTATAGGATAAAAGAAATCTCATTCATATAAATCAATAAAAAATTGGTAAACAACTTATGAAATTCATCTTTTGTATCATATTATGTTAACCGGTGTTTTTCTCAGTAATCTTAATTTCTCCCCATGGTTGTTCATGGTATATTAAAAAATAAAAAATAAAAGTCTCAAATGTGGCACGTATAACTAAACCAACTTCTAAAAGCATTCATAATCAGTTAGCAAACTTTTGCTATTCTACCTCTCCAAAAACCCACTTTTTTACATTACCTAGCAACTTTATCAAAACACTTCTCATCCCACTATTTATTTTACAGTTATAATATTATAAAATAATTAATTTTTCATTATTTGTTTCCCACACTTAAATAATTCATTTTCATTATTTTTTCCCACTCCCCCCCAATCACAACACGCTGGCAGGAAACCCCCACCACAACCACAAATCACAACCAGGAAAACCATACCCACAAACCCACAGCACGGAGCCACCACAAACCCACGCCGGAAACCCATACCCACAAACCCACAGCCACAGATTCACCACAAACCCATAGCCACGGAGCTACCAAAATGGGGCTTTTTTTTTGTTTAATTTTTGAGCATCTCCATTAAAGAAATAAAATAAAAATTAAAGAGGAAAAAATTGCAAAGGCATGGAACTGGGAGCATTCATTGATGTTGATGCAGTAGAGAAGGTGCAAAAATATACAAAATCTTAAAAGAATAAAATTGTTTGTCCACAAATACAAAAACCCAAATGAAAAAAATTCTCCAGATTTCATCTTGCTGCATTTTCGGAGAAAACTGGTGTCCTTAATGAATAATGAAAGTTGGCATCCTTAAGAAAGAAAACAATGAAGTGTTTGGTTATGGAGTTTACTCACTCCATGGATAAGTTACTGTCAAGACTTGGTTTTTTAATTGTGAGACCCGTGGGATCCCTCTCTTATGTGTTCCAATTAGAACGGACCACATTCATGGTGTGAAACGTGGTGTGTATTTATAATTCAGAGTCTAACACATTGAAACAAGGGTATGATTCAGCCAAAAAAAAAAAAGTACAAAGATTAATTCAAGGGGAAAGTACACTTTACCCACCTGTGATTTGGCTCATTTACAAGTTACCTACTCGTGATTTCAAAATTGACACTTTGACCCCCTGAGGTATTATTTGTTAACTCAGTTGCCCAACACCTCACTGCTGTTAAAACAAAACAAAACAAAATAAAAACCTTGGATCCTCTTCTTCTCTCTCGCACTCATCTAACCGAGGCCCACCGGCGCAACTCCCATCCTTGGACGCACGTTTGGTGCTCCATTCTTTTTAAATGTCCAAACTCTGACCCTTTTCTTTTGTTTCTCTCTCTCCTTCTTGCACAACCAAAATCCAGAAAAC
The DNA here is from genome assembly GCA_907173295.1 of Fagus sylvatica. Taxonomy (NCBI): domain Eukaryota; kingdom Viridiplantae; phylum Streptophyta; class Magnoliopsida; order Fagales; family Fagaceae; genus Fagus; species Fagus sylvatica. The sequence goes on along the minus strand of OU015769.1, from coordinate 17,620,787 downwards.
CAGGAAACACCTATATCCAACCAAGCCAAGTATGAAACTTCGTTGTGCTCGTTTTCCTCCTAGAAAACCCGATCTACGGCCACCACACCATCATAGGTGGAGACGTTGATCTGGCTGCAAATCCCATCTCATATCTGAGGAGCCACGCGAAAGAGAGAGATGTGAGTGAGAGAATGAAATCTGGAAATGTGGGAAAAAATGATTGTTTTTTTTTGCTTGTTTATTGCGTTACTGTGCAAATTTGGGCTTTAGTCCGTGCTCCATTCTTTTTAAATCTCCTTAATATGTTTCTTTGTTGTTTGAATCTTTTTGGTTTCAGTTTTTTTGTGCATTAATTTTGAAAATTTTGGAGAATGTGGTGTGCTGTAGCAATTTGTGGTTTTAGATTACCCGAGTTGTTATCTTGTGTTATGTCATGTGGGTAATTGGTTTCTTGTGTTTGTTATTGATTTGGGCATTGGGTTCTGGTATGGAATTTGGGAAGGTGAAAATTTTCATCGAACAAAGAGAATTGTGACAGAGAGAGAATGGGAATAAATTTTCACCGAACAAAGAAAATTGTGAGAGAAAGAGAGAGAGAGAGAGAGAGAGAGAGAGAATGGAAACTTCTGAGTTCAACGCTTGATGGGATCAGAGCAATGTAAGGGAGTAGCGTGAGGGCCGATAAGAAGATAGTGTGAGAGCTTCTAGTGAGGAATGTGGGTAACAGGTTATTCGAGCGTGAGAGAGGAGGAGAAGACATGAGGTATTTATTTTGTTTTGTTTTAATTTAGCGGTAGTGAGATGTTGGGTAAGAGCATTCTCAACCCAGCTTCTAAAATGCATTTTTTGTTAAAGTAAACGTTATTGTAGCAAAAAAATGGCAAAAAGTCACTCGCAGCCGAACATGGATTTTAACTCCCTCATTTACACATTGCTACAGTAACATGTAAAAATACATGTTACTGTAGCAACTTGTATAAATTTTTTATTCTAATTTATTCGGTCTTCTCTCTTCTCTCTCCTCTCTTTTTTTTTTTTTTTTTCTTTCTTCTTTCTCTCTCTCTCTCGCGGCTCTCTGCTCTGCTCTCTCTCTCTGATCGGCGGCAGCCCAATTTGTGGAGGTGGTTGTTTGAGGACGGCGTTGTTTTGGTGGGTTGGTAGTTGTGGGTTTGCGGTTTGCGATTGTGGTGGTGTGGGTTTATGTTTTGGGTGGTTGTCATGGGATTCGGTGGCGTGGGTTTGGGTTTGTCGGCGTGGGTATGGTGGGTTTGGGTGGTTACCATAGGATTCAGTGGTGTGGGTTTGGGTGGGCCGGCGTGGGTGTGGGTTTGCCGGTGTGGGTATGCATGGTGTGTTTGGGTGATTGCCATGGGATTCGGTGGCTTGGGTTTGGGTGGGCCGACGTGGGTGTGGGTTTGCCGGCATGGGTTGTGGTGGAGGCTGGAGATTGGCGTGAGAGAGGGAGACTGAGAGGAGAGTTTCTAAAAAAAAAAAGTTATTTAAAAAAATTATAAGATTATTTTAATATGATGTATTGTAAAATAGAGAATGTGATGTGAAATGTTTTGTAAAAGTGGGTAGTTAAGATAGAAAAGTGACTTTTTGAAGATGTAAAATAGATAATGGATAAAAAATGGGCTGGGAATGCTCTAACGGAAGTTAATAAATAATACCTCAGATGGATAAAGTGTTAATTTTAAAATCACAGGTAGACAATATGTAAATGAATCAAATCACATAGAAAGAAAGTGTATTTTCCCCTTAGTTCAAAGGTAAAACGAAAAAGGTTGAGTGAACAGAGAAACTTTACTTTTTTAATGGCTGGACCAAGTACAAAGAAAAGAAAGAATTCAAAGGTAAAACGCAGAGGAAGAAAAGAATATCAAGCAAACTTTTCAGAAAAAACATAACAAAAGTTTCGAATACTACTAGTTAGACTAAATAAATTTTACTAATTGAAGGTAAGTTGTCGGTAAGACCGTTTGCAGATGCGACTGGGTCTATAAATATTAACAATTATTCTGAAATGGAATTCTGAAATTGATCCATATTCAAATATTTCATTCTGGCAAATCAGATATTAAAACGAAATTGACAAAATTGATTTGACCCCTTGTTTGCAAATGACTTTAATGAACCCACCTGCCCAGCTTATTAAATGTTAAAATATCATGAAAAAGTAATTTTACTTCTTCAAAAGTTTTTATGTTGGTAAGTTGTCGTAGCTCGTAGGTAAGACAAAATGCAGATGCGACTGGGTCTAATTCTCTAAGATATCCTTTGACTTTCTTCGAACCTGTGATCCTTATTTATTTGCCGTGTCTTTTCCTCAAAAGAAAAAAACAAAGAAAACAAAAATTGCCGTGTCTTCAAAGCCATAAACCCTTTCAAAGCTGCAAAGCATCAGGGAAATTGTGTTCTGGTTTCTGAGTTCCGACTGCTTGATTAACAAAGCTATATAATTAGCTAGCGGTACATGTCTTTTTGATTCAGACTCAATTGGTGTTTGATATACCTTACAACCTGTCCTGTGCTGTGTGTTTACAATTATTATTTCTTTATAACTTATACATGCACAGGTCAAGAGCCTCAGCCATCAAGTTGTTGTATCCATTTCTTTTTGCTAACAAGACCCTTCATTCATCTTCAATCCTAGCACCACCTCCACTTCCAAAAAGGCTTTGTCTTTGTATGTCATATCAATCAATATCATGAATATCTTCCTCGTTCTTAAAATATGTGTTTTTCAAGCTGTAGTATTTATGGTGGTGGTTGCCAACTATTATTACCGTACGTTTTATTCTGAGTTAAAGGGGGTGTTTGTGTTAAATAAAATATTTTTTATTGTAAAATATTTTCGGATGAAAATGATTTCAGGAAAATGATTTTTTTTTTCCGTGTTTGGTTGCATTCTGGAAAATGCTCTGGAAAATATTTTATAGTATTGTGTGAAAGATAAAATAGAAGGGGATGAGAGATGAGGCGTGCGTTTTTAGAAAATGATTTACGAAAAAAAAATTCGTAAACCATTTTCCAAATTTTAACAAATGATTTTTCGGAAATTATTTTTCCATTTGACCACTATTTTACAGCGAAACAAACACTCGTAAATCTGAAAATATTATACTGCGAATCAAACGGAGCCAAATGTTAAGACACCAACCATCCCACATCCGTGGGTATGCATACCCTAGCCACTAAGGCACGGATTGGATTAGCTAAACATTTGATTAAGAGCTCCAATTACATTTTTGAGCTTATATTCATGATTAGTAGGTCCAAGCTATACAAGCTTGTACCTAGGTGGTTATTTGGGTGCATTGAGGGTCTAGTACATTCCTAGGCTTTAACCCCTTGTACTTGTTTGTTAGAGCTTCTAAGGTTGTACCTTGGTTGTTACTAGCAATAGCAATAGGAGGCTTGATCTAGACTAGCCAATGAGAGGCTTGCATAAATCCCATGCAAACCGTGTGGGTTATCTCTCCCAATCCTCCATTGTTGCTCATTATCCAAAATACCTTCATTGTTTCTCATAGAAATCTCTCTAGGAGATTAGATACAATAGTTGATAGAATTCAATTATAATTAATAGGTTTTGTTCATGAATGCAAGGGGATCAATCCTATCGGATTGAATTGCTGAATTGGTTCCTTGATTGTGCGATTTGTGAGAGTATTCGAGTGTTCTCGAGTGAGAGAGAAAGGGGATCCTTTCATATGGTATTAGAGAATATTGTTGTACAAAAAAAAGTGTTTGTGGCAAGCATTTGGGGTTATTATTTTTCTCTCTATTTACTCTGTGTATAAGGATTATTTAAATCTAAGAATAGTCAAGAATTCAAACAACTTTAGTAATATCCTTTGAATTTTGTTTGTGCTCACTTGCTACTGCTGGATGAATTCTTTAGCCTAACTAGCTCAGTGCATGATTGCTTTCGTCTTTGGTTCAGGTGAAAGATTTTCGTTTGTGATCAGAAACATCTCGTTTTCAACAAGCTCCATATCAGTAGGAAAGGAAGACATGGCTGATTATATAGTTCAACAGGCTGAGCAACTAAATCCAGTTAACGATATATATGGGGGAGTTATTGTGAACGTGGAGCAGCCAATGGATTCTAAGGTCTATTCTACTTTGCTTAGAGCTTCAATGTCACAATGGAGGCAACAGGTATATATAGTATCTTTCAACTAATAAAACGTCCAGTAGTATCCACTTGATGTAGTTGTTATTGCTAAATGCTACCTCCTCCTATTATGTTATGAATTTGGGATGTAATTTGCAGGAGAAGAGAGGTATCTGGATCAAATTGCCTATCCAACATGTAAATCTTGTTGAGGCTACAGTTAAGGTGAACACACGTTTCCAATGTAGATTATACACTGGGTTAGCCTATGAACTTACTTTGAATGTAAAGCCAGTTATAGTTGCTAATGATAATCCAATAAAAAAAAAAATACAAGAAATTACAAATTAAAATGAAACCAATTGAGAGAAGAAAATCGTATCCTCTTTAAGGAAATTTAAGCCCTTTGAGGTTGGAAAATCCCACAAACTGGTGTAATAGATTTTCCTTTTGCCGTGTCCCCTCGAAGATAAATAGTCCAACTAAATAATTGTATAGTTTAAACTAATTCTACACTGATAGCTTAGCCCAAAACTTCATCAAAGAATCAGCTTTCTTTGTTCAAATATCATCTAGTATATATTATTGGTATCTCTATATTGTATTGTGTAAGGGATGGTGCAAATGGGTCTTTTTTTTTTAAATAAGAAAAAAAGGTAGGAAGGGACGATCCGAAGTGGTTTCCCTACCTGGATATGATCATAGTAGCATCCTACCCGTTGGGTCCGGAGGTAACCGTGTGCCATAGCTGTTATTCCACAAACGCTTCCCAATAGGGGATTCGAAACTTGGGACCTTCACTCCCCAAACCACTTGGGAGTATGCTCATTGACCTCTATTTATATGCTTGTAGGATTTGCTCAAGATTAATGAGAAATGTAACATGTTTATTCATACTAGATGTGGGTATGCGTGGGTACACGCAATGCGTGTAATGTTTTTTTTTATAACTAGTTTGACAGTTATGGATTTATGAGATAATTTTGTGAAAAGTTGCCACCCACATGAATTGGAAGTTAAGTGAAGGCAGTTACTAATTTATAGTAGAAACATGTACTAAAAGTTTAGGAATTTTGAAATAACTATTTGACTGGATTTATGGATAATTTTGAATTGCTTAATTAACTTATATGTCTTTTTTCTACTTTTACTATTTTTAACATTCATGGGGTTAATTTTGATCCAATAGAAAATGGACACCAAAGAATCCTATTCCAATAATATATAGAGAAAATACCAGAGTGGTAATCAGAGTACAAGCCACTGACTCTACTAACAAATTGAAACTCTCACACGTTTTCATTTACCATTATAATTAAACCAATATAATAATCATAACAACAAGAAATGTAACCATCTATTTATTTATTTAGTATTAAAATGCACCAACAATAGGTGTATAGTGTTTCTAAATCATGATTCATAATCTTGTTTGCTCATTTTACAGGAAGGATTTAGGTATCACCATGCTGAGAAGGATTACTTAATGCTTGTATGTTGGCTTCCTGAAACTCCTGATACTATTCCTGAAAATGCTTCACATCGAGTGGGTATTGGTGCTTTCGTCATGAACAGTCAGAGAGAGGTATGTATTTAGGATTAGTTTCTGGGTGATTAGGGAATTCCCGTTTGTGCTCTTGTTTTTTACAGTTTTCATATGTATATATATATGATATGAAAAGTCAAAAGTAATAATGTTAATTGTTATTAGAAAGAACACTCTATGGATCAAATAGTTAGTCTTTATTTGTCACAACCTGAGGAGAGCTGATGCAGGAAGTACAAAGAAATATTTATTTTAATTCATTTAAGTTTGGAGTGAATTCTATTTTTATTGGTCAATTGTACTTTATTTTTTGTATTAATAGTTAATTAGGTTTATTAGTATTTTTATTTAATTTCCTAGAGTTAAGGGTATTTTTGTAATTCAATAATTGAGATTTCCCATGTCATTTAAAATTAGGTTTACTTAGTGAATTAAAATTAGGATTTCCTATCTTTCTTAGGATTAGGTTTAGTCCTAATAGTCTATATAAGCATATTATTGTACTCCTCTAGAGTACATTTTTATAGTCCTAATGGTTTGGTGCTAATTCCAACAAACCTTAGGTGCGGACTCTTTGAGGTTGTCAAAAGAGCTTGCCACATCTGCAGTATATCTTAAAAAAACTAGTCAAGTTAAAATTATGACTATTTGTAACCAATTATATAACTCAAAGTAACCTAGTACATGCCTAATGTGGGACTCAGCTCATGCCCGCACAATCCACAGTCATATCCAATCCAATACCAATCTAGACAATCCGGGGTATCAACATTAATAACTAGTTATAATTTAAAGTGGCTTTGTTCATACTTCATATTGCTATTTCTATTGTGCAAAACAACTTGTTCCAGTGTCTCTGACTTGACTATTCCAGTACTTGGAAATTGAAAAAGGCCTTGCTCTGATGGCTTAATATATCTGACTACTAAAATTGAATTATCTTATATATGTAGGTGCTTGTAGTTCAGGAGAAGAATGGCGCATTCAAAGGACAAGGCGTGTGGAAATTTCCTACTGGGGTTGCTAATGAAGTGAGTACACCCCAACTGCAATTCTTTATCAAATTCTTTAGAAAAATTTAGGAAATGATTTCACCTTGGATTGAAACTTTCTATCCACAGGGTGAGGATATCTGTACAGCTGCAATTAGGGAAGTCAAAGAAGAGACAGGGGTAAGCAATTTGTGGACTCAAATGAGTATGATATTTACATATGTGTAGTTTTACACATCAAAATATAAATCTAAGACCATTGCTTTTATTTTCTTTCAGATTGAGGCAGAATTTGTGGAAGTTTTAGCATTCAGGTAAGAAAATTGCCTAGTACTATCCATTTACCTTGCAATTGCAGATATTGTTGTTTTTAATGTGTGAATAAATAGCTCCCTGTAAAAGCAAGTTTACTGATGTTGCATTCTGAAAAATTTATAGCAACTTGTTACATTAAAAGCTATTTTATTATATTGATTGTTTTCAATAAAATTTGCATGTTCCTCAATCTTTATTTTTAAGTTTTGGCTTCATTACAATATCTCTCTCTCACAATACAGGCAAAGCCACAAATCATTTTTTGGAAAATCAGATTTGCTCTTTATTTGCATGTTACGACCACTCTCCTTTGACATTGAGAAGCAGAATACAGAGATTGAAGCAGCACAGGTACATTTTGATAGAAATAATACTACAAAGACTGTTTTTCTTTGCATCAACTCGGATTAAGGCTTTGAGTATAAAGTTGCATTAGTTTTGTTAGTAAACATGATGATGGACAAGCCACACCGTGGAAATAGGCATAACTGTTTCAAACTTCTGTCAATCATACTAGCTGCTTGTACTCTTTGAATTAACTTTTAAAAATCATACTAACTGGATGTAAGACCATAAGCCAATCTAATTCAGGTTCCTATTTGATAAAAGAAAAGACTTTACATAAGGAAAAATCAATTGCCTAAAGGGCTTGTGTCAGAATTGGAGCATCAGAATAATATGTTCTTTTCCTGCATATGCTGTAGTCAAGTTCTAGTTGATAAGTCTTGTTGGGAACTTTTAAGCAGGCCCTGTGGATTGATTTTTAGTACTTGTTTGATGGTTGAATTTGTGCTTAATCGTAATTCAAGATATTTGCTGAACTCTTTATATTTATGGCCCCGACTAGCATGGAACTATTTCTCATCTCCAATTCTTGAAATCTTCCACTTATTGATGTATCTTTGAGGCAATATGCCTTTTCAATTTAAACTCAGAAACACATTTAGAGCCAATGCAAAACTTTAAAAAGGTGAAAAATTCTTACTTTTCATGAGCATTTGGTGGTACCTTGTCTGCTTTATTGCCCCTTTGGTTTATCAAGAATAAAGTCGCTTTGAGAATATTGAAGGACCCGTTACCGTTGAGTGACAAATTTTGCTCCATTGGAAACTTTGCTGGTTTATCTCCTATTTTCCTGTTTTGGCATGGCATCACTTAATATTGAAGCAATGGAAAATTATGAAAGTTACTCATTGGGTCTTCAATAATTACTGAACTATGGCAACATGGTTTTCTTATGTTCATTTTTTTCTTTTTTCATTCTTTAGTGGATGCCAATTGAGGACTATGCAGCCCAACCTTATAACCAAAAACATGAGCAATTCAATTATGTTGCCAAAGTATGCTTATCAAAGTCAGCTAAGGGCTATGCTGGTTTTTCTCCAGTGTCTACAACTACAGGCTCGGGCAAAACAAGCTACCTCTACTTCAACAATAAGGATTGTAACCTTTGATAATCAGCAATAGAAACTAAAAAGTCTGATGTAAAGCATACAAAACACTATATAATAAACCCTTTTAGGCGTGGTCATAATGTTACGTGCTATTGAAGTCAACGTGAATAGCTGCTACATGTTAGATTGTATTAGGATTGCTATGTTAGGAATTAATATTTGATTAGGATTTATCATTGTTAGGAGTTAGATGTTAAGTAGGACTTGTTATTAGGAGTTGATGTATTTGATTACGTTTGTAATTGCTTGGCTATTTAAAGCCCACCTCTAATGAGAATAAAATCAATCAGAATATTTATCAAATTAGCTTGTTTAGGAGGTCTGGACTCCCTCAAAGTAGTTCATTATCAAATTAGAGGTTTTGGTTCCCTCGAAGCAACCAACAAAAATTGGATTTTCGTAACACATACTCCATAGAATGCTATACTTAGTATAGTTTCTTAGCGGTGTCATAACCCAAGATTTGGATTTCCTTACAACAGAGTTTTAATAAAGATTTAATTTGATATTATATATGCAAAGTGTGTTAATTAAGATTCATTTTTTGTTTGTTTATGCCATATATCTTGCAATGCGCAAGTGTATAAGATAAGAAACATTCAATTTTATTCCCTCCCCCTCCCCGGCCAAAAAAAAAGAAGAAGTCAAAATGAGTCAATGTTACAATACAACATGTGCAATGTACATTTGGGTCACACTTAAGTCTCGCTACGGGACCAGTGTTGATTTTGATAAAATATGTGTTTTTTGTGGTAAATGTTGTGTCTGTAGTGATAAATGTGTATCTATTGTTGTAAAGATAAAATGCGTGAATTCCGGTAATATTAGTGATATTTGTAATAAACTTAACTTTACTACAAACTACACATATTTACAACAACTGACACAGAATTTATCAAAACACACATAAATATTACAATTTTTGACACCTTTGGCAGGACGGTCCCGCCGTGGGACCTAAGTATTTCCGTGTACATTTATGTACTGACAAACAACTCTGCATGTGGCCTAGTGGTATCCTCCTTCCCCAATTGACCCATCTCTTATGAGGGTGTGGGTTCAAGTTTTACATTTTTTAGACCATTGATTTCTGAGAGATCTAATGGTAAGAAACACGATTCATTTATTAATCGTCATATATGCTAACTCATTTATAACATTTTCGAAGAGTATATAATTAAACATTTATAATAGGGAATATTACACTTTCTCCCTTTTAACTATTGGGTTCATCTCAATTCCCCTCCCAATCTATAAAACCGAGCAAAGTCCTCGCCCCTCGTATTTTTGCCCCTGCTTAGTAGTTCCGTAGCAGGTTTTTTCGAACATTTTCTAAGATCAGAAGAAAGCGCTATAATGACCACTACGTGCGTTTCATTTTCTTCGATCTTATCTTTGATTGCTTTTTATGAAGTCGCACCGGGAGCTAGTGCTTGCTATCTAAGAATTACTCCATGGGTCTCATCGGAAATGTTTGATGCTTCTTGGGGCTTCTTTGGCAACCGTGAAGTCACCGGATGAATTGCCGAGTAGATAAATCATATCCGAACGCAGCTCTTGGTCTGCGGCGATACAGACTCGACCTGTTCCTACCCGTATTGAAAATTTGAAAACATACAAATAGTCCCTTACCATTTAATTTTCTGTCAAATTCAAGCGAGATTAACACTTACTGATCAGTTAACTCATGCCAATTTAAAAATTTTAGTTCTTCACCCAATATCTTGAAAAAAAAATAATTCAAAGAAGCTTCACTATCCATGGTTAAGGCTTGGTCAAAGTAATATTTTCAAATATAGAAATACTCTATTAAGGTTACTAACGTTAGGATTTATGTGTTGATTTCTCACAAACCTCAAGAAGGGGACTGTCATTTATTTATTATTATTTTTTTTTTCAAGTTTGAGGTGGTGTGTCATTCCACTAAATCTTGAGAGAGGTTTTTGTAATTTACACTAAATATTTTATCAACTAGTTTGTTAATTGGAACTTCAAATCCACTTATGTATGGAACAAATGGAGATGAAGGGAGAGTAGAGGGGAAAGTGGTTGGAGTATACGAAAAATTTCCTTTTTCTTCTCCTTTTCTTTTTTCTCCTCTTATTTCCCTCCATCCAAACATATGTAATGCATGCGTATAAGGATAGAATTAGAATTTAAGGGGTCCAAAGTAACAAAAAATATAAAAGGTTGAACCAATTTAAGGAGGTACTATAAGAAAGAGGGAAATTGGGGGGGGGGATTCATATATTTTTTGTAATTATTGGGGTAAAAATTTGGAGTACTAGCCTCCCAAGCTTGTACATAATTCTGCCTCCCGCAAGTGTGTGCATATCGGCATGCCCTTTTAAGTATGTGTTTAAATGTAATTTTTGGTTGAAAGTTAGTTAAAATATATTTGTATCTCATTAAAGAGTGAGACTTTAAAAAACTATACATAAGCACACAAGAAATTTATTTATTTTTTATTATTATTAGTTTTTAAGTGAAAAGAAAAAGATTATATCAAATAGACATTAAATAGAAAGAAAAATAATTATTAACATATTCAAAATTTCAAACTAACCACTACCATTAAATTCGCTGACGAGGGAAAGGAAAATCAGAAGGACAAGACGGGGGATGTGGCGGTAGCATAAACTTTTATTGCCAATTGTACTTGCAAGACTACAAGACAAAGTTTTTGTATACACCGAATGCACGCACCACTTCTTGACACCTAACCTAGGCAGTCCTTTTCTTACTTGCAAGAAATGGAAGGTGAGCCTTGGCGCATTACACCACAGGTAATGAGTAATGACTAATTAGCTTAAATATTTATTTTTAAAAACATATTTGGGTGCTTTATTGCTCAAGAAAGTAGTAGAAAATAGAAATTTACGGATTGAGATCCCATTGGCTGCAATTTCTTTAAATGGTTGGGTTTAATCCATTCACTTCGACTGAATTATTACCGAAACTTGAAGTTCAAATATTTAATTGGGTTTATTAATTACATTCTTGATCAATCAATTTAATGGATGGATAGTTGAAATAAGAAACCCCCTTTTAGGCATAAAACCTTAATTCTTAATATGCAAGATCTCTAATAATTTGTTAACTGGTTACTATTTTAATCAGTTGTTGGTTTAAATCTTCAACTTGAGGCCTCGATTTCATGATTTGTTGATTAATTGAAATAAAATATAAGTTTAGCATAGAAATGGGTAAATCATGCCCTAAAGCCAAAGCCCACATTTAATCCATTCTCCATTTCCAACCTAAGTAGTAGTATTTTAGAAAAATTGACCTCAAAAGTCGACTCGACTGACTCACGACATAAATTAAATTAACCCATAAATATTAAATACATGTTTATCACAATATGCAGAATTTTAAAAATAAAAATTAGTTTTCAAAAATTGAACTCCTATACAATCAGTTGTATCATAACTTTTTTGTTTTCATTTGTGTTGTGATCCTCTTCGTATGTGTCATTTTAATCAATTTATGTTTTTCGAAATATATAAAATTAATGCAAACTTAGATGACTAATATTTTTTTGTGTGTTTAATTTCCTTTTTTCTTCTTGAGTTTATTTCTTGTCTTCAAACTCATTATATGAATCTTGGGCCAATAGAGGTAAATCTCTCTCTCTCTCTCTATAAAGGTTCTTTCTACATTTACTTTGTTTTTTATTTTCATTTCTTCTTGATTTTTTTTTTTTTTTTAACCTTCTTTTTGAATTTTTCGATTTTTGTAGTTTTAATTTGACTCCTAATCTTGTTTTTTTTTTTTTTTTTTTTTGTTTTTGGTGCCAAGAATATGAAATTGAAAATTTGATTGCATAACAAACACATTTTTTAGAGATGCCTGGTGAATATTTGTGATGTTTTTGTATTTGGATACGTGGATATACATCTCTAACCATTTGAAATATTTTCTTTATTTAGAAATGGATGCCACTATTTTATTTACCAAATACTACTACTTTCTAAAGTTAAAGAAGAAGAAAGTTTGTATGAATTTCATATATTTGTGTCTTGCTTTTTGGTATATCAAATTAAATATCAACCTGAAAATTCACATTATTTAATTCATCGTAGTTGGGCAATATATTGAAAAGCAAAACCTGTCTTACAGTCTTTGTTAATTGTGATTGATAATTTGTTATTGGGTTTTAAATAATATATGTAATGTAATAACATATTATCAATTAATTTTGTTTTTATTTTTTACTTATTTTGCAATTGTCAAACTCAACTTTAGTTAGAAGTCCAATTTTTAATGGAACTACCACAAAATGTAATAATAATAAATAATAAAAAAAAGATTTTTCTTCTTTACCTTCTCGATATTATAGCTTTTTCCAACATCATGTTTCCAAACTTCAAATTTAAAAAAAGGACTATACAATTTTCCCAATAAATGGAAAGAGCCTGTAAATACGCAAACTCATGTGATGTGGCTAGTTATTATTGTCATATAAATTAGGTTTTTCATAAATTCTATAATTGGATTTGACCCAATCATTCAGATGTTATCCATGTAAGGTAATAATGCATTCAACACTTATGATTTTGGCAACCTATATTAAATATGTAGTTATATGAATAGTAACTATGCAACAACGAAAAAGCTATTTAGTTGGCATCTAATATGTTAATATACTACATATGTCCAAGTATGCTATTTATGTTACTTTACAATTTCAACCACACAGCAGGTATGAGTTCAGTTGATTCCAAAGATGAAGACCCAAATTATGTTGTTCAAAAATACTGTGAAAAAACCGATCAATCACTTTTTTCTTCAATAAATTTTTCGATCGATCGTATTAGGCTCTGGACAAAATGCGATCGATCCAAATGTTCTCATAAATTTTTTCGATCAATCGTTAATATTATGTTCTTCATATCGTTAATATTATGTTCTTCAGGGAAAAAATCGATCAATCACTTTTTTCTTCAATAAATTTTTCGATCGATCGTATTAGGCTCTGGACAAAATGCGATCGATCCAAATGTTCTCATAAATTTTTTCGATCGATCGTTAATATTATGTTCTTCAAAAATTCTAGGAAAAAACCAATCAATCACTTTTTTCTTCAATAAATTGTTCGATCGATCGAAGTTAGGCTCTGGACAAAATGCGATCGATCCAAATGTTCTCATAAATTTTTTCGATCGATCGTTCATATTATGTTCTTCAAAAATTCTGGGAAAAAACCGATCAATCACTTTTTTCTTCAATAAATTTTGCGATCGATCGTATTAGGCTTTGTACAAAATGTGATCGATCCAAATGTTCTCATAAATTTTTTCGATCGATCGTTAATATTATGTTCTTCATATACTCTGGGAAAAAACTGATCAATCACTTTTTTCTTCAATAAATTTTACGATCGATCGTATTAGGCTCTGGACAAAATCCGATCGATCCAAATGTTCTCATAAATTTTTTCGATCGGTCGTTAATATTATGTTACTTCATAAATTCTGAGAAAACAACGATCAATCACTTGTTTCTTCAATAAAATTTGCGATCGATCCTCTAAGACAAAATACGATTGAATTGATCGCTTATCTCTTCATAAAATACACGACTATCAATTATATCTGACAAGAAACGATGACCAATGGTATTTAGATGTAGTAAAAAAAATGACCGATTGCGTTTGCCTCTATTACTACAAGAAGTTTTATAATTCTGTTTTTTTTTTTTTTAATTAAACACAAATAGAAGTAATTGCGCCAAGTAACTACATTCACATTTTCAATTGATTAACTCTTTAAAATAATCCTAATTTTTTTTTTTTCATTTAACTGTAATTTATTTTGAGAATGAAATCTAATTATATATATATTTTTTTCAAATTAATAATTTATTTTAATGATTTGCAAATAACTTTCATTCCACATTTTTATTTATTTTCTTCCAAGGATATTATGTTACAAAAACTTCATTCTAATGGAATTTACTATAACCGCCAATCAAAGTCGGAAAATACTATAAATTGTTTGAAATTCCATGGCTGCGGAATAGAAAAGTTCCATATAAACTTTATTTTGTGAATTTGTCTGTGGTACACATTAGCAATCTAGGAAAAGAGAATGCATGAATGAATGCATGAACTGGATTACTGGACTTTGTCATTCACTAGCAAATTATTTTAAAAAGTTAGAAACTGATAAATGCATGAAATTATTTAAATAGTATCAACCCATCCCATTTTCAATGCATATAAAAGATATAAGGTGACCTAAATCTTTTTGGATTTTTCTTTATAAATGAATTGTTTATAAATCAGCACCAAATTGTAGTGAATATAGAAGAAATGCATTACAAGAAATGAGTTGAGAAAAAACATTGGCTTCACCAAGAATAATAAGCATAATTAAATAATAAGCATAAAACAATTAAAACAGAGGCAATTAAAAAAATTGTTCTAATACACATTAATCTTCTTGTTATTTCATAAAAGTAACAATTACTCAAGTTTCGTTGTAACATTTCATCACATCAAGCAATTTGTGCGCGCCACAAGCAAAAGCCTATGTTGCACTTGAGAAAATCCACAACAAAAAACAAAATCAATTCAAATTCCACGGAAACACAATGTATATTCAGTAATCTATTGTGCCACATTATTAAATAATATAAACATTAGCAATATTGAACCAAAAAAGTCTAGAACCTAATGTCTTTTCAGACACCACAAACTCTTGGAAATAAGATGGACCACATTGTTCAATTTTATACAAAATTTTACCAATTGCCAGAACGGTCGGAACAAAAGTTCTTTATATCAAAATGCTACCTTTAAGGCATTGCTGAGTTAATCACTAATTCAATACCAAATAAAGATCAACATATCCATGCAATCTAGAAAATTGATTAACTCAAAAGACCTTAAAAGTAACCAAGTCCATTCAAATGGCTCAAAACCAAAATGCAAAAGACCGTTCAGGCTTCTTGACGTCATTGAACCAACTACTTCTTCTCTTCTTTCTCAGCCTCCGCGGCTCTCTTCTGCCTGACACCGACATGACGCTGGTTTGTCCGCTCAAGACGGAGTTTGTCATATGCCTGGAATGATTTCATTTCCTCAGTAACCTTCACAAGCTCAACAGATGGCTTCTCAGGTGCTATGGGCAAGTATGGGCCTTGGACCTGGGTGGCAGATGCAAGTTCCTCAGGTGCAGAATCACCAGCCTGCAAGAAATGTGAGAAAATGAGAAATAAGACAACATAAGCAAGTATCCATTTGTTCTATCAATGCGCTTCAGCCATTTAAACAAACCTTAAATTTGCGGGCACGCCTTGGGAAGACAACCAATTTGGCCTTAAATGTCTTCAGCCTCTGCACATTAGTCTGAAGACCCTCCAGAGAACGATTCTTCCTGCGATGATCAACTGCAATCCCAATAGTTGGTGCATATTAAATATGGGAATACCTGCAGCCTGTTTATAAAAGAATAATGAGGAGATTAAACTTGTTAAACCATAACACAAAACAGGAGATGAAACCAGCACAAGATTACAACAGACAGAAGATAAAACCCATCTTATAGACAAGCAAGAATAGCATGCATGTGCTTGCTTACATTGCTTATATATACACTAGAAGCAATGATGCTAGGGTACTTCAAATTTTATTACATATCTTACAAATTGATGTGTCAACTTTTAAACACAAAATAAAAAAGTAATTAAGAGATTTTCTTATTATGTTGTTGATGTGGCACCAGTAAAATTGGTAGTACCTAACATTTTCCTACTATTAAGTAGGACTAAGAGAGAAGAATAGATAACGTAATATAAAACATAAAACTAAGACTTTCCTACCATAAGTTCAGTAGAACCACAGAATTTACAAGTCAGCATATAGGAAGCAAAACTTTAATAGTCGATAAGGATGACATAAGAACACCCCAACCTTTAATTCTTCCAAAGAAAAACCCCTCCCAGCCCTCACTTTCATATTATACTTCAATGTCTGCCCGTGAACAATAGGATGGAGATATCCATTAGTTGGGCGAGGGAAGATTTTCACAGCCTTCTTCTGTCGAGCTGGTAATGGTTGAACAAAAATAGGAAGGTGGGTCATGTTTGTGTGTATGAACAATAACAGTGTATCAACTCAGGACCAAAAAAGGGGCAAAACCCAAATGGGAGAAAATAAGATACCCACCAACTCTTCTTCTTTCTTTCCGAGCGGGTTGATTGAACCATCTCTTTACATAGTTTTGCCAATGCTTCTTAAAATGCCCATTAGGGATGACATTGTTGTGCTTCACCATTTCTTACCTGTAAATTCAAGGTATGAATGATAAACATCCGAAATTAATATATACACATGATTGAGCCAATGAGATTACCAAAAAAATGGAGCAAGGAAAAGCTTAGCCACACATGAATGGACTAAAAAATCAGAGGGGTCCAAAGGACACAGCTTTTAAACTCAAGCAAACAAAGATCTATTCCATGCTTCCATAATTCAAAAAATCAATGATGCTTCTCATAATTCAAAAAATCAATCATACTTCTCATAATTCAAAAAAT
Source organism: Fagus sylvatica (assembly GCA_907173295.1). Lineage (NCBI taxonomy): Eukaryota > Viridiplantae > Streptophyta > Magnoliopsida > Fagales > Fagaceae > Fagus > Fagus sylvatica. The sequence goes on along the minus strand of OU015769.1, from coordinate 17,603,831 downwards.
TCAGAAATTAACCATATTTTTCATAATTCAAAATAACCATACTTCTCAAAATAGAATCTTCTAGGAGATCCTAGGTATCTTAGGTTTTATTTTCTTTGGGTCCAAGTTAGTCTTTTATTGCGTTTCTTTAGTTACTAGTCAGATTAGGAGTCCTATCACTACTAGTACAAGAAAGTGTCCTACTATATATTTGTGTTCAATGTATTCAAACAAGGAGTAGAGTTGATTAATAGAATTATTGAGTATTTTTATTATTGAGGCACGTTGGCCTTGGTACTCTTCCTTCTCCTTCTCTCTTCTTTCTTTTCTTCTTTTCTTTGTTGTGGGTACTGTTCACAGGTATTGTTCATACAGCCCCTAAACACTCTAAACTTCTCTCTTTTCCTTCTTTCTTACAACCCCTTCACGAATCCTTTTAAACATTAACCCACCACAACTACGAGTAGATGTCAATGACATACACAATGCATCCCAAGGTCAACAACACAATGAGGGGGAAGAAAAAAAAAAAACCACATTTAAGTACATTAGTATTGGAGTGATGTTTACCAGAAGAGTGATGAACGTCTCACCACCTTCCTCTCGTATTTCAAAGCACCCCCTTCTTGGCTGATGGAAATAGGAAAATGAAAAATTTAATCAAATCACCAAGCCTATAATGAAATGGCAATCAACCTTAAAAAAATGGGTCAGAGGGACACTTTTGACTTATAAAATGGGCCTTTGTTTCTGATGCATTTAAGTGGAGTATCTTTTTAAGATCATATGTATCTGATCAGGGGAAAGAAGTTAATCTAACCAAAGGGTGCTCATGCTTCACTACATAATTCATGTACTTGGACATCAATAGTTTTCCTATTCCATTAATACAGTCAAATATGAAAAATGAAAAATCAATCAAAATTTTAAACTTAATTGCATAATAATACAGCAAAGAATAAGAATGAAGCAAATAAATGAAATTAACAAAAAATTCTTTATAAATGAAAATTAAACCTATATGTTGAACCCTCCTACTATATGACTAAATGGGTTTCAGTGAATCATTCAGTGTAGTCAAAGGCGAAAGGCGACCTTAAGGCGCCAAGTCCTAGTATCGCCTGAGGCGTGAAGCATCAAAAAGGCGATCGCCCAAGTGAAGCGAGGCGTTGAACTCTATGTATAGTTATTATAGATATAATGAACTCAAATCATATGTATCTACTGTTCAGTAGGCATGGTTTGAATTTTTCAAACTGGTAGGAGGCTCTATTAATTAATCCAAGAATAGATTTTACAACAATATAATTAAAATAACGATTTTTAAAGACACCCACTAACTTGAATTAGTATAGAACTATCCTTTTTTGGCAAATGACAAAATTGCCTTCTTTTTTTCCTAAATTTTTCACTGAGGATCTCGCCTCAAGCGCCTTACAGCCTGATTTTAAGGTACTCGACTAGGCTCTAAAGGCGAGCACCTCACTAAAGGTGTCTTAGTGGAACCTCGCCTTTGACACACTGGAATCACAACAAATAAATGCACCTTTAAATGAAAAGTAAAAATTTGTAAGATTACTTCACACATTACTAAACAATTTTGAATATTTCAACAAACAGATTTGGAAAACTAATCATTAGTTAGGAATGGTATAAGTGACAAAAGGTAGAAAACTTCAAACATCAAATTAGAATATTGATGATAAATAAATAAAATCTTGCCTTTTCATTTCAAAAGAACGAGAAATCAGCTTAAGCAGCACAGAACAAGAAACTTGTCACATAATTTATAATCCAATGCTATTAAGGTTATAACTAGCATGTTATAAAAGTAAGAAATTTTATAATAAAGTCAATCTTAAATGTTCATTATCAATGCATATTGAAAAGGAATTTTCTGAAAACAATATCCTTGAGAAATGCAGATGATGTATATATGATCGTCATTATGATGAGTTTTCTTGGTTTATTCTACATAGGCTAAAAGCATTATAATAGATTCTTTATTTAGGAATTCTTGACACCTTTTTTCCCTGCACCAAATAAACCATAAATTAAATCTACCAGGCCAACTTCAGTATGGATGCCTTGTGCGTTGGCTTTGCAAAGGTGCTTTCATATTTTGAAACCAAGACTCATTTTTTTCTGACAGGAGAATGGAAGACAAGGAAACTAATGTTCATAATTATCACATTCATACCATCTCATGGTATCTAATGGCTTTGTCATTAAGAGAATGGCAAGTTCAATGCAACTACTGAAAAAAAAAAAAAAAAAATAAAAAATAACGTTAAAAACGTTCACCAAGCATACCTTATCAGGATTGAGCAGCACTGTGATACCAGAAACACCTTTCTCCAGACCTTCTTTCACCTGATTAGCCCTTGTCTTGAATGAATTGCATTGTTTGCTAGGGTAAAGCAACAAATAAATTAGGAAGAATAGCATAATATGGGAAATTTATTTCTTCTAAGAAACAGGCTGTTATTGGGGGGCAGAAGAAAGCAAGGAACAACATCTGTGGAAATATTCCCCATAACGAATATACTGCATATAACAAGACTTCAACTCACAACGGCAAAAAGAGGGAAGGGGTAGGTCATATAAGCTAAAAACTGCTGATAAGATCAGGTTCACTAAGATAATTCTACAAAGCTGCCAAAAAGCATTATTGGTATTGCTAATTTTATACATGCTATCCAAATAGAACCGAATCCATTAACTACTTTCTTCCAGCAAATAACTATAGCAAAAGTTCTCTCAAAAGTATCACACCCTAAGTAGTACCCTAAGTAGTCTTGAGACTCTGATTCAACGATCAACCTTTTGAAAATCCAGTCCCCTAAGAGTCGCACCAAATTGAAAAACAGGGGAACCATTCAAAACCTATATGCATAGAAGTTAACCAAGAGTTATCTTTTCCTTTTTTAATTTAGGATCCCAACAACAGTAATTACAACACTTAAAACATAATTTTCCCAACCTTTCTAACAATTTTGTAGCAAAAATAAAAAATAAATAAAAATTACCATAAATCTGTGTGTGTATTTTGGTCATAAGATTACAAAATCAGAAGAAACGAACAAAACCACAGAAAACCACACAATCATCAACGACAATCAACCACTGGAAAAGAATCTGAACAATTAATAGCAATCTCATTCTACCATAAAGTCCTGAACTTTAAGAATTTGGTAAGTAATAAAAGCATAAAAATGAACACCCAACAGCAAGAACTGAACAAACATACCATCTAATAAATAGGCCATGAATATAAATGATATGATAACCATCTTTGAAGGTTACCATCACTAATCAAGCAACAAACCAACACACAGATCAAACCCTCACCATTTACCAACAAACCCCAAGCATTAGTATTAGCGTTTCAAACGGAGGTGAAGAAAAATTGAAAATAAAGGGGAAAATGCGAGATTTCTTACAAGGCTCTCATTCTCACTCTGGAGCGACTCTGAAGCGCCGAAATTGCTCATCCCTCTCGCCAATTTGGTCGATCTGCAGCTTAGAGGCTCTGGAATTGATTGGTTGGCGTTGGTCTGGGCTCAGTGAGTCAGCCGCGAGCTCATGATCTCTCTCAATCTCAAGAGAGCGAGGAAGATATGGGAGAAAGAGAGGGAGAGACTCATACGGAGGAGACTGGGGAGTGATACTGATATCAGAGAGGAGAGAGAGATATCGGGAATGAGAGAAGGAAATAGATAAAAAAGAAAAAGAGAGAAAAGGAAATAGAGAGAAAGGGAACCGGTTGTTTAGGTTACCCATCCCCGTTACTTTAATCTAAGGGCTAGAAAAACCTTAAATGATCCAACGGTTAAAAAAAATCCCACTATTTGAATAGTGACGGGAGGTAAGTGTTGTCCTTTCCTGGCAAATCTTGTGTTCTAAAAAACAGGGGGCTTAGGCCTTCTACGGAACATCTTGATTTAAGAAAGGTTCATATATTGAGTAGTTGTTTCTTCTATTAGTCAATTTGTTGGCCTAGAAAAGCCCAACATCAAGTGGTAGAAACCTTCACTACAAGAAAAAAGGTTAATTACAACGAAATTTTTTGTAACAATAACTTTCATTTTGTTGCAATAAACTTTTATCGTAACAAAAGTTAATCGTTGCAAGCCATTGCAATAAACTCTGTGGTAATAGGTTTTAGCCGTTGCAATAAATTCTGTGGTAATAAGTTTTCACAACAAAATATATCATTGCAATAAATATATATATTGCAATAAGATTTTTGTTGCGATAATTTCATTTATTACCACAACTAGTTCATTGTGATAAGGTATTGTTTCAACCATTTCGTTGCAATAAAGTTATATAGCATTTTTATTGCCTCGATTATTTCGTTGCGATAAGGTATTGATTCAACCATTTCATTGCAATAAATTTTTTTTATCAACATTAATTGTTGATATTTCTATTTGTAACCGGTCTTGTTTAATAATATAAAAACTAAATAAAGAGTAACATTCACAAAATCAAAAAATCTACAAAAAGATAGAAAATTTATAACACTTCACAACATTAATAACTACAACTTCTACATAAAATTCATAGGTACAAAAATAATCCCTCTATCTAAGTTTAAGTCATTAATGGATACAAATTCATGGATTTACAACAAACACAAAATTCTCTTTGAGCTCCAATCCATGTTTCATCCATGTATCAATCAAAAGCCACAATATTGGTTACCTCCCTATAAAAAAGAAAATAATTGTAAGAACTCAATATATAAACGTGTATATAACATGCTTATCAAAATTTGTACAAAACTATCCACATCAACTTTACTCAATAGATAAACAAAAAAGCAATCATTCTTTTAAGTCAAAATTTTTCAGAAAGAAGATCAAATACAAACTCATGTTAATTTTCACTTTCAAAGCATATAGTAGACTATAGTAAAACCCATACTCATGAAATAGCATTTGAACTTAATGACAATATTGTGTAGCAGACACAAGAGGCCCATATAAATGCATGAGAAAAACATGCCAATATTGAAATAGATCACCAATCTCTAAAGTAAATGTTACTATTGGTCAATTTAAAAAAAAAAATTATGTGGATAAAAATTATGTGTAAATGCTACAGAAGCAGAACACATACTTGCTTACTGAAGCTGATTTTCTCGCTTGTAGATTTTTTTAGTTAGGTTGATTAGAAATGATAGGGGAAAAACAAAAGCTGCTCTTCCAACCATAATCAGAGCTAGCAGTATTGAACTCACTGCCACTGATGTTCCAGGACTGCAAAAAGCAAAATCAATCATGCATGTAAAATACATAGACTGCTCATACATTTTGTTTGAAAAATACAGACTATTATTCCTAATTACTATAAGGTTCAATAAATCAAGAACTCATAACTGCAAGGACTAGCCAGTCATCTGCTAGTATGTAGATAGTACCTGTCACTGACAAATCTCCACTTTTCAATGTCCAAGGCATCCATTCCAACATAAAGAAAAATAAAAATCTCAGCAACAAATGACAAGGTTGCAAAAGCATGCCTGCAATAATTTTTAGACAAAAATGAAAGTATTAAGTATATGACAAATTGACCTTTCTACATATGACAAGTAGGTTCAAATGGCCAGAATTACTTCTAAGATCACATACTTGGTAGTAATTCTTGAACTCTCAGTTACGTTGTGCCACGTGTAATGGGACATCACAATCCCATAAAAGAATACAGTGAGAATGCCACTCAAATAGAACAACTGCAGAACAGATCAAATATACTAGTGTCTTAGGTCCGTTTGGAAGAGCTGTTTGAAAAAGAGCGTTTTTAAAAATAGCGATTTCAAACTGAGTGTTTTGGAATCATGATTTTGAAAATCACAATTAAGCGTTTGGTAAAATTGTGAAAAAGTGCGGTTTCTATTAATTAAGTGTTTGGATAATGTTAGTTTAAAACTGCTGTTTCTGGTACAAATGACCAAAAAAGACTTAACTATATTGTTAAGGTTATCTTGCCATTTAAAAAAAAAAAAAAAATGCAGTCAATATTTCAAAGTGTTATAATAAAATTATAATGAAGCTGGTAATAAATTCATACACAACAATACATTAAATAAATTAAAATATTTCATATATGCTTCACTAAGGGTAAGACAAAAACAAAAAAAATATCAAGTCACTGCCATGGCCTATTTCGTGACAAGTTTACATCTACTACCAAGTTTATATCAAGTCACCTTCTCACTGCCATGGCCTATTTAGTATCCTGACAACACCAAATTTACATCTACGTTCAATGACCAATTTACATCTATCACCAATACTTTTCAGCTAAGGATAGTCATGGCAAATTGGAAATTCTTGCAACTTGAAAAGACAATGTTAGTGTTAAGGATAGTTGCAAGTAGCTGGCATTCATTGAAAATTGAAAAAGAAGGTGTCAACGTGGAGGGACAAAGGCCACACAAAGTGACAAAATAAAATCAAAAAGTCAAATACAAACTCAGCAGACAAACTCACAAACAAAAGTAGAAAAGTAGAAAATTTGAAGAAGAAAGAAAAGGAAATAGAAGGGGACAGGTACGAAGAAGAAGAAGAAGAAGAAGAGAAAGAAGAGAGCCAAACTCAGCAACGTGGGCGAGTGCCAAAGAAGCTTTTTTTTATTTTTTTTATAGTTCTCCTACTCCAAGTTTTGTAAGCGTTGTTATCTCTATTCCCTATTTTATATCTTTTTACAAAGTCATGAAGTATACAGAAATAATCCAATAATTTATATTTGAATTTCAACCACAAACTGATGAACAATTTCTTTTGGATATCTGAGATTTTTGAAGCAGATGTGCAGGAAAAAAACAGGATTGAAATTCTTGACACCAACAGTGAGCGGCACAGTATAGTAGAAAGAGCAGAGGAGAAAAAGAGAGGGTTTTTTTTTTTTGCTTATATACCTGCTTCTGGGCTTTTGGTCAATCAATAAATATTTGAGGTCAATGTAGTAATCTAACAGGTGAAAAATTTGTGACACACAAACGTTAAAACCACCGTTAGCTAGGTTTAGCTTCGGTGTTAAAACACTAGAAATTTGGCATTTTTAAAATCACAAATTCTTATAAATCGCTGGCCCAAACTCATCCAATTTTGCGATTTTGGTTCAAAACGTTATTTTGCTCCATGCCAACGGGGGGCCAAACGGACCCTTAGTATATTTTGTCCCAAGCATTGGGAAGAAAAATAAACTTGAATGAAAAAGAATGTATGTGTTTATGCTAAGATCCTTAGCCATTTTGTCCCAAGCAGCTCACTTAGATAAATTGAACTCTTAAATGTGCATTCATCGCACTCTTTTCACCCTTTACAAACAAAATAAATGACTAATATAGTGCGTCCATAAAGCATCTCTGAATATAAAGACAAAGTGCCTAGACAAATTCAAAAAAAAAAAAAAAAAATTGCAGAATTAACTGTCAGGAGATAAGCATTAGCACTTCTTACAAATTGAAATTTGATAATCCAGATAATTTTAATACATTTACATTTATTTCTTCCAATAATTATGAATATAGTTACCAACAACCTCCCAAAATGTCCCTAGACAATTCAACTTAAAAAGACTATTTAAAGACAACTAGACATACATTGCTTTTTATGCTAATCTATTAGCAGCACATTTTCTAAAATCATAAAAAGGACGTTAAAATAAGATCTTTACAGACTCTGTTCCACCAGAGACATTAGTCTAGCATATAAGTTTATAAATGACAAAAGAGTGAAATTTATCAGCACCAAAAATATGGATTACTATTTTTGAGACAGATTTGTGCTGAGTGGGCTTGCTGGTTAGGTTCAAAGAAAGTTACAATTCATTCCAAGTGGATGCTTCCTCCACTAGATTAGTTAATATTGAATTCAGTTTGCTCTCTTACCAGAACCGTGTAGTGGGTAATTCAGGTGAAGCTTCTAATGGGGATTAAACTCAAGATGTCTGAGTCTAGAGCTTATCCCAAGCCGCCTACTAACTAGGCTGCACCCTAACGGGTGAATGCCAGCCATATTTTGAATGTGTTAAGATGCCGAGACTAAGAAATTGTACAAGAATTATTGGCTCCCTTAGTAATTTTGTAGATTAACGATGTGACCATCTATCAAAGAAGTCATAGCTTCGCTGACTATATAGCCAATAAATATTATTGTATAGATAGGATAGATATTTTTTTTTTTAAAGAGATTCCAAGAAAGCTTTAGTAATCCATGTGAAGGATATTAGTCTATGAACCTTTTTTCATTAGTTTGTTAATGTCGCTTCTAATAAGATGATGCCACCAAGAAAGTCAACAATTTGAAGAACCCAGACCTCTATAATTACCTCCCTGTGCATGCAACTCTCAGGCAGAAGGCTCAAAACCATCTGTCCCAAGCCCTACAAGGTAACATCTTACAGTTATCAGAAAACT